>OX463320.1:3002500-3545900 GCA_949820665.1 Scrobipalpa costella | reverse complement strand
TTTTTTCAAAGTTTTCAAACATAATAAAATAGAATCGTGACATTTATCTTAAGAGGTGGCGGACACGGCGCGCGACAAAATTACACGATTCGAACCGAATTTCAACGCTAAAATCCGCTCCAAGCCGTTCAATGCCAATATTAAACGGTTTTTTTATTCGGGAGCACGATTTCCAACTTTTTCACCGGCTTTGGGTGACAAAAGCAAAACAAAAACTATTGGATCACGAAAAACAGCTGGTGCAGCGACAGATCTTATTTTCAACGAATTAAAGTCGAAATTTCCGTTGTATTTGTCGAAGTGGGTCGTACGTATTCGTAGGGTGTTTCTAGCGCCAATGTTGGATAAAACGTTTAATATCTGTTATTTTTATCTATTTATCATTTTCATTGTTGCCACCCATTGGATGTTTCGTGGTTGAACATTTGAGACATTTCATGATTAATCATAGTGTTGTTTTCGTCTGAATTTACGTGGATGATTTTTCCTCCATAGACTAAGTATATTTTTAGAATTAGGTAGGTGCTTTATTTAGGAATGATGATTTTTTTTTCATTGTTCAAACACGCTACCAACGTTTACGTAGATACTAAATATAATACTTTACAATGAAACTAAATATTACAATATCGTCAACATAGAACGAATCACGGTTTAGAAACATTGATTTCTCGCTATTTACCGAGATTACTCGATTTTTTTCACATCATTGCGCCAATCGTAACGCTTGACCGATGGTGACATTGGTGCAAGTGTTTTTGCCGTCAAAACTGCGATGGAGGTCGCCTAGAAAAACAGTTTTCATGAACGAGATTTTTAAGATGTACTTGCATCCAGCAAAGTATAACTGTTACTAAGCGCCTAACTGACTTTAAAAAACACATTTCATTTCCATCTATTTTTAGAACATGCCAATCAAAACAAAGCATTATTAAGACTATCCATTTTATTTATTCTAGAAATATTTTTTTTTAAAATGACCAAACTTAGCTAAAACTAAAACAGTTGGTTTTTTGAAGATAAGGAAAGAAGCAATGTCTACTTCCGAATCAATTACATTAATCGTTTATGGAACATTAGTTCCGTAAGAATCAGAAACAATTTTATATCATTGACGATCAAATTAAATGTGAATCGATTTTTAATTTAAACATGGCTAAACGAAAACTGATTATCTTCAAAAATAATTTATCGGATATTCAAAACAACACTTTTTTATGTATAGGTAAAGTACTATCAAAATGTTCAATATATTTAACAAGTTATGTGGTACTAACACATCAGTGTCTGAATACATGTGTCGCTCACACGTCTAAAAGAAAGCCTCTTTCTGATAATTTGATCTCAGATATTACAAGCTTTAATCTCTACCCAAATCTTTAGCCACTGGGTGTTTTTTTTTGCAAAAGTTACATTGTCGATGTATATGCAGCAAATGTAGATTCTACCACCACAAGTCAAAAGGCATTATAAATTGCAACACCCAACAAAAAGTGCACAAAAAACGTATGACAAATACTGAACCATTTTCCATCCTCTAAGTATAAGCTTTCACAAATTAATCTGAGGGCACAAAAACTATGCCTTATTAGAGAAAAGCCAGCCTCGGGACAAACCTTAATATCCTTAGATAAACAGACAAAATGTATGCTTGGCTATTAATAATAATTTAAGGGTCGCAAAAAGTTTCCCACTTTTTGTCACCCCTCTCACTTTTTGCGCAGAAATTCGGGCAGTGGGCTTTAAGAAAATTAGTTTTCGTGCTTTCCAACGAGCTTTTGTTTGAAATTTGTGACTTTTAGTGTAAAGAATTTCTTGTGGAATTTCGTGCGAAATTATTCTTAAAATCCAAGTGGCAGTAGTGTGTCAATTTTCTAGAATATTGAAAATTAGCTTGTCAAAATCCTTATTTGCCGTACCTTTGTCCACATTCCCTTCACCCCCAATCCCTACCCGAGATTTCAACTTAAGCATGACATGAAAATATTTCTTCTCTAATCTGCGTGTCACTTGAAATTTTTCCCAGTTGTTTACAAGGGTAGGGTCAGTAAAACATGTCATTATAACGAACCGTCTGAGGGCATTAATCTGCTGACCCTCCTGGACATGGTAATCTTATGTCACAATCTTTAGGGCTTAAGTACAGTGATTAGTTGAAGTTTCCTGGGCTCTGGTTGCCATTTCCCCGAAATTTATTTCTATTGTAGGTAAATTTACGGCTCCAGAAGAATAAGCTTATTGTTTTGTTTGAAACGTGCTCATTTTGGTTTTTAAAGTTACGCCTCATAATTATTTTCTCAGAAGAGTTAAGTTACTCATCGATACCTGGACTTTATCGACACTTATCTGGGGATAACGATAACTTTCCTATTATTTATGTTGTGAGAAATGGAAGAAATTCTAGGGATTAAGTAACACAATAGGGCCTTATTTTAAAACCTTTAGCGCTAGTTTTAAAGATTTACTTTACAGTAAATCTTTAAAAATAAAATACAAATGAAAATACTGCTTAAAACAACAACGCTTTATTACTAAAGCGTTGTTGTTTTAAGCAGTATTTTCAAAGTCAGCCCTCGCAATCCCTGTAAAATTTGATAATTTTTATCAAACTTTACTCAAAAATTCAAAATATCTTTTGTTATTCGTGAATGTGTCCATAGTACAGATGATTTTAAAAGCTTAAAGCATTATTTTTTAAACCTCCTTAAAAAAAAACACCTATTTCAAAGTAAAACCTTCATGATCATGACTGTCTTTTGTCATTTTATTATTCTGTGTATTATCATTGTTTTCACAAATTTTCCTTATTGCTCACAGTTTTTAGACCTTGTTTCTTTAAGCTTTTTGCTTCACTTTTTGTCTCATCTATAATACAATTAAGCGGTCTTTAGTTTTGTGTTCATAAATCACTAATGCTATTAGAGAAGCAAATTGTTCAATTTGTTTATTGTTGTTTTTATGTGTTGAAGTCTATCCTGTTTGTACTTTATGTTAGTTCATACTACATAATTCTCAATTTTACGGTAATGTTACTTCTAAACAATTGTTGTTAAAGATTTTAAAACTACCTTTCCATCAAGAAGAATTAATTTAGTACACGATACATAATTTTAATTTTTCGGTATCTAATTTTACTCTCAGACAATTCTATCGCGGAGTTTTTGAAACATTTTGAAAACTAGCACTTTTAAAATTGCCTCTCAGGTAGAATGAATCCTTAAATCGAGGATCTATAGGTACAGCGGATGTATTTAATTTACTACAGATTCCTGAGCAGTGAATCGATCGTCCACGAGCACAGGCTCCTATTAAAAGTCATCCACCACCTCGAATTTCCATCACACCATTAAGTAGTGCTCCAAACTTTAATTATGTTCAGGCTGTGACCAATCGCATTCGTGTCTCACATTTTCTTCCTGAGTCATGCGACGTGCTACCGAATCCTCTAGCTTTACATTGCTTTACACACCAACTTCATCTGTATTTACATCTAGTTTAGGTTTATTATCATGTGCGCCTGATTTCTCAAGCAAAACATTTTATAAAAGTTCACCACCAAGAGGAATTGTATCTTAAAATACAATAGATGATGATGTAATATCAGCTCTATTAGGTGTACCTTAGAGATTATCATCAAGTCGATTGTTGAGATCAAATTCATGTGCTACGTCGAAATTGAGTCGTGTTTCGTCAGTTGCCTGAAGGAACGTGGTCTAGCGTCTATTGTCGGCGAAACTTCGGTAGGATGACGGGCAGGTTTCACTTGGAAACTAATTTGGGATATCACAATGAGTATCAATGGAGTACCGAAACAGGCCTTTGAATGTGCGAAGAGTGTCGGTAATAGAAGTGCTTTGTTGGCACGCGTTAAATTACTGGAGGCGTTTAAAAATTGAAGCTGTGATACTGGAGCAATCTATTTAAATTTCATGCAAATTATTGAAAAAATATTGTGACTAAGGATATTTTAGAATTAATATTACCAGGTACGGAGATCTTTTTTACAAAATATATTTTTATTAAGGTCATTGCAATTTTTCCACAAACCATTACCAAATTTTTAACAATATGCATAAGCACTGTCAGCCATCTTACTTTATAAATTTCGGAAAATCAAAACAACAATAAACTTCAAAGTCATTAAGCCGCTGAAGTCACTTGCGGTGTTAGATTATGTTGATTGCTTCCGGCAAATTAAGAATCCGACGTTAGCCAAAATGTACCTGCCTAATTTGGTTTGCTTGATGCATCTTAAGTCAAGGAAGTCATTCAGATGGCTGTGAAAAACTCCGTGAAGCGGCATCCTGCCTTTATTACGAGCTCCTGAGCAAATAAGGCAAATAAAAAATGAATTGTGGAGCGTGAATTGGATTTCGAGGGAAATGGTTTCGTACATAAAACGTTATAAAAAACAATGCTTTTGCAATTACTGTGGTGCTAAAATCAGATACTTGTTCTGTCTTATTTTAAACGTGTATAAGCTTGATTAGATACAATATTTTTGTACAATCGTAATGTGACACGTTAGAATGCTGAAGCAAATCTAGAGTCTACGCTTCTGATCACCAAAATCAACTTTTAGTTTTTAACTAGGCTTTTCGTTTCTTAGTTTCAAAGGAACCCTAATGGTGTTTTGTTACGTCAAGGAGCGCAATCCGTTCCGGCTGACGTCGGATGTCGTTCAAGGGCAAGGTTCGCTTTCGGTTGACTCTGATGATGAGTTCAGCTAAATTGTTCTGACAATGGGAAGCTGGATTCCTTGTTCCGTGACTTTTTGTTATCTCTAACTCTAAGATTGGTGTCTTTCAAGATAAATCCAATTTAATGGGTGTTCCGCAAGGCTTCGTCCCAGGTTTCCTTTTATTTATAGCTTTCTACTGGACTAATATGCGTCCCTCAAGGATGTATTCTAGGCCTCATTTTATAGAAAGTTGTCTGTGATTATGAGTTCAGCTAAATTGTTCTGACAATGGGAAAATGGATTCCTGGTTCCGTGACTTTTATATTTCTACAAAAGAAGGAGGCGTTCTAACTTTAACCTATCTTTAAAATATATTGGGCTTTGTTCTAGTCTTTAAACTGACCATAGTCTAAAACAGCTTAGAAATACTGTTTATTTGTTATTCAGTTGCACTCGACGGCATAAAGATTTTATCTATTTAGTTACGAGCTTTTGATTGATAAAGTGGTAATAGATTCTTGTTCAACTGTCACGTTAGTATTTTTTATACGCATACTTATGACATAGAACATTATATCCTTATGTTATCACTTCATCAACGTGGAATCAATTTGTTAATTTTATTTTATTTTTATACTCTTAATGGTACCTTGTACTTCAATAAAACTTGTTCTCGTGTTCCTCGAGGCGTGAAAACCGAGATTCTTCGGTTGATACTCGAATTTAAGATTCCGATATTTTATTTTATAACAACAAAGTATTAAATTAAGCATTCGCTTCCTTTTCCTTGATAATAAATAAAACAATTTCAGATGAATTTATGAAGTAACGGGGAACTGTAATTAAACAATGCTATTAATAATACATTTGTTTTTTTGTTTGTTGAACCTCGAAACGACATTGAAGAAGCACCATCTATTATCATATTTTGACTGCATCTTCGTCTTTTAAACTATCGACCATAACCTTTAAATTCATATAAACAGGAGAGTTTATGCTAGTGCCACAAAAACTTTCGTACAACAATCATTTCAGATTCCTCGTCTTTCAGGCTTACTCAGTAGCTTAAGGCTTGCTGGGTGAGCACTTCATTTTTTATTTTGATCTTTACTAGTCTAGGATGGAGTCAAGAATTTACCCAACCATAACTTTGAAATACTTGAAACCAGAAGAATTTATGCTAATGCCACCAGAACTAACTTATCCACCATCATCATCATCTCCCTAGCCTTATCCCGTATCTCACGGGGTCGGCTTCCTAATCTAGGGGATTGAACGAGGGTACTGGTTTTTACACAGAGCGACTGCCATCTGACCTCCACAACCCAGAAGGGAAACCAGACCCAATTCTAGATTAGGTCAGAGTTTTCAAGCCGCCAATGCTTAGCACTGGCCTCTGATAGGGCTTAACGACTAATATCTACGGTATTAAACGATATTAACCGGGACCAACGGCTTAACGTGCCTTCCGAAGCACGGAAAAAGCACCGAATAAACGTACATATGAAATTCGAAAACCGAAAAACACATTGGTACGTGGTGGGATTCGAACCACGACCTCCCGCTCAGGAGGCAGCGGCCCTATCCACTACACCATCGGGCTCTCCATTACTAACCACCAGAACTAACTTATCCATCACCAACAATTACAGCAATTTATTTTTTTAACAAATACTTACCCCAAATTTTCTTCCATTCCAGGTGTTCGGCTCTAAAGCAGACTTGCAACTCCACACTCAAATCCACCTTAGAGAGGCCAAGCCGTACCGCTGCACGCAATGCCCAAAAGCCTTTGCCAACTCCTCGTATCTGGCGCAGCACTCCCGCATCCATCTCGGCATCAAGCCCTACAGATGCGAGATCTGCCAGAGGAAGTTCACGCAGCTGAGCCATCTGCAACAGCATATTCGGACTCATACCGGTACGTACGACACTGTAACTGGACTGTTTAAATTCTACATCAGTTCGATTTTTCCAATCTTTCTTTGACAGTATATACATTTTTTGGAATCTATCACAGGAATCTAGTATACTACTTACTACAAAACTTTTCTTAAAATAAACAGGCTTTTTGTGGATGATGTTCTTTTAGCTGCATAGAAATATTATGGAACTCTCCCGAAATCTTGAACGCGTCGTTAAGCGCAGTCGACATAACCAAATCGGAACTTATTTTATCCTACACAATTTATTGTACACAAAAAACATCATAAACACAGGACATAAAAAACAAAGACTACTTTTCATTTGGTTGAGTGTCTCTACAAAGTCTAACTTCGTTTTCTCTTCCGCAGGTGACAAACCCTACCGCTGTACCCAAATCGGCTGCACGAAGGCGTTCTCCCAACTTTCCAACCTGCAGAGCCATAGCCGCTGCCACCAAACAGACAAGCCCTTCAAATGCAACTCCTGCTACAAGTGCTTCACCCACGAGAAGGACCTCCTGGAACACATTCCGAAACACAAGGAGTCCAAGCACCTTAAGACGCACATATGCCAATATTGCGGGAAGAGCTACACGCAGGAGACTTA
This sequence comes from Scrobipalpa costella, assembly GCA_949820665.1. Classification (NCBI taxonomy): domain Eukaryota; kingdom Metazoa; phylum Arthropoda; class Insecta; order Lepidoptera; family Gelechiidae; genus Scrobipalpa; species Scrobipalpa costella. The sequence continues at coordinate 3,538,687 of OX463320.1, read as the reverse complement.
TCTAAGTAAGCATATGAATAAGCATGCTGAAAGAGCGGACAAACGACCTCCGATTTCGGCCTTAGGCTTGAGTGGCTTGAATAGGTCTTTGGCTGCGGCTGCGCCAACACAGCCTTTCGCTGAGCACCCGTACTGGCCGAAAGTCAGCCCTGACTCAGCAGCTCACATGTCTGATGAAGGCAACTACCACCAACATCGGGAGAACGATGAGCACCACGAGCATTTGCAACAGCAGCGAGCCCTGTTCGCTCAGCACGAGAATCAGGACGACCGCATCCAGCCTCCCGTGTCGTCTGCGGCGAATTCCGCGTTCACTCCAATAAACTCCATGGCTCCCCATCTCAATGGCTTGTCTCATCACGGAGCGTTGCCCACGAGACCGTATTTATATGATCCCTTGCATTTCCAACAAGGCAAGCAGCAGCCAAACTCTTTCCCGAATCAGCTGATCTCGTTGCACCAGATCAGGAACTACGCTCACCAACCGTCGGCGTTGTTGCCAGCTGAGCACATTTTACCTCACGCTTTATCGCACAAGGACAAACAGTAGACAAATCAAACCCCCTTGCCGTTCCGTGCACTCAGAAGCATATTAACGATTGATGACGTCACTCGTTGCTCTGCTTCCGTGTGCACCTCACGTAGTACTTATGATGGTATTATTAGTCTTAAATAACGAAATATTATTAAAAATGTTTAGAATCTCGCTCTCGATGACAGTGGTATTAAGAATATTATTGAAAAATTCGAAGTTCGTTAATGAATTCATGTTTTTAGAGTTAAATTAATATCGTATATGGATACTCTGAATTTTTGTGAGTAGTTTACATGTACTGGGCAATGTGATTTCAAACATATTAATTTCAGGCTTAAAGATTAGTTTTCGTTAAAGCAGAGGTTCTCAACATTTATTTTGTTTTAAAATATTATTAATATAATTGCATTTGTCTTGTCGACATTTTCTAGAAAATGTGGCCTAATATTAGTTGTATTTTAATTAGATCACCTTGAAATATGATTGTGGCGCAGGGAGGTCTATAAAACACTTCCTTTATTCAGTATTCCAAATCACTATTTTAATTATCAGGTTTTAAGACAAACTTGTTGTGAGCTCTCTGTAGTAATTTAATTATAATATATAATTAACGAATTTCAACTCGACTTTTTTCAACGTCAATTTTATTTGAATAAGTCACGAATAGGCTCATATATTGATATATTTTACATGCCTTTTGGTGTTGTTCTTATGTACAATTTAATATCCAAATGCATAATATCGTTTGGTACAAACTTTTAAGTTTACTCTTCCAGTCGTATTATTTATTTCTAACCTTATGTACTTATAAATCATAGAACGTACTTTATTATCAAATATAGAGAGGCCACTTAACTATTGACCATTTAAAAATATTATATTATTGCATTTTAAACAAATTATGTGTATAGCAATTTATAAAAACTTAATATTTGAGTGTCCTGTTTATAATTGAATATGAATCAGATATGAAGTTCCTTACAGATGTAATTTTAATAGCTAATACAGACAGAGGAAGCTGGAAAATTAAACTTTTCTCATTTTACTTGCATTTTATCGTATACTTTAAGAATGTTCAGGGGTTTTCAGTCTAGCATCATTCTTGCATAATATAAAACTACTTATATTAATATTGGTTAATAGATATGCACATCTGTCATTATCTTACCTAGCGAAATGTCAATTTTATAGTATAATATATTTTAACTTATATATTTAACTGTTGCACCACAGGTTGGGAACCCCTGCCTTTATAAGACACAGATCTCTTAAACATCACTTTGCACTCAGTTCCTACTTAGATCATTAAAACGTTTATTTTAGCTTTATTTTCATTGTCTATTGCACAACTTTTGTCCTTTTCGTTTCTATGACATGTGAAATGACGCTAGAAAAAGACGGCATATTATCAAAGTTTACACTTATTTACAGCTAAAGAATGTAAGGTGTAAGAGCATTTTGAATAAATTCCCGTGCCTGGCGCACGGTAGTGAAGCCAAGTCTCGCAAAATGAAACAAAATTTGCACACGCTGACAAAAAATCTTCATACGTCATATCACGTGTTGTAGGAGCGCCAATTTGGAAAATATGGTCTTCCTTCAGGCTTCTCGTAAAACATTTTAATTTTATTTAAATAAAAATGAAGATTGAGCATATTTTCTACTATTCTATTGGAGTGAAAAGTGTAAAAAGAACGAGTGGCCAAAATGCTTATTCTAATTTTCATCCGAAGCCGCGCACTTTTTGTACATAAATGTTGTAAATACGTCATTTTGATGAAACCTTGTTTTTTTTTTCGTTTAATTAAGTCTAAAATGCTTATGCTCAACTATTCTAGCAATTAAGATACGGTAGCTGGAATCAACGGAATTGTATTAAAATATTCCTATTAATTGTACTTATAATTTTCATTTTGGACAAAATTGTTTCTTTTAGAATAGGTTTTTGAAGTATACGAAAAATTGTTGATTTCTTTAATTGCAAATCAGTGCGTAGTGGATAAAAAATGTGATAGAAGGATCGGAGAGGAAATTTTTGGAATGAGATTTTTAAAATATTATTTGTACTTTTACCAGTGGGTAGCATTTAAGATCTTTACATTTTGAGTATTGTAATAAAATTATGGCTAAGTACAGCAATAGTTTATTATTTTGAATTGAAGCTATAATTTAATGCCTTCTGGTAAATGTCTATTAGATGCACATCATACAAAAAAATCGATAATTTTTTAATTGATTGCCACAAAAATATATAAGATCTGGATGTTTCAGCAGTGTGGTATGTTAATTCAGATCATCTTTGATTCGCTATAGATCTTTCTAGATGTAAATTTGTTAGGTTGTGGTTATTTGTGATTTAATTCCGAGGGTAAATGTCCGACTGTCACAAAGTTAGCCAAATGCTAATGTTAAGTTCTTGTACAAACTTTCCTTGTTTTTTTATATTAATAATTAATTTTAATGGCAATACTTAATTCTTCCGAATTGTTGTTATATATGTCGATAGTGTCACTTTTAATGTATAGTATTGATCATGACATGAAGCCAAGAGTTTTATCCAAATTTTTTGATATATTATACATATTTTTTTTGGATAGGGAATTCAAAAGATCGCCAATATCTCTCTATTGTAAGTAGAAATGTGATATTGTAATTTGATTTTGTTTAAGTTAAGTGTAAACTTATTTTTATGATTAAATACGAATATTTTTGTAAGTTTACTATAATTTCGCTTGGTAGCGTTTCGGTTAATATAGATGATGTGAACGACATTTTTTTGTTACTTAAAATTGATTAAAAGTTAGTTACAATATGCCAAGAATTATATTTTCGACTTTTATTTTGAATCCTCAATACACACACCCACCTAACAGTTATAAAAAGAAACTATAAATAAAACACATAATGAACTTTCCTCTTTTATTTAGTTAACAGTCGCAAAATACATAATATTAAATACTTAAAATAGGTATTTACAATATAAGGGGTCATTCTACCTACGTAGGTAATGATAATTCATACAGCACAAACCATTCAAAATTAGAAAGCAGAGAATAATAATATTTATCTTAAAATAAAAACTAAAGGCGCAAAATGTAAAAAAACTGTCAAAGAGAGCCGATTATTTTCCGGCACTGCTATTTAATTTTCATTGCATTTTCATCATATTTAAGTTAGAAATGAGATCGATAAATCTACTATTAATTTGACAGTTCCAATCCAAAAATATAACGAATTTAATCTTTCTTCTAACATTTTAGAACTTTTACTGAAAAAAGATGTAGAAGATTTTCCAAAAAGTAGACAGACAACAAATAAATAATAGAAATTTGGAATAAATTCGTAATAATTTGAACTAACAAAATGCGCCTCTATAAAACTTAATAAATAAAAGGGAATATTTTTAATAATACTTTATATGTATTGTCATTTAGTCGCCCTAAATACTAAACGAGAATCATATAAAACGTCTTCGAAAACCTCCAGAGCAGTGGATAATGCGATGCGATGTATATTTGATTGTTAGAATCGCAAATGCTCGAAAATAAATAAAGGAACATTAAACAAGCACAATACAAAAAAGGCAGACTTCGAAAAGGTTTATGTCATTTCACACAATAATATTAAAAGATAGGTAGCAAAAGTGGACGTTAGACCTTTTCGGAATCCGACTACTTAAATACTAAAATTTGATGGATTTAGAATGATATTGTACGGGAAGAAATCTGGACAAAATCATTCAATATCAACTTAATAAAAGTACGTATAAATACGGCAGCGTATGGGCATACTTTAAATTTTATTTTTCTAACTACCGAAATAAATACTGTCCTAACTAGATTTTTTTAAATTCAAAATGCACCCTATCCGCTTATTTTATCATTGATACCATTGATACAAGATAATATTCAAAACTAACTAAGAAAACGACTAGAAATACTCTTGCTTATTTTATTTAATTGACGAATCATTAAGCGCTTGGCCTATTTTTAACACAAATTACTTTTTAGGCCAAAATTTTACATAACCTGGAATCTCGTGTAATCCAAAACATCTGCACTATTCCACATTTTATTTGAAAACTGTTGCTCTATTTTTAACCTAACCAAAATCATCGCGAAAGGCTCCACACGCTGCCTAAACTACTCCAATGTTCTTAAACGTCGACCTTGTAGGGTGACCCGGGGATATGTTCGTCTCCCCATTTCACGATGACAATGTACTCTCCCCTGTCGCGGACCACGTACCAGCACTCGTAGTTGTTCTTGCCCTTGTGTTTCAGCTGGACCTCGTCGCAAGGTCCCTTGGGGCCATATATGCCCACGTAGAGGATGTTGGTGCCTGAAGAAATTGAAAGAGATAAGTTTTATGCTGGAAATGGGAGAGACACATGGCTTGAAGGGAGGATTTATGAAACGTGGACCAAAGCAGTCACAGAGTAGCGCGGCCAGTAAGCAGACCATAACTCCGATGGTCCGACGACTTCATCAAACTAGCGGGACCAAACTGGATGTATGATCATCACTCAGTCTTGTTATCTCTAGCTTATACTTCAGCAATTTCTAGATTGAGAGCAATTTTAAGTATGGATTTGACAGGCCACGTAGTACTGAAATGACATTTCTGATACGAAGTCAAAGCTGTTCGTGTAAAGTACTGTTTATAATTACGGGCCTTAGAGCAAACATCATGAATACACTCCTACCTAATATACTTTTAAGGGTTGCTAAGCAAGGGGCTTAGTAGAAGCTGTCTCATCATAGGAATCAGAGAGCGAGATTGGGTGTATGTATAGCTATAGTGAGCGACCGTTGGTCAATCAATCCATCTTGATCACAGAACTAAATTGTCCGGCTTCTACAGTTAGGTCCGTATTTATAATCAGCGCTCATGAGTGACGGTGAGTTTGAGTTCGTATCAGAAATGTCATTTCAGTACAAACTAGCCTGTCAAATCTATACTTCATATTGCTCTCGCTTAAAAAGTTTAAAATCGCTTCATAGTCCGGAAGATGATACCGATGGTTCTATGTTTTTATGTCAACCAATACAAATAGCAGAGCAAATAATTTAATTTAAATAAATAGTTATTTCACTCACGGATATGTTGGGAGAGGACGACAAAAGAAAAGATGGATGGAAGTGTGAGTGTTGAACTGACGGCTGACAGGGATGAATGGAAGAAGAAAACGTACTGCGCCGACCCCAACTAAATGGGTTAAGGGCAAGCGAATGATGAGTTATTTGATATTTCACTCACCTGCATCACCACAATGCACCGTGAAGATGTTGTGCTTGTTGAGGTATGCCTTCTTCAGCCCCATGCCTTTGCTGGTGACTTTGGAGGCGTCAGACTTGAACCTGGGCAGTACAGGTCCTTGCTTCAGACCGGACTTGGAGATCTTCTGGACTGTCTCCACCGACACTGAGGAAGTTTCCTGGGCTCCGACTTCCGCGAGCTTCTGACCTGGTTTCAGAGATGCATGGTTAGGGAAATTGGTTAAAAATACTGAATTCTTTTATCATGATCACGTTAGTATCAACGTTGATTTGTAGTCGGTGGTCTTAAGTGTTATCTGTCATTCTTAACCGCCGTCATATGATATGACGGATAAAATTGACAGAAATACTGGGGAAACGTGCAAAAGCGCGTCAAAATCTAGCGGACAAAGTGTAAACCCAAAGAGTATTAATTGCCAGTCCTTTTTAAATTTAATTATCCTGAAAGTGACAGATTGATTTAAATTTTAGTTTTAGCCGATGGTATATAGAATCGAGCCCAATGGTCTATAATAGGTGGAGTGTGGTCAGTCTGTCTACCCTGTTATCAGATTTTTTAAGCCGCCATTGGCAGGGCTTAACAATAAACATCACCTTACAGATAATCATATCGACAACCTTCAGATCATGAGTTACTCAAGCTAACCACCACTCAAGTAACCACCGCGAAGTAATAGAAGTTTCAGGTTGTTAGTTAAAACTTTGAGTTTTAACTCAATCTTTTACTCCAAATTCCATTACTTCTTAACATACATACATACATATAATCACGCCTTTATCCCTAATGGGGTAGGCAGAGCGGTAACAACCTAACAAAGGTCGTTCCGCCACGTCTGATAAAGTTTTGAGGGTTGTTTAAGATAGATTTGTAGGTATATTGCTGTAGTGACAGGTTGTCAGCCTGTCGCCTAAATTGCAATATACACAAACCCTCGGATCCCTTAGCTGGTTTTTACAGCATGCCTTCTATGCATTCTATGTTTTTCTCTCGCTTCCAGTCCAGCATGGAAGTACTTCTTAACCATGGCAATTAAGGGGTTTCCGTGAGCTAAGTGGCGCTCTCATCAGTCAAAAAAATACCAGTCATGTCATTTACTGAAAACACAATCAATCGAAAATCCGGTAGATCACATTGAGGTTAAAGCAATGAAGGTCATTTAGAACCTCATAAAGTAGCAACTTATAGTTCGTTGTAGTTACAGATAGAAAATTTGCGAAAAACGGCCACTTTTAGCACTTTTGCTATCTGTAAGTGAAGTGAACACTGATACTTCATTTATAATGCTTAAAATAAACTTCAGTATCTATACTTCAATCTGATCTACCAGATTTTTGATTACTTGTGTTTTCAGTGAATTATGAATTTTTAACCGATGAGGGCGCTGGCGTGCACCGGGATCTCTTTAAGGAGTGATTGATGGAAGAGATACTAACCACTGCACTCAATCTTGAATGGTGAGCCGACGATGTGAGCGCCATTGTACTTGACACTCAGGAAGTAGAAACCAGGAGCCAAGGGCGTGTACCTGACCTGGTAGAGAATAAAGACATTAGTAGGTTATGGTTAACTGCCTTCGTGGTCTAGTGGTCAGAGCCATGGGCGATCGGAGGTCCTGGATTCGATGCCCAGGGGGGATTGGTAATTGTCACTTTGCAATGTCCTAACCAAACTGAGGAAAACCTCACAAAGTGATAAATTGACAAATATCAACTTTATGTTCCCCCTGGGAATCGAACCTTGGACCTCCGGATCGTAAGCCCATGGCTCTGACCACTAGACCACGGAGGCAGTTAATGTTGTTCATTTAATATTCCATCTTGTCCTTTGTGATTACAGGTTAGAATAACATCACAAACATCTAAAAGTGGACTAGTATTAATCCAAGATTGGGCAGCAGCGTACCCTGTAAATATTTTAAACTGCACTGATCAACAACATCAGCCACAACAGTCCACTGCTGGACATGGGTCTCCCCAAAATTGGGGGTATATGCCGTACTCACCACGCTTGGCAGGCGGGTTGGTGAGCGCAGTACAAGTTTTCCATTCACAGGGAACGCTGCTGCCATTCCCTGGATTTATCCCTTAGTCGCCTTTTACGACACCCACGCGAAGACGGTGATGCTATTCTAACCTAGCACCACATGATGAAGTACCTTGTAACCTTCTTCTACTTCAGTGCAGTCCATGGCGACCCTGGAGGGTCCGTCCATGGTGACGGCTAAGAGACCAGCTCCAGCGTTGCAGGTGTCGATGATCAGGTCCGTCTTTACACCTGGAAGATGGTTACAATTAGCAACGGCCTGACAAAATTGCATATTTCATAGCGAAGCAATTAAAGTATTTTCTAAATCAGGTGATGATAACATGAGATAATTGTCATACATACATATAATAACGCCTTTATCCCTAATCGGGTAGGCAGAGCGTAAAAGACCTAAACAAAGGTCATTTCGCCACGTCTGACAATGTTTTGAGGGTTATTTAGATTGCTGTGGTGAGAGGTTGTCAGCCCATAGCCTAAATTTCAATATACAGAAACCCTCGGATCTCTTAGCTGGTTTTTACAGCATGCTCGGGAATAAAATGCAGTTTGCACATTCTATGTTTTTCTCTCGCTCCCAGGCCAGCAAGGAAGAAGTGCTGATAACATGAGATAAATGAGTCCCCAAAGATTTCTCAGTAAAGAAATAAATATTACTTACTTCATTGACCTACATTAATTCTTCCAAAAGGTCATGAAAATTATCTGCAGGGTTGGCACTGCCCCTTCCTTTTATGAATGAAGAGGTATAAGCTGGGCGCCCGCCGCGCTCTTAAGTAATCTGTGGTATAAGGTATGTAACTTACCGGTCTTCACTGGGCCCAAACCAGGACCCTGGACATGAACTGCCGCTGGATCCGCGTCGTCCTTTCCAACCTGTGAGAAGAAGATAAAGATAAGTACTTATAACTTCATGTCTAGGAAGAACAGTCAGCAAAGGGTGTGGGCAGGCCTGCTCGAAATTACGTATAATCCTTGCAGTAGGTATTTAACAGTTTATTGTACACATGAACACACACAGAATAATTACATGAGGAATTCAGACACAACAGGCACAGGTACAAAGAAATTTCTTACAGCAGACCTAATAAGAGAGTAATAGCATAAAATGTAATGCATATCTGCATAAGACATTCACAATTTAAAATGACAATCCATAAACAATTTCCTGAAATAATCTCTAAAATGCGGCCCTGGCCAGCAATTGTCTTTGCTGACTGTACCTCATCAATTTTGTAGGTAAAGAATCTGCACAGTGGGCTGTTTATCAAAGAAAAAAAGCAATGTTGTGAACGCCATTCTCTCTTGGCATAAACCTGATGCTATACCAACTGCTGGGCTTGACGTGTCTTTCGAAGAAAGAAAGCAGTTGAAACTCACCTTGATCCTAAGCGGTGACGCCGGGATGTGAACTCCGTTGAACTTGACATTGATGTTGTGGACGCCATTCTCTCTTGGCATGAACCTGATGCTGTACTGGTCCCCGTCGATGTTTTGGATGAAACAGTCGTCCACCTTGCCTTGGGGTGACACCACCTGTTGAAAAACAGTGACAGGTAAGTAAAGTAACCAATTTTGTATGTTTATAACCACAGAAGAGTAGGTAAATGTTAGGAGCTTCAGCGACTTCTCAAATCAGGGGAATAAACTCAAAAACGATTAGATAAATCGGGATAAAATTTGGATCATATTATTTATAGGTATATTCCTGGATTGAGACATAAACCGCAAAAGAATACATTATTCCCACTGGAAATGTGATAAACCTGAGGTATATTTTACGATCTGAAAGATTCAAAGAAAGAAATATCAATATTACCTCCGAAGTAGATCCAAGTATGACTGCATGTAAAAACAAATAAATCAAACAACATCTTCTCAAATAAAAGATCTTCTTCAGAAGAAAATAGGACGGACACGCACCCCATATTAATTTTTATATTGCATCGCAAAGTTGCAAGTATTCATAGCACAGTGTTCCTGTTATAAAATATTAAACACGGGAGATTTATACCCCAGTGGTCACGTGCGGTTAGTTGTTATATTGGTTTTTTTGTCCGCGAAAATTTGGGGTGAAGCACTGTGCGGGACATGATGCGAATATAATAGTTTATGAAGGATTGGCGCGAAAATTCAGGAAACTAAATCTAGACCTTCTATTACAGTTCCGTCCAACAGATTGCTTTTGGACAAGGTCTTTTTAATACGTAAGTCATTTAAGACATTGTCACTTTTCACATTTTAAATACTCATTCATAGCTCGAAATTGATTCACAGTTCATCTATCTAGTATCACGTTTAATTTTGTCAAAATTACTTTCATTGCACATGTAATATTGATTGAACAGACGTTTCTGCGTTATAAGAAAACTGAACTCAATTTTCAAAACCTAAATCGAATATACCTACCGTTCTGAACTGACACTATCTATGCCACGTATTCCCAAGCCCCCAAGCTCCGAGTTCATCTATCATAAATCTTAGACACATATGACGTGCATCATGTTCCCACAATAAATCAGGAAGGAACCACTGTGCAGTAGCCAGTGGGCAGTTTATTGGAAGAACGAATGAATGTTACTAAACAGGGTTTGATATTTCGCGTCTTATTGTCTGATTTATTGAGGTGGGAAAAGATGGCGTCTAAAACTTTGTTAAAGTTGATCACTATTTTACTCCTACACATATATAAGATAATAAATATCTATTTACCTAGATTAAATGGCATTCTTTTGCAATGTATTGTAACTATGATAATTATAATGCAAATCCAGACTTGTGTGTAATTGTCTGTGCTAAAGTTATGGATGGAAATGTTTTAAGTGAGCTAACTCGTCCAATGACTTACTTTACTCTATGACCCGTGTGAACCAATGAACCACTTAACTCTCAATGACCCATATGACCCAATGACCCGTATGACCCAATTACCTATTTGTCTCAATGGCCCATTAGACCCAATGATCCATTAGACTCAATAATCCATCAGACCCGGTGATCCATTAGACCCAATGACCCATTTGACCTAATGATTCATTAGACCCAATGATCCATTAGACCCAATGACCCATTTGACCTAATGATTCATTAGACCCAATGATCCATTAGACCCAATGACCCGTTTGACCCGTATGTCCCAATGACCTATACTTACACTAGCATCCAAAGACCCCTTGGCGCCGTTCATCCTGATGTAGAACTGCGCTGGTTTCTCCACCTGGGCCGAGTCAGGGAACTGGGCCACCTCCAGCATGTATGCGTCTCCCATGGAGGGGGAGATGTACACCTTGAAGGGGGAGTCAGGGATGTGCTGCTCGTTGAACTTGAGTCCGACGCGGTATTCGCCTGGTGGGAAAGAAATGGGTTATAAATGGGAATCATCACCCAGGGGTGCCATCTTCATATTGAAGTTTGGAGGTCAGCATTCGTTATTCCCTCCGGTCCGGTCAAATGGGAATCAGCCTTTATAAATAAATAAATCTTTACTGAAATCGTTCTGATAATTTTCGTGTAAGAATCATTTATAAACGGGCAATTCTTATATTAGATTTCTAGAAAATAATACGTGAGAAGTTCCTCATCATCATCTCCCTAGCCTTATCCCGTATATCACGGGGTCGGCTACCTTATCTATGGGATTGAACGAGGGTACTAGTTTTTACACAGAGAGACTGCCATCTGACCTCCGCAACCCAGAAGGGAAACCAGACCCAATCCTAGATTAGGTCAGAGTTTTCAAGTGCCAATGCTTAGCACTGGCTTCTGACGTGGCTTAACGACTAATATCTACAGTATTAAACGATATTAACCGGGACCAACAGCTTAACGTGCCTTCTGAAGCATGGAAAAAGCACCGAATAAACGTACATATGAAATTCGAAAACCGAAAAACACATTGGTACGTGGTGGGATTCGAAACACGACCTCCCGCTCACTATCCACTACACCATCGGGATTATTATTTATTTTTACTGGAACCGTTGTGATAATTTTCGTGTAAGATTCATTTATTAATAGGCAATTCTTAGATTAGATTTCTAGAAACTAATACGTGAGAAGTTCCTAATCATAGTTAAATGGAGGGCAGTTCGGTAAGAACACCTCAACTAGAATCCTTTTTGTTCTAAAATACATAGAAAATTACAGGTATGAACATAATATTAGTTACACTGAATTTCCTTTATAGAGCCCGATTCTAGATTTCAAACTAAAATTAAAATCTATTTGTCACTTTCAGACTAAAAAACATTGAAAAAGACAGGAGATCTATTCTCTCAGGTTTTTGATTTATAGTCGATAGTTATATGCGTCATCTGCAATTCTTATCCACGATAAAATTGACAGAAATACTCGGGAAACGTGCAAAAGCGCGTGAAAATCTAGCGGACAAAGTGTAAAACCATAGAGTATAATTCGCCTGTCCTTTTTCAATTTTATTGATTTGAAAGTAACAGATAGATTTTAATTTTAGTTTTAGCCTGTGGATCTCAAATCGAGCCCATTGTGAACCAAATTTTACTCTTAAGTATATCTCTCTATAACTGAGTAAAAGCATTATTCTTGAGGTTTATTTAAGTCGCACCTGTCCATCTTATTTTCTTTAAAACAGATTATACCAGGTGTAAGGGACAGCGTCCCGCAAACTCAGTCAACGAAATTGAACAACTAATCACCAGGAAATTCTTTCAGGAAAATTGAAAAATAAATGCTTTTCTTTACAAACTGTCTGATCGAGGTGGTCATTTTGTATGATTTTTTTCATCCCCTGAAAGAATTTCCTGGTGTAAGTTGTTCAGTATCGATGACTAAGCAACCGCCTATTAGTTTGCGGGACGCTGTCCCTTAAACCTGGTATATTTCAACCCTCAAGCATATCTTTACTCCCAACTTGCGCCACCTTTTTACTTAAATTAAACATCATCTGGAAACACAAACATATCAAAAACTTTTTTCAAAAAGTGATGGATCTCTCAATGCAAATACTGTGAGAAAAAAGCGAATCAGTGTTTTGTGACGTTAAAAACGCTAACAAGAACAGAGGAAGCACAGTCGGGCATCGAACCGTGGACTGTCACTAGCTGTGTTTTGCATGAGGCCTACATCATTATTTGGTGTACCATGCAGGCTCGGTTGCACGAATATTTAACCAGGCTTACATGTGTAAGAGCTTTTAAATTGATGATAATGATCAACTGCCTTCGTGGTCTAGTGGTCAGAGCCATGGGCTTACGACCCGGAGATCCTAGGTTTGATTCCCAGGAGAGTCGATATTTGTCAAGTTATCAATTTCTGAAATTTTCCCCAGTTTCGTTAGGACATTGCAGGCTGAATCACCTAATTGTCTGAAAAGTATTCCGTGCTTCGGAGGGCACGTTAAGTCGTCGGTCCCGATCGCTTGCTTTGGCTTTGCAACTAGGCGGCTTAAAAACTCTGACACCAGGGTTCTTTAGGTCGTTGTTCGACTCGAGAATCCACTCGCTAAGAAGAAAATTGATGATGATCCTCTATTATCTTCATAGGTTTAATAAAGTAAGCCAGAAAGTGGTGAATCCATGGTTGCAACCATCGATTTAAATGAAACCATCTTTTGTTAATTTGGAGATCCTGAATATTAAGTAAAATTTTGAAGGACAATTTTAATTAATTTATTATTCAGATATTTTTTTAAAGTGACGCTTTAATATCCAGTAACAATAAAATATAGGTGTCAGCTACCCTCTACAATCAAATAACAACAAATAACAAAAAAATAACTTAATCCATCATTTTAAAAGTAGTGTCAACTAGAGATATTTAAAACTCCAGTGCAATCGGCCCTATACTAATTCCTCAAAACAAAACCAATACGCAAATCAACCAAAAATAATTTTTTTTTATACCATCAGCAAAAAGCTGTCCAAAAAAGCCCTATTCGGATGTACATACATCAGCCACTACAATATGCCTACCGCGAAGAACAAACGTTCCTATGGAAAAAATGTCAGAGTAAAAATTTAAATTTCCTTGACTCATGTCCTGGGAAGAAATATTGATGGATGAGATGGAGAAATAGCCTATATTGGAGCTAGTATAATGGATGAGAAAGGAGACAAATTGTTCTCTACACTTTTACTCTACATTTTTCTCGTAACGCCTAAAATTTTAAACTAAGCTCGACTGGTTTATGAAGGGTTTATTAGATTCAACATAATAATAGCAAAGGTAATGATTAGGCTTTTAAACATTTCTCTATAAATTCAGAAGTATTTCAAAACTGAATAGTATAAAACCTTTTTGTAGCATATTTATTGCAATTTGATTTTCTTGTTCTTCTTAACGAGTGGATTTTCTAGTCGAACGACTCGATGAACCCTGGTGTTAGAGAAACCGCCTAGTAGCACAGTTATGAGGCCTCTGACATGGTTTGAGTAACGACCACTATCAAAGACAGCGACCGGGACCGACGACTTACGAATTTGATTTTAATAACATAGTAGTCCCCTTTCAATCGTACAAAAAGGGATTCAATGGATTTTTCAAGGGACTAGTAGTTGAATTTAACCGTTTCAGATAAGAAACATGTCCTTTCATTTAGTTACTCCTTTAACCCAGTAGTTCTTTGCTTCTCCCAGAATCGGATGGCATCGTTAGTCTGTTATTCAGATTGACTGACGTTTTCTCTCGATACGGCTTTTTTAGATCAATTTAAATCGTGTTTTTAGTCCAGTTTCGTCGGGTTTTTAGACCTCTGTGCAAATTTATTACAGTATTTGTCGGGAGTTTTTAGACAGGTCAAAATTTGATCAAACCGTGATAGTGGGATTGAGACATCTTCTGCAGCTGATTTGAATATTCTAAATCTGAGCAGGTGTGGTTAATAGACAGGTCTTCCTCTTTATTAAGTATACGATTGTTTTCTTCTTCTATTGTATGGATTTCAACGACTTTAACAACCTCATTTCCAAAGTTTTCAAATCTCCCAATATCCGTTTTAGTTATATTGTTTGTCGTAGACGATGGGCTGACAACCTGTCACTACTGCAATATACCTACAAATCTATCTTAAATAACCCTCAAAACTTTGTCAGACGTGGCGAAACGACCTTTATGTAGGTCATTTACGCTCTGCCTACCCCATTAGGGATAAAGGCGTGATTATATGTATGTATGTAACTCCTAGTCATACTGTAATTATTACCACTATCTAAAACATGGACTATGAAACTGAGATGGCTTAATATAGTTAGTTACCTTGCAAAGCATAATATTATCTTACACTTTTCAGATGATCTTTAACATGCTTCTAACATCTCATCTCCAAACTCATTGTAATTTCAAAATATGAGATCGATTTCTTACTCACAAACAAAATTAAACTTTTAAAAACCCAAGTTTGTAAAAAGTTTGGAATTATAGGGACTAGATTCATAGCTATAATCTCTTCTATTTTTTTATTTTAACTTAAATAACTGTTACGTGCTTTCCATAGCACCTACTGTTACGACAGTAATGCAAATGATCATGTAAATGATTTGCAATTCAATATCATCCCTTCATTCAAACCAACATTACTGGCAGATGGCGTGTTAATTATTTCAAACTGTTTTTGATGGCCGCAGTGTAATAGTTAATTTGTGATTAAGAATCACACCCTGAGGGTATGGTTGTGGTTCATTAAAACAAGACTGTCTCCGAGGTCTAAAAGTTTGAACCTTGGGTTTCCAATCAGGAAATCGTGGGTTCGATCAATAACAAATTTGATTTTCAAAGTGTAGTCCATCAGTATTTAAACAAGTATTTTTTTGATGGGTAGAGTTGGGTAAATTTTAATGAAAACGATAATTTAACTATAAGGTATAGTTGAAAATTGTATTCAGAAACTACGGATAATGATACTAATAAATACATTTGACTGAAAATTTAACTGAGTACAATCCGGCATTGCAGATATTCCAAAAGTGATCAAAACTCATAAAACCAAAATTCTGACGGACTTAAATCTCAAATTCTAAAATGCATAAATCCATACTATCATCTTGTTCATATCAACCGAAAACTAAGCCCTTTGCCGATTCCCAATCAGCATAATGTCCAAAAATCCTCTCTTGCCTAACCATACAACTAGCTTTAAAAGAACGTGGCAAAAATGGGAACTAACGCTGTCAATGTCATTTTTGACAGTTCACCCTATATGCAGCGATCGCAGCGCCTCCTACCACGTTCATTTAAAGACTTGCCATGCTGTATTTTCGGACGCGCCGGCCAAAAACCAGCTCGAGTGACATTCCGTCATAGCGCGTCTGGCTGGCCGACGGTGCAACTCTTTTTGCCTCTGATTATTTCCCCCAGTGGTCAATTAAAATGACTCTTAAACACCAAGAGGCAAGAATGCGGGCCCTAAACTGAATTTGTCCCAACTCCCCATTGTATTCAGGCTCACAAAAAAATTGCAACCATCCGACAAAGAAGCGGCTCCCTTTTTATCTCGGATACTTCATAAGTGTATCGCTATTAGAAATTTTTGAGGTCCTTTCGGACGGTTTTTGGTCTACTGTGGAATAATGACTTAAGTTGATGCGACATTCCGAGTTTGAAGGTCCAAGGTGACAGTTATTTTGAGATTAGGTGAAGTTTTTAGGCCCGTATTTATAAAGCGATCTCAATATTGAGAGCAGTATCAAGTATGGATTTGACAGTTCATAATGTACTGAAATGACATTTCTGATACGAAGTCAAACTCGCAGTCAGTCTCAAGTGATAATTAAAAATACGGGCCTTAGACGGATTATTACTTGATTACAGATACGATGCGTTAGAAGAATCTTGATAAACGTGTAATATAGCGCGCTAGACTTTCACGTGCATATTGTATGTATGTAAACGCCTTTATCCCTAATGGGGTAGGCAGAGCGTAAACAAAGGTCGTTCCGCCACGTATGACAAAGTTTTAAGGATTATTTAAGATAGATTTATATATTTACAGGTTGTCAGACCATCGCCTAAATTTCAATATACTGAAACCCTCGGATCCCTTAGCTGGTTTTTACAGCATAGCCCGCAGGAAATGCAGCTGGCACATTCTATGTTTTCTCTTGCTCCCAGTCCACAGCATGGAAGAATTTTTAAATTGGTATCACTTTGTAATTGAAAAAAACAAAATCATCATGATGAACTACGACTATCTTCTTCTTCTGTCGTGTGGGTATCGAGTTAATCGACCCGATGAACCCTGTCAGAGTTTTTAAACCGCCTAATAGAATAGGTGTTAGGCCTACGACATGTTTTGTGCAACGGCCGCTATCAAAGACAAGCGACCGGGACCGACGATTTAACGTGCCCTCCGAAGCACGGAATCAAGTTTCTTCCAGATAATCAGGTGATTCGGCCTGCATTGTCCCAAGAAAACTGGGGAAAATCTCACAAAGTGATAAATCGACAAATATCAACTTTGGGGGAACACTTTCCAAGACCTTGGGAATCTAACCCAGGACCTCCGAATCGTGAGCCCATGGCTCTAACCACCAAACCACGGAGGCAGTTCTGAAGAAAAAGAAGCTATACAATTTTATCCGACTCATGAACACAATTAACAATTACGAATAAAGATTTTTTTTTTTTTTTAGCTAGCCTGTTCTGTCCAACTGTAAATAAAGATTATTAATTAAAAAATATGACATAAAGATCCAATAACTTTGACTTTGTATTATGTAATTAATAATTAAGAGCTAAGATTAAGCTTAAAGACCGAAAAAGGTAGAACGATGATCCTGCAACGAATTTTTGCGTTCATTAATAAAAGCGAATATCGTAAACTGTTGTAATCACTGGTTGAAATCATTGCCTTTAAAAAAAACTTACACTGACCATTCGAAAAAAAGAAAACAAAAGTAAAATTTAAAAAATCGAACTGTCAAAATGGTTCGCAGTAAATTTTGCCGCGCTCGTGGTCAGCTATGTTGTGATTGGTCAGTTTAAACGGAGGCGGGGCCAGATTCGAATAAGGAACAAGTCACTTTATTTATGAAGTGCATTTTAGTATAGGGTCAGAGCATAAGCCACGTATGGAGACTTCACTATAGATTTAGAAAATCTTTTAGGTTTTGCCCTGGAAACATAATTTGAGACACATCAGACGCTGGTGTCAACTTTTAGTTGCATACATACATATAATCACGCTTTTATCCCTTATGGGGTAAGCAGAGCGAAAACGACCTAAACAAAGGTCGTTCCGCTACGTCTGACTGAATTTTGAGGGTTATTTAAGATCGAATTGTAGGTATTTGCTGTAGTGACAGGTTGTCAGCCTATCGCCAAAACTACAATATACTGATACCCTCGGATCCCTTAGCTGGATTTTTACAGCATGCTCGGGAGGAAATGCAGCTGGCACATTCTATGTTATTCTCTCACTCCCAGTCCAGTATGGACTAATCTTTCAGTTGCACTACCAGATAAATTCCTTGCCATGCTTCTGGATGTTTAAAACATGTAAAGGCTTTAGATTTTGGTCACACTTGATGGTAAAGTCTGTAAAATTTCTTATTGTCATGGAAACCATAGAACAGTACTTCTTCGATGTTGATCTGGGAGTGATAGAAAAACATAGAATGTGCCAGCTGAATCTCCGCCCGGGCATGCTGTAAAAACCACCTAAGGAATTTGAGGATTATAGTGTATTGCAATTTTAGACGATGGGCTGATAATCTGGTCATTATAGCAATATACATCATAATCATCTGTAATAAGTGTAATAACCCTCAAAACTTATCAGATGTGGCGGAGCGACCTTTGGTTAGGTCGTTTTTGCTCTGCCTACCCCATTAGGGTTTATGGCGTGATTTTATGTATGTATGTTATATTTGTATGTACCATAGTACAGAACAGGACTGAGCAGAAGGCTTTATTTATGTCAACAACTTGTCGTTACTTGTAAATAATGAACAGAAAAGAATTTTTTTATTGATTCCGTAGATCCATCATCTTAGCACATTAACTCATATATTATACGACCGCGTACCCTGAAATAGGGCAATGTTCCAAAAAAGTCTATTCTGCACAGTGTGCAACAAGCTTTATACATATTTTTGAGAAAAATCATCAATTCGGTAGCTTAGTGGTAGAGCGATGGACCGACATTCCAGAGACGCAGGTTCGAGCCCTGCCCGAAACGAATTTATTATTTTCTTTCTTTCATATTACATGAAGCTTTATACAATTCAGTGGTTTAAGAGCACCCCCTATAGTTAGTGTTTACGGAGCTAGTTACGACTCGCTGGGGTCATTAGACTTGCAGATGGACTCTGGAGTCAGTTACTTCAAGTTATTTTACTACGGCGTGGAGTGATATTTACTATTACGTTTAGTTACTATTTAAACTGTTTGTGAGAGACCGATGGTGCATTGAATAGGGCCACTGCCTCCTGAGCGAGAGGTCGTGGTTCGAATCCCACCACGTACCAATGTGTTTTTCGGTTTTCGAATTTCACATGTACGTTTATTCGGTGCTTTTTCCCTGCTTCGGAGAGCACGTTAAGTTGGTCCCGGTTATTATTATTTATAATACCGTAGATATTAGTCATTATAGTCCGATAGCGCTGGTCTATTTTTACACCATAAGTTTCAAAAACTCTAAAGTTGCTTATTTCTTGCCCGTGGATACAGTCGTATTTATGAATCATATTTTTTGCATTTTGTGTCACATCTGGTACTTGCATTTTCAGTAAATCGATGATTTGTAGTTGTTTTTTTTTATTCAAATTAAAACTGGTAAAATTAATTTAAACTTTAAAATAACTATAATATCATATCTAGGATAACCTGCGGAGTATGCAAACCCGGTTTGTGCCATCTTCGTCAAGTGCAAACTGACATCTTAGGGTCACTATGTAAAAACAGTGCTAAAAAAATACAATTGATGAAATAACTGTTTCCTTACTCAAATCACTTTCATATGCCTATTAAATAAATTTGTGCCAAATTAGGGCATGCACTTTTAAGATTATTAATTATTTTGTTTTTCCAAGCTTCCGTAGCTACAGAAAAATATTACAATTATTAGAGTTAACTTATTCAATATCAAAAATGCATGAATAATCATCATTCTAAATTTGTGTCACTTTCATGCACTATATTTAAATGAATAAAACACAAAAACAATAGATGCGGTCGAAACAGGCGGACGCGGGCCGGCGGCAGGGGGCGGAGGAAGGGCGGAGGGCATACGCACTCACACATTCATAGGGTACGGTTATCTCCGCTACGTAGGTACTATAAGGTCATTTTAAATCAAGTGCAAATATTGAAACGTGTGAATCTGCACATGACACTGAACAATTTTCCCTAAGAAATATAGGTCGTATTACGAAAAATAAAAATTTACTTCCCATACTAAGTGCGCTATCAGCTGGAGCATTTTGTATGGAAGGTTCAATTTTTTTATTCGGTTTTCGACCTATGTTCCTTAGGGAAAGTTGTTTAGTTTCATGGGTTTAACACGATTAATATTTGCTCTTGATTTAAAATGACCTTATACGGTTATATCTATCTATACATATAATAAATCTCTAGAAGGGTGGTGTCTGTACATTGAATATTTTCCCAAAAAAATAACTGCAGCAGACATTATTAACGATATAAAGACCAAATCGTTTTTTTTTAGAATTTTCGTCTGTCTGTATGTCTGTATGTTACCATATCACGCCAAAACTACTTAAGGGGCTTCCCTGGACTAAGTGGCGCCCTCATCAGTCAAAAAATCATAATTCACTGAAAGCACAGTCAATCGAAAATCCGGTAGATCAGATTGAGGTTAAAGCAATGAAGGTCATTTAGAACCTCATAAAGTTGCCACTTATAGTTTGTTATAGTAACAGATAGAAAAATTGCGAAAAACGGCCACTTTTAGCATTTTTGCTATCTTTAATTGCAGTGAACACTGAATCATTAATTTAGAATGCTTAAAATAAATGTCAGTACCTATACGTCTATCTGATCTACCGGATTTTTAATTAATTGAGTTTTCAGTGAGTAATGATTTTTTAATTGATGAGGGCGCTGGCGTGCACCTGAGATCCCCTTAACCGATTTCAATGGGACTTTTTTTATTCAACTCAGTGTTAC
The DNA here is from genome assembly GCA_949820665.1 of Scrobipalpa costella. Lineage (NCBI taxonomy): Eukaryota > Metazoa > Arthropoda > Insecta > Lepidoptera > Gelechiidae > Scrobipalpa > Scrobipalpa costella. The sequence goes on along the minus strand of OX463320.1, from coordinate 3,517,731 downwards.
CCGGGTTGCAACTTAGGATACCTAAAATCACGCCACCTCACTTAGAGGGTAGGCAGGAAATTCGAATTTGGCTGTATTTAACCGATTTCGATCGAACTTTTTTATTCGACTGATTGTTATCTAGGAAAAAACATAGGGTACAAATAACCACGCCACTGAGTTGAGGGGTAGGTACAACAATAGTGTTATACACGTGTTAGGCTTATCTAATGCGATTCAAAATGACACAAATAAGTAAGAGTAAAGAAAATTTAAAACAAAAAAATACATTGCTGTTTAAAATCATAACCACCACGCGTACGGAGTCGCGGGCACAGCTAGCATAGATATAAAAATAAAATAACGAAAGGACGTGCGTAGAGGGACACTAGAATAAAAAAAAAAAAAAACGCACGCCTGCAATCTCAATACCCACGTATGTCAATGGTCAATGCTTAGACGGTCAATATGGTCAATATTATTTTACGATGCGACGATTAGAACCTGAATAATTATCGGCATACCTACCTACAGCTTTTTCGTTATATATAACGCTTCTCGATGTCCCGCGCCCCTCTTCGAGTAGGTACGTAGTGTACAGTCAGTGAAACAAAATATACACGAATTAAAAAGAATTACTTAATATTTTTGTTATTATTTTTGTTTGTGTGGTGTGACAACTTTGAACAGTCTAACGGAGTAGTAGTAGTAGTTTCTGATAGGTACCTATGTAGTCATCAGAGTACATAGGTGTGTGTACAAGTGATGTAACGAGAAGCGGTATGCCGATTAAAAATCCACTAGATTTTTACGGCCGGATAGCCTAGTTGGTAGTGACCCTGCCTTCCTGCCTACGAAGTTAGAGGTTGTAGGTTCGAGTTCCGCCGCACGGTGGGTCGAAACTGCTAAATGAGGGACATAGGGTTTTTTACTATTAAATTTCATAATTTTAAGATACCCATCAGTCGGTTTTTCATTCTGATGAATAATTGTGATAACAAGTTTTTGTCTAAAACAGATAGTTTGTCTGGAAAAAAACTTTTGAATTTTTGTTGTATGGAATAAGACAAAATGATCAAGGAGTGTGCCCTGCTGGCATTATACAATATTTTTTCTTTGTAAAACTGTTCATAATCTATGTAGGAAAAAATGATATTTATATTATAATATCCTACAGTAGTTTTTAAATAAAACGAAATAAATAGTTGGGCGTAGCCACTGCTCCATACAGTGGTAGTAATGCGTTGGCTTGTAACAGTAGTTACAGGAGATGTGCATTGCCAGCAACAATCTTATATGTCAGAACCTTATCTCTTGTCAGTGCAGTTGCAGAAGACGGCAATGTCCAGGGACCTCTTTTAAATTGCTTAACCCTCTCTACATTTGGCAGACAAATTGACGAGCATGGAGGTAGTAGAATATTCAGTCATAGATGATTTAGAGATCCTTTCCGTCTCTCAGTTACTCCCGCTTCTCTGGTCTCTCACGTTCCCAGCCCATTAACGTTCTACCCTAAAGTCCCTTCGTCACTCTGTCCCTCTGTTCAAACGTAATCGTTTCATCCGTCCATCCGCTTATCCATCCCTCAGTCTCTCCGATAATCCCCATTCTTTCGGCTTACCCATTCTACCAATCCTATCTGTCCCTCCTACCTCAACGTCCAAGCATCCCTCTTTCCCTCCGCTCACGTCTCTCCCGTTGCTCCCACCCATCCCAGCATAACGTCCCTCCGCTCTTGTCCCTACCTCTGTCTCTCCATAACTCTGTTTCTTTTATCAGGGTATGAACGTGATACCAGGGCCACGTTTTGAAAGTATTTGAAATGTGACCAGTCACAGCGCACAAACATTTCGATTGAGAGCTTGGACACGAACTCACCCAAGGTCTCATAGGTCTCCAAGTATGAAATGTAATGGCACGCTCCACCTTCGACTCCTGGGCCCGCAGTCCCTGGCAATTAGTCTCAGATACATACGCATACCATGCTAGAGCGACATACGCAAGATGGGTTCTCACGTACGCTTTATGGACGCCAATCCTCATGCGCAAGCATGCGGGAGTTTCTAGCAGAGAACGGCAGCATATTCCTTTGCTCGCTGAATTGCAGTCGCGAACTCGCTTGTGAGCTCATCTACATCCTTTAGTGTTGAGACTGGTTCCCGGGAGTATTCTGTACCTCGTGCCGTATGCCGTGTGAGTATCTTCTGCCTCGACGGCAGCAGCCTAGAATTTGCCGGCTGGTCTGAGATGGTCGGAGCATACATGGTTGTCGAAGGTTTAAATGTGATTTAAATGATACGACCGACCTCTGGCTTGACCACCGCAAGATCTGTTAGTTATGGGGGATTTGTTTGGTTGTGCGGCTAGTGAGTTGAAGTCACTGACCCCAAGCCCAGTTGTGTGTTGAGGTTGGCATCACCTTCCCATCAATATCCCATCCGGACAAGTCCATGTGGTATTTACACAAAATGTTTACAATATCTCTCCTGGCAGCTATCGTCGGCCCTGTGAAGTCCAGAAATTTCTGGATGCAAAAGCGTATACCGACTGAAGGTTAGCTATGATGAAGAGTAGCAGGACAGAACCAACCTTTTTTTTACCAGGACGGCTTAGCTTCGAAAGGCACTCAACTCGTCCTTCCGATACAAAAAGGAAAAGGCCAGAGGACATAATACAAACCTACACATGATCTTTATTGATCTAAAAAGGCTTTCGATCACGTGCCCCGAGAACTTATTTGGGATGCACTTAGAGCCCAAAATGTCCCAGAACAATACATCGCCTTCATACAGGATATGTACAATGGTGTTACAACTCAAGTCGTTTGTCCACCAGGCATCTGTATATCACTGTCAATTACAGTTGGCGTTGATCAAGGGTCGGCTTTGAGCCCTTTGTTATTTAACGTCACCAATGTAACCAAGGACTATCTCACAAACCGCTGCCAAAAACCAGTACCATGGAACACCATGGAATAATACTGTATGCAAATGACGTTGCTCTGATATCAGACTCAGTGGAAGACCTACAGACTGATTTCAATCTCTGGCTGAAGTCACTTGAAGATAATTGTCTTAAGATTAGTTGCAAAAAGAGAGAGTATATGTCGTGTATATTTGATGGTCACACGGACATGAGCCAGATAAAACTTTTCATAGACGGGGCGTCAATACATAAATATTTGGGATCAATCATTAGCAATGACGGAAAAATTGAGCGAGATGTAACCCATAGAACAACTACGGGATGGATGAAGTTGAGACAACTCACAGGTGTAATGTGTGACAAGAAGATGCTAGGAACTTTTTTAGATTCCACAGTGATGACAAACGGTAAGTAAATACATACAAAATATGGAACCTAATCTATTCTAAATATTCAGTTACAGTGAACAACTTTAAAACGTTGGTTTATCAAGTGATGATTATGACCGGTATAACAAAATTTGTCAACCCTTATAACACACACACACAAACGCATGCCAAGTGCAACATGCCGTCTGTCGAAATGACATGGTAGTTAGGAGTGTCCAAGCTGTGCTTAAAGACAAACTGTACAAAACGGCCATAAGACCTCTACGGTACAGAATGTTGGGCATCTACTAAACAACACCTGTCAAAGCTTCACACTACAGAAATGCGCATGTTACGCTGGTCAGTGGGTGTCACACTGCTGGACAAAGTTCGCAATGTCCACATCAGAGGAAGATAAATAATTGACCCAATTATAAACAAGGTCGAAGAACGACGCCTACGATGGTATGGACATGTGCTTCGGCGCCCTAAGGACCATATGGTACGAATAGTCCTAAACTTACCCACGACGACGCGACGCCGCGGAAGACACCCCGCCACTTGGCTGATGACGGTACAAAAATACCTGAAAGAATCCGACAACGACGCCGAAACAGCACAATATAGACAAAAATGGAAGAGGCAGGCGAGGACAACCGGCCCCAGATAATAGGAAGAAGGCTTAGGAGAAGAAGAAGAGTAATAGAATAAGAGTAGAGTAGTAACACAAAATTGGAAGATCCTATCTTCAAAATTGGCGGAGTTTCCATAGCTTTTATCGACTATTGACCCTTGTTTTCACCCGACATATTGGGTGATAAGGGATTAAAACCGGGTGATTTGGGTTATTACCCGGTTGTAACCCCAAAAAGCTTCCATGCTGGACTGGGAGCGACAGAAGTACGTAGAATGTGCCAGCTGCATCTCCTCCCTGGCATGCTGTAAAAACCAACTAAGGGATTCGACGGTATATTGTAATTTAGGCGATGGGCTGACAACCTGTCACTACAGCAATATCCAGTTCTATCTTAAACAACCCTCAAAACTTGTCAGACGTCGCGGAACGACCTTTGTTTGGTTTGTTCACGCTCTGCCTACCTTATTACGGATACAGGCGTGATAGTATGTATGTTTGTATGTAACCCCAAAAATTGGGTGATAATGTATTAAAACCGGGTGATTTGGGTTATTACCTGGTTTAAACCCAGGTAGATTGAATGGGTTTTTACCCACTACTATAGATGTAAAGCCGGTTCACCAAGCGGTTTCAAACGTCGAAATCGGCTAAAAACCATTTTGGGCGAATGTAGCCGGGGCGAAACGGTTGTTTATAAATAGCTATATGTATATACTTTATTCCAAAAACTAAGATTATTTTATGGTTTTTGCATTAAATATAAGTTTTAACATAAAAAAAACAGTTTCTATTACTTAATACCTAAGTATGAGATGAACGTGTATGTATGTAAGTATGAGATCAAAGTGGCAACTGAGTGCGCGCGATGGCGCCAAAGCCGCTAAGCGTGCTTCCCGCCCCGCCCCTCACCTATAGCCTCCCTCCCGCAGGCTCACCGAGTCATGCAGTGGAATGAAACATACCTACCTTACTTTGCAAACGAAAGATTATACGACAGTAAGTGAGAAGAAGAAGTGTATCAAACAAATACCTACCTATCTTTACCTTAATATCACTTAGCACATACTAGTTTTGTTGCGATAGCGATAGTCTACTTATACTTTTTTTCAAGGTCAACTATCCATTGTGAAACTATCGTTATTGCAACAACACTGGTACATACCTACTTAGTCCTGATGTATTTTTTAATGATGAGTGACATATTTTTTTTTTCGGATTTGATTCAATAAGGTACCTATAAGAGATCTCAGTGTGGAATTACGAAAAAACAAACACAGGAGTAACAATTTAGTAAAAACAGGCGTGATCTACAGTAAAAACGAACAAAAATCTCATTATTCTTCATTGGTCCGGTCAGGTAATAACTCAGTTTCGATTTCCATCTAAGTCTGTCACAGTTTCATAACTAACTTTTACTAATTGCTTGTCGCAACTTGCACCAAGAACACTGAATGTAAACAAAATGCACGCGTCCGCGCTTTTGGCTGGCCGGCGCCCCCCGCCACCCGCACCCGCGCGTGATGTTCCGCTCGCTCGATGGTCCCTGCGCTCGCCATTCTTATATAGGGGCATATTACACTATCATTTATCTTGGATCATTTAATTGATCATATATGTGATCCAAGATAATTGACTATTTGAGTCATATCTGTGTATTACACTATCAAAGTTGTTTGATCCTATTTTACGTCATATGTGGTTGCAATGGAGAATGCGTCGGACTCAACGAGCGTGGGACTCAACTCGACAGCGACAGATTGATGTATGAATGACACTGACAGGTGTCAGGTATTGACGTCAGGGTTACCAGATCTCAGAGAATTCGATTTGCCAAAAGACATCGTAATTTTTAGTATGGCTTGTTTTTTGTTCTTTCAGCAAGATTATGCAAGTATATAATTAGAAAAAGAACTACATTACATTAATTGAAACATATTAACGAACAAGAAATTAAAAACTCTTTTTTTAATATTTGCTTTTAAATACCTAGCAGAAAAAAATTAAAAATAACTGGCAACACCTGTTTCTATGACCGTATTGGATGCAATCTCTCAGCAAATGTCAAAAATCTATGATCAAGGAAAAAATGAATCATATTCCTATATTACATTATCCAATATAATTGACTCATAGATCTATGATCCGAGATAAATGATAATGTAATATGCCCCTTAGGTACGTTTCTAATATTAGAAGTTCGTGGATAAAAACAACACAAATTATGAATAGTGTTTTGTTACACCATAATAACAAAGAACACGTAAACTCTAATAACTTGCCATTTCTTTTGTGGATTTTACAGGCTGTAGTAATGAAAAAAAATAATATCTATAAACGTCGTGGATGAATTCGACACAAAATATTTTAAACAACAGATATCAGTATTCTGAAACGCGTAACACCTATTTTACCTATTGTAATATTATTTTAGAGCTAGTTGGTGCCGTATTAGGTACTGGTTAAATATTAGGATTCTCGTGGACATATATAGCACAAAATGCCTATGTACATCAATAACTATCTCGTTATTACCATGAAAGTAATATTTGCATCTCTAATTATCTTTTCGTCCAATACTGATCGAAAAGACAAATACCTAAATTTCTACCTATGCAAGTACCTAGAATGACACAAAATAATGTATTAGGTTGGGCAAATGGTCCGGAAACTGTATGCAAAAAACAAAAAACTTTAAGAGTTTTGAAACTTCAAAACCTAGCGCTATCGGACTAATTAAGCCATGTCAGAGGCCAGTGCTAAGCATTGGCAGCTTGATTGGGTATGGATTTCCTTCTGGGTTGCGGCGGTCAGATGGCAGTCGTTCTGTGTAAAAACCATTACCCTCGTTCAACCCCCTATATTAGGTAGCCGCCCACGTGAAATACGGGAGAATGCTGGAGAAATGTACTATTTAAACTGTTTAGACTGTAGTTTACGCTTCATCGTAGCTCACGTTGACCATCAACCACCCGATAAACCCACAGTGTTGGAAAAACTACCTTATAAATACATATAATCACGCCTTTATCCCTAAGGGGTTAGGCAGAGCGTAAACAATCTAAACAAATGTCGTTCCGAACAAAATAAAACAATTGTATCACTAAATGACGAAAAAGTGTTATTTAAACTTGTTGGTTAAACTTTGAGGTCTTACACACCCGTTACACAAACAAGTGAGTAGTCGTTGAATTATTAAAATAAATAATAATAGATCTGAGCTGAGACCACTACACAGCAGAAATATTTTAACCATTTAAAATATCTCAAATGATATATGACGTTTATTTGATTTATATTCCACACTTTTGACACATTCAATGCTATTCCTAGAACTTCAAATTAGATTTATAATGACCGTCATGATATGAATCCCACCTGTTTATGACTAATTAGTGCATTTATTAATAAAAGTGGGTTAAGGTCAGTGACCTTGCGCAAAATATTTTGATTTCATGATTCATGATCACTTTAATTTTAGAACATTTTCCTCGTAATCTCCGCAAATATTTTAATGGTCAGAAATGTTAATCATCTCCCTAGCTTTATCCCGTATCTCACGGTGGTCGGCTACCTATTCTAGGAGATTGAACGAGGGTTCTGGTTTTTACACAGAGCGACTGCCATCTGACCTCCGCAACCCAGAAGGGAAGGCAGACCCAATCCTAGATTCGGTCAGAGATTTCAAGCCGCCAATGTTTAGCACTGGCCTCTGACATGACTTAAAGACTAATATCGGTATTAAACGATATTAACCAGGACCAACGGCTTAACGTGCCTTCCGAAGCACGAAAAATGCGCCGAATAACGTACATATGAAATTCGAAAACCGAAAAACACATTGGTACGTGGTGGGATTCGAACCACGACCTCCCCGCTCAAGAGGCAGCGGCCCTATCCACTACGCCATCGGTCTTTCAGATATAATTTAAATAACACATTGGGACCTGGTAGGATTCGAACCACGACCTTCCGCTCAGGAGGCAGCGGCCCTATCCACTACACCATCGGGCTCTCCAATGATGAGAAATGTTATACACTAAAATTTACTCTCCACTTCTCCAGTGTCTACCGAAACTTTTGTTTAATAAACCTACCGTTCCTCTTGCTTCAGGGTATACTGGATCGTTCGCCAGCTCTGACAACGTACTCGATGTAAGAAGAAGAACAATTACCAATCTAGGTAGTACATATCTCAAGCCTGATGTACTTCTCTCGGATCAACTAAAAATAAAGCTAGACTTACCAGGCTCTTCAACCTTGTAGGAGACATCGCAAGAACCGTCCTTCCTGTCTCTGAAGTCGATCTCGGCCTTGCTGGGTCCCTCTAGCGAGATTGCCAGCTGCCCGGCGCCGGCCTCCCGCGTCCACACGTTGAACTCGTTGAAGCGACCAGCCTCTCCGCGCTCCAAGCCAGTACCACCAGCTTTCACTAAGTGAGCGCCGGAGTCCTTGAGAGGACCCACAGTAAACTGGAAAGGGGAGCCTGAGAAACAACATATCGCGGTTAGGATATTTGAAAGGAATCTTGTGAGCGAAGCGAGCGTAAGATGTCACCTTACTATAATGTAAAAGACGAGCGTTGCAGGGCCTACACATTAAGAACAATCAACTAATATGGCGAGCGCAGCAAGCGGTACATATCGATAAATATTTATTAACTTACATATGGCGAAAACATTAAAAAATACTTACTTAACAATAATAACATAGCTAGCTACATAGCTATTAATAGTTATTGACTTAAATGGCGAGCTTAGAAAGCTACACATCGAGAAACGCCTAACTATTAACTAAATCGGCGAGCGTAGCAAGCAAAAATATGTGGCGAGAGGCTACACGATTTTACGTTATAGGTAAAAACATTAATTACGGCCCATACTCACCAGGAATGTGGATTTCCCTGTACTTGACAGACACGGTGTGAACGCCTAGCTCCTTGGGCACGAAGTGGACGGAGTAGAGCCCGTCTTCCACCTCCTGGATCTCAGCGTCTTCTGAGACACCGCCGGGGCTGGTCACCGTCGCGCCCAGGTCGAACGAGGTGATACCTGGAGATTATATAAAAGATACTGAACAAACATGTCAAGTTTACTTTTATCCTAAACGGAGTAATAAAACATGTACGTGTAGTTTTTGTTCCTTGGTTTTCTGTAAAAACCAGTTTATTTTAAATCTAGGCGATTGTGCACTTTAAAAGAATGACCTAGCGTACACCATTTAAAACCATTTATTTGTCCCACAAAAAGAAAACTGTTTACAATGATTCGTATTCAATTATTGCGTAAACGGCTTTTACAGTAGGCTGATTCACTGCCTTACTAATAAGGCCCCTTTATTAGTTAGGGCGTGATTTTTTGGCTTAATTATTCAGGTCAATGGCTAGTTTGTTTATATTTAGGGAGTGAACAGAGTTTCGCAGATGATCAGAGTTTTCCAGTTACCAAATTACGTCTAAAATGTGTCCAATAGGTACTTTTCTAAATATTCTTAACTAGAAAAATGTGCTGCTTTCCTTACCAGGCATCTTGAAAGTGAGTTTGCAGTTGGTGCCGACCTCAGTCAGAGGCACCTGCTCGCGGTGCTTCTGGATCTTCTCTCTCTGTCTGTTGCTGCCGTCACCAGTGACCTGAACAAGGACGAAGAAGTAAAGTAGTCATAAGAAAGAAAAAAGTTTCCTCATAAATTTTAGGGAAGGCATTCGGGGCGTACTGATATTCCTACACTGACGGAACAGAGCAAGTTGCTTGGCGCCAGACTTCAACGAAAGTGTGGTTCCAAAGCCAGATATCCTCTCGTGGACGGCGGAACCTTGTCTTGCCTTGTTTAGCCTGAATTTTCCCACTGCTGAGCAAAGGCCACCCTCTTTTTCCTCCATTATCTGTCTAGGGCCTCAAGTTGCCCATCTTTAGAGAAAGAGTCTAGCTCATCGCGCCATCTGCAACGTGGTCTACCACGGCGTGGACTTGTGGTTGGTAGTTTTCGCCCACGGATTTTCCGGCAAGCGGCAGATGTGACCCGGATTTATCAACAGGCAAAGTCAAAGTCAAATCATTTATTTCCAAATAGATTCCTAAGAACACTTTTAGAAAGTCACAAGCGAGTCTATTACAAAGAAAATTATATCTGTGTCACAAAATAAAATAAAACTATATCACAATGAAGAAGAAGCATGAGAAACTCGCACTTTGCGCCCCTCCCTTCGTTTTATCTTATTCTTACTTTTGTCCTTCTTTTTGTTCAAAATAGGGTTTGTGACAATTTCTTAGGCTTCACTGAAATCGCTGAGCTCCATACATCTTTGTCATTAGTATAGTAATCTAACTTATACTGCTTTCCGATATAATGTGTTTTTAATAGTATCTTTAAATTGATTTTCTGATAAATTTAATAAGCAAGCAAGTTTGCAAGTTAGCAAGTTTGTTGTGTTACTGTGTGCTGGGATGGATCACAAGGAAAGAGGTAAATTCCTTCATAATACTAACCTTAGCAGTGAAAGGAGAACCCTCGACGTGGTGGTCAGCGAACTTCAGGTTAATGATGTAATAGCCAGGCTCGGTGGGCTTGTAGCTGATGCCGAGCACGCCATCCTTGGTGTCTGCGCACTGGATCTCGGCCTTGCTGGGACCTGAAGACAATGTCATGATCATGAATATAAGTTTTATTGTGTTTTCGTTTTAGCTTATCATAAAGTATGGCACATAATATGGAATATATAAATTGAAATATACAACCTGTCACTACAGCAATATACCTCAAATCTTTCTTAAATAACCCTCAAACGTTTGTCAGACGTGGCGAAACGACCTTTGTTTAGGTCATTTACGCTCTGCCTACCCCATTAGGGATAAAGGCGTGAGTTTATGTATGTATGTATGTTATTCTTCTTCTTCTATCAAGTCGACGGCAAGTCAAACCCCATCTTAAGTTTCTCTAGCTCAGTAGTCGGCAACTCTCACCGCGTCTTCTGTGGCTTGCATTTATTGCTCTCTCGTGCAGGTAGGGCATATAGACCACGATATTAGATGAGCCATGGTTTTTGGGTCAACTCCGCACTTTTACCGAAGGTCGGGGTCACGTGTGAATCATAGTTCTTATGATCCATTAATATCGTAAAATCGGGCCCGCAACACTCAAAATGTGTGCACACCCCTGTCATATGGTATTACACACTATAAAGACATTTTTAGTCAGGCTTCGAACGCTAGGGTTAGGTGATGCAGTTCAATTTGAGCTTGGTACTAGCTCTTGGCGAATTGCGCCGGTTTCGAAATGAGCAAGTTGGCAACACTCGTCAACTCCATTGATTCTTCCTTTAAATCGTGAGTAATAAAAAAATAAAATCTATCAAATATTTCTCCTTCTACATCGATAATCTTTCAAGAAACGTAGTATTTAAACCGCCTATCTACTAAAACCATGGTTCAATGGGTTTTATCTTGTCTTTTTAGAGATTAGTTTGTTGAAGCCTTAGTGATGATGAAAAAGGTAATCTGGTCGGACAAGTTTAGAAGTTGTATATCTGCAGATCGCTGAGAAAACTTCGATACCGCGTTTCAGAACTTGTGTTTCTTGACGTGGCGCCATCTGTCGGCTACATCTTAATCGAATTCCCGACGAACCGGAGTTAGGGATCAAAAATAAAACATTTAATTAGAATTTGCTGTTTACCTTCAATGGAGAGTGAGAGACCACCGAAACCAGCGTTCCTAGTGTCTACGGAGAAGGTGTTGTCCTGGTGAGTCTTGCCCTCTTTCAGTGCTGAACCTTCCACCTGTAATCAATAAGTCATCTAAATCTTGTGTTCTTTTAATCTTCTTCTAAATCTAGTGATCTTTTAAAACAATCTTATCGTTCTTCATATCAATGAGTAATACTATGCTTTTTTTTTTTATTCAGTCGAATCGTTAACTATTTTATGTTTCTCAGAAAGGATTTGAAAATTAACGCCCGACTTTTTAACACTTCAGGTGCATCGCAGCGACTCCATCTATCAAGCACTCTATCTGAGTTATAATTTAGTAAAAGGTTGCATCAAAATGTTAAATAACGAAAATGTTTTGACAATTTATCACTTTGTGAATATTTCCCCAGTTTGGTTAGGACATTGCAGGCTGAATCACCTGATTGTCCGAAAAGAAAAAGATTTCGTGCTTCGGAGGGCACGTTAAGCCGTCGGTCCCGGTCGCTGTCTTTGATAGTGGTCGTTACTCAAACCATGTCAGAGGCCTGATAGTTGTGCTACTAGGCGGTTTTAAAACTCTGACACCATTGTTCATCGGGTCAAAAGACATGAAGAAACCCACCACCCCATAAATTAACAAAAGAAGAAAATCAAAATGTTTATTTATTTTATTCAACTCTTACCTTAACTTTCTTAGCGTCACCGACTTCTTTGTCCTCCACAGTGATAGTGAAGGGTGAGTTCTGAATGTGAACTCCCATCTTCTTGACGGACACTTCGTGTTGACCAGCCTCACGAGGAGTGAAGCTGATGCCGATGTTTCCGGAGGGCAGCTTCTTGAGGAAGCAGGGTTCTTCTAGGCCGGATGGCGCCTGGAAAATAAGTCAGTAAATAAAATGTCATGACTTACGTTCCATACGAGCCACTTTCCAATTTAAAATTCTCTTCTAGAAAAGTATATCCCTGTATTTGTCAAACATTGTTTTAATGTGGCTGATTATGTGAATGATTTTTAGAACACCACTGAAAGGTTCAAATAAGTTCTACTTGGTTTTTACACAAGCGTGACAAAAAAAGATGGCGCGATGACCTGATGTTTTTTTAGGTGCAAAAAGAAAGAGTGGGCCGTCGTATTACAATGGAATAATGAGAAACTTACCGCGATAGACGCGTTGAGGACGCGGATGTCCAGATCCTGGACTTTGCCGGGGAGTGTGACTTCACTGCAACTGCCCACAGACAGCTGGTTCCTCTTGCGACCCTCGCCTGTTACCTGGAAATCAGAAAAACGTATGCTTTAGATTAAATAAGCAAGAAAATTGAAAGATCGAGTAGATTAGTGGATTTAAGAGTCGACGATCAAAATTTCACTAATAATAGCTCAAAATATAATTGCACAGCTAATAGGCTTCTGACATGGTCTGTGTAAGGACCGCTATCAACCGGGACTGGCAACTTAACGTGTCTTCCGAAGGTCCCTTCATCTTTCTTAAGGAGATTTGAGAGCTTCGACAGTGGCGCCATCAGTTTTAAATTAATTGTGCCTGAAATACAAATTCGCAATTAATTTTTCAAATTATAATCCATACTATAGTAATTCATGGGAGTATTTATGCTTTGTATTACCCAAGTGCTAATAGTGGCCAGTTTTAGCACAATTTGAATAAATAGTTTTTATGCTTAGTGTGAATTATTATATTATGGATTATAAAATGGAGAATTAGTTGCGATTGTCGCAACACGTAAAATATTAATGAAAATGACTTTAATTCAGGCACAATTAATTTATTACTATTGAGGGCGCCACCTATGCTCACCTACCACCATAACCGACGATTGGAGGATTCAGGTTGCATCATAGTACATACATACATACATATTATCACGCCTTTATCCCCAATGGGATAGGCAAAGCGTAAACGATCTAAACAAAGGTTGTTCCGCCACGTCTGACAAAGTTTCGAGGGCTATTCAGGATAGATTTGTTTATGATAGCCCATCGCCTTAATCACTATATACTGAAATCCTCTGATCCCTTAGCTGGGTTTGGGGAAATGCAGATGGCACATGCATCATAGTAGTATTGTCAAAAGGGAATTAACTTTATGTATACCCATGGAAAAAGAACTCACACCACAAGCGACAAGCTCATGGTTCAGGGCGTCAGGATCACAGAGTCACAGTAGAGTTGGAAGCGAAACCCAATGAAGCAATAATGCATACCTTAGCGATGAAGGGAGAGCCCTTGATGTGTTTGTCTCCGAACCTCACAGATACTTTGTACTCTCCAGGTGCGGTGGGCAGGTAGGAAACGGAAACGGTGCCGTCTTTGTTGTCGTGGCAGGTGATCTGGAAAATATCGTAAATTATATTTTTCCTGTAGGATGATCTTTGATTGATGGCCTTCTTTTGTTAGAAAAACTTATATAACATAAACCAATTTGTCTATTTTAATTTGACTATAGTCAAGTCATAGCAAACAAACAGCAAACAAACATTTTCACATTTTTTTGTGTATTTTTCTTTCTTGACACATTCTCTGGAAACTGACATAATAATATCGATTCGATGTTGGTTCGTTACATAAATTACTAATAATTTTGCTATTTACAGCAACGAGTATCTAATTAAGGCGAACATTTGTAGCCATAAGTTACTGTGCCATCAACTTCAGTCTCGCTAAAAAATCAACAACACTAACCTCAGCTTTGCTAGGTCCCTCAACAGCCATGGAAAGACCACCGGCACCAGCTCCCTTAGTACTGATGGTGAACTGGCTTGGCTCTCCACTGACGCCATTCAGCAGACCAGGGCCATAGGCTGTCACGTAGCCTGAGGGGATGGAGTCCACGTGGAACTTGTAGGGGGAGCCTGGAAGGAAGTCAAATCCGTAAGTTTTCTAGTATTTCAAGCTATTTAGAAATATCAATCTGGTCATCCATATGCAAGCTAAGCAGAAGCTTGCAGTGTTCCATTGGCCAGTGCCTTCAAACACTCTCGTCTCAGTCGCTTCAGTTATCAAGCATGCCTGTCTCAGTTACATCTGGATGAACCAAAAACAGAAAAAAGTTTGCTAATCACAACTATAAGGCCTCTGACATGGTTTGAGTAACGACCACTATCAAAGACAGCAACCGGGACCGATAGATTAACATGCCCCTCGAAGCACGAAACCCTCTTTTTTTTCTCTGACTCTGAAACTCTGACACCAGGGATCATCGGGTCGTTCGACTCGAGAATCCACTCGCTAAGAAGAAGAATACTAAGACTTACCTTGAACATGTTCTCCGTTATACTTGACGTAGAGTTCGTGGATGCCTTCCTCCCGAGGCTCGTACTTGATGCTGACTGTTCCATCGTGGTTGTCTTCGATCACCGGGCTGTCTATGGTTCCGCTAGGCATCTTTACTTCAGCTGGAAAAGAAAATAGAACAAGTGTTAAATCAAAATATAAATATTACATTAGGATGGTAGATTTGGAGAAACCATTACATATGACAGACAAACTAGGGGAAGTGAGTACAGTACAAGTAGAAAAAAGAATTGGGGGCTGTTTCAGTTCTAAAAATGGATATTAAGTATCATCACGTTACAAATTCAAGCCTCAAGAAATAGATAATAACAGAGCAGAGTTTTTTCTAGTTTATAAATCAAAATAGAACATCTTAATCAATATCTCCCCTTTGGATCCAGTATCTATAATATTCACAAGAATACGTCCCATCCCATTACTTTTTATTCTACACTACACTGTAATAAATTCCTGTAAAACAAGTATTCTTCAAATAATTAAACCAACCTTTTCTAGTATCAATATGATAGATCGTGACAAAGTTGAGCGGCGTAAAGTTCAACCCAAGTCCAGTATTGTTTTTGGAAATATTGTGCGCTTCAGAGAAGACTATCGCGTTCGCTTCCTTATCGATCTCAGACACGGAGAAATATTTCTTGAAATTGTCTATGTATACTGTTGTTATGTCGTCCCAGTTGACTTCTTTCTCGTTGCCACCAACGATCGAGTTCCACAGTCCGCTCATAAACGCCATTTATTAATTTGATGTGTTTCTCGAAATTCGAAATCTGTGAGTGTTGTGTGCAGTGTTATGTCATGCTTGTAGCTTATCTAGGGGTTTGTCAGTATGTGAATCATCTTTTTTTTATATTGGTGACAGGTTTGGACACTACTTCACTAAAATAAGGCTACACATGTCAATTTATGTCATGAAAGAACAGAAAAGGAATAGAAAACAATCAACTTATATTTGGGTATTAAAAATTTTTACATGACGTTTAGTCGATATCCTTTCACAAAACAATTAAAACTATCCTAAGATTCGTGAAAAATATAAATATTACAGGATTGGAACATCTGCTATCCCTTTCAATAACCACATGACAGAAAAAACAGGTTTTGTTTCAGACATATTTTAGTTAAGTAGTGCGCCAACCGAATTGGCATCATTGTTGGCACGAATCACATAGCTTATTAGATGGTGCGTATAAACCATTTCATATTTTTGAATGTCAACAGAATATTTAAAAGAAAATATCGGAATTCCTTTCTCTTAGTCATGATCATCAATATAAAGTAGTGTATTCGCATTTAGACTATTAATGTTTCTGTCACCAACATTGTGCTATAGTTATTGCCAACTTTTTCGTTTTGCCGTGTCTTAAGTACTCTATTATTTTTAAAATATGAACGTGACAATAGGTTTTAATGTTGTCTTTATTGCATTGTTCTGGTTTTGTTAACGGCACTTTTGCTATTTAATTCTCATCTTCATCTTTTAGAAGTTCATTGACAAAGAATATTGATCGTATTTTAGTTGATGAACAACTGTGGCTGACATTTCGTCCACTAGTGTGTCAAAGCATAATAAATTTGTCTATGAGTTTGACAGCCGCAGGACAGCTCAGAGTTATACAAATCACCTTTATCCACAGCGCGATATAAAACGCATAGTTTATGTGATAGTTTTCATTAAAAAGTATCATAAAAATTGTTGGCAACCCCTGTCGCTTTTTACGTCAAGAAATAACATCTACATTTCTTAAGGCGACGCCGTAGACATGTTTATGATAACGTCTGCTATCTATAGTTGAAAATTTGATATATCCAGACGCCCGCAACACTTTTGCCATGCCTGTTTTTTTTAATCGATAATTTGACACGCTGTTAACATATTTATCTAATGGCCTGACATGTTTAAGGTGAACATGGTTAACCTATTAATAATATGTTAAATATTACTGCTTTTCATAATTTTATTTCTTGTCTGAAGGGAGTATAAGTAGCTAGCGAAATATATCTCATAATATGATGACAGATATTTGAGTCACATGCTGCAAAAATAAATAGGATGTATATGTCCTTCAATTTTAATTCCGTCAAATTTTGTATATGCTAGCCTATATTCTAATCAGGAAATGACTAACATTTAGGGAAAATATTAGTCTTAGTCAGGAAAAAATTGTGGTTTTACATGTATATTGCGGACTCTCTATACATTAACTGCAGCAACACACAAGCGTCACTTGCGCTCAACGCGCTGTCAATGCTTTTTGCATTGCCTACAATACACATTTGTCACCTAACGCTCCACGCGCGCGTACTGACACTAAAGCATTGACAGTGTGTTGCGCGCAACCTTGCGCGCAGTAAGTATGGCTTGTGTGTTGCTGCCCTAAGAATTATGTTTTTACATATATATTGCAGACTCTCTATACGTTCATTTCAGTCAATATTTCAACTAATGTTTTGGCACCTTATAAATATTAGGGTAATGGTTAAAAAAATGCGTTATATTTTGCCAATATGAAATTGAATATATTAAATACAATAAATTAGGCAACTGACTACTGTATTTTTACTGTGGTTTTAATAAAACTGATTAACAACTTGGTGCTGATTCAATTTATGTATTTTGTTTTATTTAACATGATTAAAATCTTCAAAGATTGAGAAAATGGTAATTTTAAGTAGAAAACAGAAACGACATACCTACTTTGTTTCAATTCAATGCAAAAGTCTGTACCGAGTGTAAGGGACAGCGTCCCGAAAACTGATAGGGGTTGCTCAGCCAAGAAAACTGAACAACTTTCACCACGAAATTCTTTTAGAAATGATAAATAATTGTCTGGGCTGTTAGGGCTGAGATGTAGGCTACTAACGGGTCCACAGGTGGCGGACAGAGGAACGGCCATCAAGATATGGTGTTTAGCTGCGAATATATCGAGTAAGCAGTCCCCGACCAAACACCGGCAAGATCATCAGGATGTGCAGGGGAGTCCAGATGGGCTTCCCTAAAAATGCCACAAATGTCCGAAAAAGATCTTGTGACGTAGTGAGTCAATGCCGCCACTAAATAAGCATTCTCCTGGTGTCAGGCAGCGGTGGCACCAGTACTGGTAGGAGGACGAGGAAATGGATTCTGGAAGGGCTCGTGTCCAGACTATATGACGCGGACTAGCATCGCTTCATATACTGCGGTATGGAAACCAAGAGGGAAACCACCACACTAATTTTTCCTAAACATACATACATATAATCACGCCTTTATCCCTAATGGGGTAGGCAGAGCGTAAACGACCTGAAAAAAGGTTGTTCCGCCACGTCTGACAAAGTTTTGAGGGTTATTTAAGATAGAATTCTAGGTATATTGCTGTAGTGACAGGTTGTCAGCCCATCGCCTAAATTACAATATACTGAAACCCTTGGATCCCTTAGCTGGATTTTACAGCATGCCCGGGAGGAAATGCAGCTGGCACATTCTATGTTTTTCTCTCGCTCCCAGACCAGCATGGAAGCATACATACATATAATCACGCCCTTATCCCTAATGGGGTAGGCAGAGCGTAAACGACCTGAAAAAGGTTGCTCCGCCACGTCTGACAAAGTTTTGAGGGTTATTTAAGATAGATTTGTAAGCATATTGCTGAAGTGATAGGTTGTCAGCCTATCGCCTAAATTGGAATATACTGAAACCCTCGGATCCCTTCTCGGGAGGAAATGCAGCTGGCAAATTCTATGTTTTTTTCTTGCTCCCAGACCAGCATGGAAGAAATTTCTCTAAAAATGTGTAATATTAACAGTATTAAAACTGGCGATTACTCCAGCGACAAGAGCAAAGCTCGTCAATTTTTAATGATGATACAAACTGGCTGTTCGATGTGGTAATTTTGTATAGGAAAGATATGTTATTTATTTCCTGGTGCAAGTTGTTCAATTTCTTTGACTGAGCAACCCCTTCCAGTTTTTACATACATACATACATAAAATCACGCCTTTATCCCTTACGGGGTAGGCAGAGCATAAAACGCCTCGTGAAAGGCGCTTTCGCCACGTCTGACAAAAATTGAGGAAATTTTTAGATTGTAATGTGTATTGCTGTAGTGACAGGTTGTCAACCCATCGCCTAAATTACAATACACTGTAACCCTCGAATCCCATTTGCTGACTTCTACAGCATGCCCGGGAGGAAGGGCAGCTGGAACATTCTATGTTTTCCTATCTCTCCCAGTCCAGCATGGAAGATATTCCAGTTTTTAATACGGAAATTCTAACTGCGGATCTTGAATAAGTAAGGTTGTGTCTACGACAGAATCGGCGCTATTGTCTACCGAAGTCCAGTCGTAGGTACTGGCAAGAATGATGAATAATAATTAAAAATAGGAAAATAATAACGGTAGGTTTATGACTTCCATGCTGGCCTGGGAGCGAGGGTAAAAACATAGAATGTGCCAGCTGCATTTCCTCCCGGACACGCTGTAAAAACCAGCTAAGGGATCCGAGGATTTTAGTATATTGTAATTTAGGCGATGGGCTGACAACCTATCACTACAGCAATATACCTACAAATCTAACTTAAACAACCCTCAAAACTTTGTCAGACGTGGCGGAATGACCTATGTTTTAGGTCGTTTACGCTCTACCTACCCCATGAGAGATAAAGGCGTGAATATATGTATGTAGGTTTATCCTAAAAACACAAACTTGCACAGTATTTTACCTATCACAAAAGCAATATACAGATCTATCTTAAGCAAACCTCAAAACTTGTCAGACGTGGCGGAACGACCTTTATTTGGTACGATGACGCTCTGCCTACCCCATTAGGGATACAGGCGAGAGAGTACGAATGTATGTATGTGCACAGTATTTAGAACGACCTTTTCAGCAAGTGGGTGTTAAATAACATTTTGACAAAATCACTTCTTCTTCTGTCGAGTGGGTATCGAGTCTATCGACCCGATGAACCCTGGTGTCAGAGTTTTTAAACCGCCTAGTAGCACAACTATCAGGCCTCTGACATGGTTTGAGTAACGACCACTATCAAAGACAGCAGCCAAAATCACTGTCAAAATGGAAAAAAATATATATGTTGGATATATCGGTGACGATCATGCAATCCATCCCAGGTTTCTAATACCATCCCGAGATCCAACTATACCTGCATATATACAGAAATACCTACTGGGTACCAAGTGACGAAATTTTGAAACAATAAATTATTTTCTGAAAGAGGTAACAATTTTGTGATGGAAAGAAAGACATTCGTTAATTATTTTCCTGGTGAAAGTTGTTCAGTTTCATTGAGTGAGCAACATACACCCGGTATAAGAGACTTGACAGTTACAAATAGACTCCAGCTTGCGACAAACCCTGTAACCACTTCAATGATATTCTGAACTATATGTATCTTTGATCATTTTATTTAAATCCAACCTAAATTCCTTGGCCGCACCTCATAACTCAAAACACTGTCTGCTACTCGCAATTTCACGTTCGTTTCGTATTAGAAATTGTACATTTATTTGTCGGGAAATTAAATATATTAAAATAAAAATGATACATACATACATATATGTATCACGCTTTTATCCCGAATGGGGTAGGCAGAGCGTAAACGATCGAAACAAAGGTCGTTCCGCCACGTCTGACAAAGATTTGAGGGCATTTTAAAATAAATTTGTACGTACATTGCTGCAGTGACAGGTTGTCAGTCCATCGCCTGAATTGCAATATACTGAAACCCTCGAATCTCTTAGCTGACGGCGAACGAGTTAGGGAATGGTCAAGTTGAGAAAGTGGTCAAAGTCTTATTTCGACATTCAAGCTGCTGACTTAAACCTTTTTATTCCAAACTCTATGTACGCCTACCTTGTCATTTGACTAGTCGTAAAGCGACATAGTCCCACTACGATTTAGGCATTCTCCACTAAAAGGAACATTTCGCGAATTGACTAATGCATAACGCATAATCCGCGAAATGTTCTTTTTTTCGGTCAATCAACATTGTACAACAACCATTCTGCAGACTTGCCAAATTGCCGAATCCTTTAAAACACCATGTATAACAGCTTAACACAAACTTAATGGGATTGATCAGTTCATAAAACTGAAGAACTCTGACCAGGAAAAGATCGGCGAAGGTCGGCGGAGTAATTGCCAATTTTCTGTCTTCTGCCAACGATTTCAGTTCACTCAAAAGATCATCGAGGTAATAATTTTGAATGGGAAAGTCAAAAAGTATTTTCTTTTCCTAAAATAATTTCTTGGTGATAGTTGTTCAGTTTTGTTGATTGAGCAACCCTATATCACTTTGCGTTAAGTTGTCCTTTATACCTGTTATTTCAATGTCCCTACACCTGGTATTTTAACGACTCTGGCAATTGACCTTTTGATGTTTTCCAGTCCGCGGAATGGTTGCTTTACTACGCTCATTGGCCGAAATAAAAGGTCATTTCGCGGATTGTACGATTTGCATTTGCCAATCCGCAAAATGTTCCTTTTTTCGGCCAATGAGCGAATTAACACGTACACCGATACCTCTAGTTCTCATTATAACGGAAATATTCAGATAAAAGGTACATTCAGGCTTGTATTTATAAAGCGACCACAACATTGAGAGCAATATTAAGTATTCATTTTGTACTCAAGTGTAATTTTTGATACGAACTCAAACTTGCTGTCACTCTTGAGAACTGATTATAAATACGGGTCTCAATGTTTTTAAACGCTCCCAGTCGAGCTTGGAAGGCAATGTAAAGTAGATGAAACTAATTCAAACGTCACATTATGAGTGGTACTCACTCAGCCCTACTGTAGATTTGTGATCTAATTAACCTTTATTTAGGTCGTTTACGATCTGCCTACCCCATTAGGGATAAAGGCGTAATTATATGTATGTATGTTAACGTTTTGTAATAGAAACAACAGTTAAAATGTGCTTACACTGTAATGAAAATCACTCTTGGTTCTCACGTATTAATGGTCAATAAATAACCAATACTTAGTACGAGAGCCCGATGGTGTAGTGGATAGAGCCACTGCGTCCTGAGCGGGAGGTCGTGGTCGAAACCCACCACGTACCAATGTGTTTGCGGATTTCGAATATCATATGTACACGTTCTAGGCACGTTAAGCGGTTGAACCCGGTTAATATCGTTTAACGCCGTAGATATTAGTCGTTAGGCCATGTCAGAGGCCAGTGCTAAGCATCGGCGGCTTGAAAACTCCGACCTAATCTAGGATTGGATCTGATTTCCCTTCTGGGTTGCGGAGGTCAGATGGCAGTCGCTCTGTGTAAAAACCAGTACCCTCGTTCAATCACCTAGATTAGGTATCCGACCTCGTGAGATACGGGATAAGGCTAGGGAGATGATGAAATAACCAATACTTAGTTGAGTAACACAGGGGACCGCCTGGATTTTGCCCCCCTCTCACCTGAGCAAAGCAGAAACTGGACTCAATTCTCAATTCAATGCTAAACCTAAAATGAAAATCTCTCTCTTTAAAAAAAAATAGATTCAAAAGGGACAGGTGACTTATTCTTTATGGTTGTCTACTTGTTTCTCATTAATTTGTACATTTCCTGTGTATTTTAACTGCCATCTAAATACATGGCGGTTATATTTGACAGACAACGCGTAAAATCATGTGAAAATCATAGAGTATAATCTTAAACCAAAGAGAATGAATCTCATGTCCTTTTTTAATCTTTTTAATCTAAAAGAGACAGGTAAACTTAAATTTAGATGGTATCTAGAATCGAGCCCACTGTTTACTTTGTTCCACGTTTTCAAAGTCTAGCATCATAATTGGCTACAGCATCTATTGTACTTTTGTTTATTACTTCCATGCTGCTCTGGGAGCGAGGGAAAAACATAGAATGTGCCAGCTGCATTTCCTCCCGGACGTGCTGTAAAAACCAGCTAAGGGATCCGAGGGCTTCTGTATATTGCAATTTAGCCGATAGGCTGACAGCCTGCCACTTCAGCAATATACGTACAAACTGCGTACAAATTAAATAACCCTCTAAACTTTGCCATACGTGGCGGAACGACATTTATGTAGGTATATTTAATATTTATTTATTTTCCACAATCTAGCTAGACCACTAACTACACTTGGCACTAATCTGCTATAGTCACATTATTAATATAAAAAATGTAGATTCAGAAGTTCACAAGTCTGTAAACGACGCGTATTTCCTGTGTTTTATGATGTACACTTCCGGCTGTCACTAGCTCATATCTTCACACTGTGACTTTCACGGACGGACACTTTTATATTTAAATTACGATATAGGCGAAAATGAGCTCGATTCTAGACTCCACCGGCTAAAACTAAAATTAAAATCTATCTGTCACTTTCAAAATAATAAAATTGAAAAATGACAGGCGATTTATACTCTATGGTTTTACACTTTGTCCACTAGATTTTGACGCGCTTTTGCACATTTCCCCAGTATTTCTGTCAATTAATCTATTTATTTGTATATCTTATCATATGACGGCGGATAAAAATGACAGATAAAACCACCGACTATAGATCAAAAGGAGATAATAGATCTCCTGTCCTTTTCCAATGTTTCTAGTGTGAAAGTGACAAATAGATTATAATTTTAGCTTTAGCCGGCAAATCTAGAATCGAGCCCAGTATGTACATTTTAATAAGATATTCTGTCTCTGGGGTTTAGCAGTGATGTGAAAATGGGTCTCTTCCATGCTGGCCTGGGAGCGAGAGAAAAACATAGAATGTGCCAGCTGCATTTCCTCCCGGGCATGCTGTTAAAACCAGCTAAGGGATCCAAGGGTTTCAGTATATTATAATTTAGGCGATGGGCTGACAACCTGTCACTACAGCAATATACCTACAAATCTATCTTAAATAACCCTCAAAACTTTGTCAGACGTAGCGGAACAACCTTTGTTTAGGTTGTTTACGCTCTGCCTACCCCATTAGGGATAAAGGCGTGATTATATGTATGAATGTATGTATGAAAATGGGACTTGAATTCGGAGATCGTGGGATAGATTTTCTCGTCTCCTGTGGACAAAGACGATATGTATCATTGAATTAATGTTTGAACAATGCAGGCATATTGAACAAGTAAAACGATTCTGTGATATAGAGGCCACGTTAGAGTATTTGTCACTGTTTTTAGTATCAGTATAGTAGTCGTTATAGCAACCATTTAAGAGGCACTTTAAATATGATCTTGAAGTAAATCAATTAAACTAGATGATGCTGTATCATTTTGATTAGAATAAATTGTAACTTATTTGTCTTTTTTTGTGTATACTATAAATCCAAAACATTTACAAACTATGCCGATATGTATATTCAATAAGCACTACAGTATGTACGTTAGCTATTTAGGAATGTTTATTGTTTACATTCGTATCAGATTGTGTTACAAAATTGAAGTGTTTGAAACATACCCCAGCGTCTGATTTGAAGGTTTGAAGGAATCCATGTTGCTTCAGATCTTCATGAGCGGTTTCATATGTGGTCAAGGTCATTTATATGCGTTGGAATTTCATTACTTCCATGCTGGGCTGGTAGTGATAGAAGAACATAGAATGTGCCAGCTGCGTCTCCTCCCAGGCATGCTGTAAAAACCAGCCAAGAGATTCGAGGTTTCAGTGTATTGCAATTTAGGCGATGCATATTTCTTCTGTAATATGTAAACCTCAAAACTTGTCAGACGTGTTGTGGCAGAACGACTTTGGTTTGGGTCTTTGACGCTCGGCCTACCCCATTACGGATAAAGGCGTGATTGTATGTATGTGGCTAGTGACAAATTTAGCTATTCTTCACATGCATAAGGAAACAAATCAAGTAAAATAAATTAAGTCATTCACTGAATGATCTTGACTTTTATACTTCAACCAAGAGATAGGTCGTCATCTACCTTTCATTTAAACTATAAAACATAGTCAGTGGCAAAATGTTTTCTAATAATATATTTGTCATGTTTTTTATAGTCAAATATATTATTATGTAGTCTAATAATATATTTGACATGTTTTAGTGTCAAAGAGATTAGTGTCATGATAAAATTAACGCCCTTTCGCAAACGCCCTCGAGTTTAATAAGTTACGCTCCATAAACTGTCAAACGTGCTATGAAAAGTGTCTCAAATTAATTATTTTAAAATAGACTGGTTTTTCCATGTGGGTTAGAAAAGTACATACATACATAAAATCACGCCTTTATCCCTTACGGGGAAGGCAGAGCGTAGAACGCCTCGTAAAAGGCGCTTTCGCCACGTCTGACAAATATTGAGGGCAATTTTAGATTATAATGTGTATTGCTGTAGACACAGGTTGTCAGCCCATCGCCTAAATTACAATACACTGTAACCGTCGGATCTCTTTCGATGACTTCTAAAACATGCCCGGGAGGAAGGGCATCAGAAATGGAACATTCTATGTTTTTCTATCTCTCCCAGTCCAGCATGGAAGCATAAGTATGGGATGTAATAGTATGGTTCGTAATTATGAAGCGATCTCAAACTTGAGAGCAATATTAAGTCAAACTATTTAATATTAAGTAAATATTAAGTATGGATTTGTCAGGTCAGTTTCTACCGAAATAACATTTCTGATACGAATTCTAACTCCGTGTCACTCATGAGCGCTGATTATAAATACATACATACATACATATAATCACGCCTTTATCCCTAATGGGGTAGGCAGAGCGTAAACGACCTAAACAAAGGTCGTTCCGCCACGTCTGACAAAGTTTTGAGGGTTATTTAGGATCGATTTGTAGGTATATTGCTGTAGTGGCAGGTTGTCAGCCCATCGCCTAAATTACAATATACTGAAACCCTCGGATCCCTTAGCTGGTTTTTACAGCATGCCCGGGAGGAAGTGCAGCTGGCACATTCTAAGTTTTTCTCTCGCTCCCAGGCCAGCATGGAAAAAAGGATTATAAATACGGCCCTAAGTATCTTCCAGTGGGTGTCAAACAAGACAACTAAGGACTATACGGAATGGGCTGCAGCTTTCCCTATACCAGGTGTAAGGGACAGCGTCCCGCAAACTGATAGGGGATGCTCAGTCAACGACACTGAACAACTATCAGCAGGATATTTATTCAGGAAGTGACAAATAAATTTTGCTTTTCCATACAACTGTCTGATACATACATACATACATATAATCACGCCTTTATCCCTAATGGGGTAGGCAGAGCGTAAACGACCTAAGCAATAGTCGTTCCGCCACGTCTGACAAACTTTTGACGGTTATTTAAGATAGATTTGTAGGTATATTGCTGTAGTGACAGGTTGTCAGCCCATCGCCTAACTTACAATATACTGAAACCCTCGTATCCCTTAGCTGGTTTTTACAGCATGCCCGGGAGGAAATGCAGCTGGCACATTCTATGTTTTTCTCCCGCTCCCAGGCCAGCATGGAAGTTAACTGTCAGATTGATGTTCTAATTTTTATTTTTATAATTTCCTGGTGTAACTGAGCACCCCCTATCAGTTTGCGAAACGCTGTCCCTTACACCCGGTATGAATGTGACTGCTAGAAAGTATGACATATGTTGCACCGATGTGACGTAAATTGGGACAAGGGCAGCGTATGATTCGTCTAACCTTAAGAAATCAGATTAGATTTTATCCAATCTGGAATTAAATGCCTTTATAATGAACTCAATTATACAGATCTGCTATTAAAACAGATTCCTATCCCTTTCATATTTCTTTACAATAATATTTAAAATAAAATATTTCAGAAACTTCGGAAAATAAAAACAGACATAGTCATCACAATCATAGCTTTTAGAAATAATAAAAATAATTTTACGAATCGTACTTCCAAGCTGGACTGGGAACAAGAGAAAAACATAGAATGTGCCAGCTGCATTTCCTCCCGGGCATGCTGTAAAAACCAGCTAAGGGATCCGTGGGTTTCTATATATTGCAATTTAAGCGACAACCTGTCACTATATCAATATACATCCAAATCTATCTTAAATAACCCCCAAAACTTTGTCAGACGTGACGGAATGACCTTTGCTTAGGTCGTCTACGCTCTGCCTACACCAATAGGGATAAAGGCGTGATAATATGTATGTATGTATGTATTGTAGGAATCGACAAGCAAAGTGGAAAAAAAACTAGTAAAATATAACCTAAATGTAACTTCAAAGAAATAGGAGAGCTCAAATAGGAACATCTAATATGCTGTTTTGACACTATTTAACTTGAAAGTGTACAAAAACGTCACAACATTCTAATGTACCTGATATACATACATACATACATACATAAAATCACGCCTTTATCCCTTACGGGGTAGGCAGAGCGTTAAACGCCTCGTAAAAGGCGCTTTCGCCGCGTCTGACAATAATTGAGGGTAATTTTAGATTGTAATGTGTAAATGTACCTGATATAACTTTCTAATAACTCTGAGAAATGACATTAGGATGACATTATTATTATTAATGACATTATTATTCTGAAATAATATGCCGATGTTTCATGAATTAAAAAACTTAATAGTACAGAGCTGCTATTAAAACAGAACTTTTGATAAACTTCAAAGATAATAGGTATTTCAAAACAGACCATTTTCGGAATTTCGGAAATTACACACAAAATTAGGAACACAGATATTACCTAAATGTGACTTCAAAGAAATAGGACTAATCTCATCAACAGTTCATTCCACTATTTAACTAGGAAGTGTACCAAAACGTAGCAACATTTCAGCACTACGGATGTCACTAGAAGAAGCTTTTAACACTCTGGCGCCACAATGTAGTCTTCACGGTGACAGATATAACACCACTTCTTGCACATACACACATATAATCACGCCTTTATCACTAATGGGGTAGGCAGACCGTAAACGACCTAAACAAAGGTCGTTCCGCCACGTCTGACAAAGTTTTAAGGGTTATTTTAGAATAGATTTTAGGTAGATCGCTGTAGTGACAGGTTGTCAGCCCATCGCCTAAATTACAATATACTGAAACCCTCGGATCCCTTAGCTGGTTTTACTGCATGCCCGGGAGGAAACGCAGCTGGCACATTCTATGTTATTTTCTCGCTCCCAGGCCAGCATGGAAGTTATAACAGAGCGTAAATTTAACACTATTATGCTGCATAAGCTTTGATATGTGACGTTGCGTGTTTTAGTTGAGTGTTGATTTAACGTGATTTAGAATGAGTCTGGTTTCCAGTGTGACTGAAGTTTCCCTAGTTCTAAATGTGTAATAAGTTCTGTGTATTTTTGTGCAGCTTATGAAAATAAAACTGTTTGTTTAAAATATAACTAGAAAAGGAAAGTGCGATGCTCTTTAGATAGACAAGCAGATAACATTGTATAAAATGTAAAAATAATTTGGTCAAAGCTAGTCAAAATAGAGAACTAACGCGGTAAAAATAAAGACACGAGAGTTGTTATTACAATAAGAACTGATATTTTTGATAACATTTTATCATATTTTTTAGCTTGGCTAAAATAATTTTCAAAGGCAAAATAGATAAATTAAAATATTCAAATCAAAGGTGAACTATCTTCAAACCACATGAATCAAGATACTTCAGTCATAAAGCGAAACGTAAAAAACATTACCTCAGGTGAGAACCATCAGCTTCGCAATAAAAAACGTAATATTTATTCACTCAAAGATTGTGTACAATTTGGTGGACGTAAAAAAAAAACATATATTCACGTCATAAAGTATGGAAAACACGAAAAAAACGTATGGCAACACCATTCGGAATGTAGAGTATCAAAGGAGCAATAAAATTTAAGAAAACGTTCCAGCAGTGAAATTATAGTAGTACGGAAATAATTTTGTTAGCATTCGTACGTTTGCAAGTATTTTAGATGGGATACGGGCATTGCAATGTTATAAGAGTTACAATTGGCTCCATTCTAGATACCACCAGCTAAAACTAAAATTAAAATGTATTTGTCACTTTCAATACAATAAAATTTAAAAAGGACAGGCGATTTATACTCTACAGTTTTATACTTTGTCCGCTAGATTTTGACGCTCACGTTTCCCATAATATCTGTAAATTTTATAAAAAGCACCATAAAACCACCGACTATAAATCCAAACCCGGAGAAAATAGATCTCCTGCCTTGTCCAATGTTTTTAGTCTGAAAGTGACAAACAGGTTTTAATTTTAGTTTTAGTCGGGAAATCTAGAATCGAGCCAAATGTCTTATTGGTAGAGGTGGTTAAACAAACCATATCAGAGGCCCATTATATGGTGTAAAAACTCAGATACCAGGGACTAATAATTAAAGAATTATAACCAAAATATTCAAGAGCCTATTTAAGAGTAAGTAAGTTATGCAATACATACATGCATACATAAATTCACGCCTTTATCCCTTACGGGGTCGGCAGAGCGTAAAACGCTTAGTGAAAGCTTTTATGCCACGTCTGACAAATATTGAGGGTAATTTTAGATTGTGCATCGCTATACTGACAGGTTGTCAGCCCATCGCCTAAATTACAATACACTGCGACTCTCGAATCCGTATTGCTGACTTCTACAGCATGTCTGAGAGGAAGGGCAGCTAGAACATTCTATGTTTTTCTATCGCTCAGTCCAGCATGGGAGTAATGCAATAGATGAGTACATACCATGATGCAATGCACGATGCACCTGGACCAGGGTCCAGGGTTTATATAATTTACACGAGGTGTAAGGGACAGCGTTCCGCAAACTGATAGAGGTTGCTCAGGCAACGAAACTGAACATCTATCACTAGGAATTTATTTATGGTAACGAAAATAAAATTGCTTTACCCATACAAATTGACCACCTGGATTAGACAATTTGTATGAAAAGCGATTTTATTTTATTTCAGTTTGCGGGACGCTGTCTTTTACACTCGGTATATAGTAAGTTAGAATATGTCAAGCCAGGAGGCTAAGAATTTTCAGAATGTGTTGTTCAATAAATTAATAAAGAATAATGTTTTGTCACCTTGAGTTAAACAGATGAGCGGGAAACCCTACATCATCATCTCCCTAGCCTTATCCCGTATCTTACGGGGTCGGCTACCTAATCTAGGGGATTGAACGAGAGTACTGGTTTTTACACAGAGCGACTGCCATCTGACCTCTGCAACCCAGAAGGGAAACCAGACCCAATCCTAGATCAGGTCAGAGTTTTCAAGCCGCCAATGGCCTCTGAAATGGCTTAACGACTAATATCTACGGTATTAAACGATATTAACCGGGACCAACGGCTTAACGTGCCTTCCGAAGCACGGAAAAAGCGCCGAATAAACGTACATATGAAATTCGAAAACCGAAAAACACAGTAGTACGTGGTGGGATTCGAACCACGACCTCCCGCTCAGGAGGCAGCGGCCCTATCCACTGCACAATCGGGCTCATGGCGGGCAACCCTACATAACTTACTAAATATATTTCTAAATCCAACTATATCATATAAAAATGTATTTGGTTTATTTTGATATCAAAATTTCGTTCAATTTGAAGGCAAGATAAATATTTTGCATAAGTCATTTCACACACGTTCACCATTTTTCTTTCGAATAGACCAGACCGAAATAACAAAAATATTATCCTAAACGTTTCTGTAAATATACAATATTTTAGTATAGAGAATTAGGTCAACGTTCGTCTATAAAAACAGAATAATAGCTTCGAATAGTTTGTAGTTTCTTTACGATTACCAAAGTTAAGTAACAATTTAGTAAATTTACTTCTTCCATGCTGGACTGGGAGCGAGAGAAAAACAGAATGTGCCCGCTGCATTTCCTCCCGGGCATGCTGTAAAAACCAGCTAAGGGATCCGAGGGTTCAATATATTGTAATTTAGGCGATGGGCTGACAACCTGTCACTTCAGCAATATACCTACAAATCTATCTTAAATAACCCTCAAAATTTGTCAGACGTGGCGGAACGACCTTTGCTAGGTCGTTTACTCTCTGCCTACCTCATTAGGGATAAAGGCGTGATTGTATTTATATATCTATGCAATTTAGGCGATGGACTAAAAACCTGTCACTACAGCAATATCTTAAACAACCTTTAAAACTCTGTCCGTCGTGGCGGTAAGACCTTTGTTTAGGTCGTTTACGCTCTGCCTACCCCATTAGGGATAAATGCGTGATGTATGTAGTAACAATTTACAAGCACAAAGTTGTTACGGAGTAGGCAAAGCTGATTTTCTTTAGTTTGACAACATGGACGGGGTCCTTTTTAAGATAGGATTGTCGTTTGGAATACAACATTGGATTTCTCAAACTGTCTATTTAACAACAGTTGTCTCTGAGCTTTGGTCTGAAAATCTACTACCTACCTACCTACATGTTAACCAAGTATTTAATTCTTAATTGTAAACTTTCGCTGTTATTTTCATTGATATGAGACATTGATGATATGAGACATTTTACGGGTTTCTTAGAGCGATTTAAATTTATTATATTTAAATAAACATAATAAATTTATTCAAGATATTTCGATGCTGTCACAAACATCATGATCACGAGTAGACTGGAGTGAACTGTGGGTGGATTTAGGGACAGACATATCGGTCTACTTACTTCCATGCTGGACTGGGAGCGAGAGAAAAACATAGAATGTGCCAGCTGCTTTTCCTCCCGGGCATGCTGTAAAAACCAGCTAAGGGATCCGAGGGTTTCGGTATACTGTAATTTAGACGATGGGCTGACAACCTGTCACTACAGCAATATACCTACAAATCTATCTTAAATAACCCTCCAAATTAGTCAGACGTGGCGAAACGACCTTTGTTTTGGACGTTTACGCTCTGCCTACCCCATGAGGGATAAAGGCGTGATTATATGTATGTATGTATGCATATCGGTCTACCCCTTTGATAAACAAGTTAGTTTATTGTTTATCAAAGGTCTACCCTCAATTGTCTTCGTTTTTCCGTTACAGTATTATCACTGCTGGTATCGTATCGGAACTCATCAAATAATTTAAATCGCGGTAAGAAACCCGTAAAATTTCTCGTAATATTTAATTACTCGTAGGTCAATACGGTCATATATCAAACTACGGACTTCACCGAATGCCTCTAATATCAGTTGGAAATTCC
The DNA here is from genome assembly GCA_949820665.1 of Scrobipalpa costella. Taxonomy (NCBI): domain Eukaryota; kingdom Metazoa; phylum Arthropoda; class Insecta; order Lepidoptera; family Gelechiidae; genus Scrobipalpa; species Scrobipalpa costella. The sequence goes on along the minus strand of OX463320.1, from coordinate 3,485,762 downwards.
AGATTCCTATTAATTTATATTTTGCGGCAATGTACAGGGCGATACGGGTTTAAATTTGCGGAAATTCATCATTGGATAATGACCATTGGTTCATTACGTCTTATCACGAATATAAGAAAGTTTCTTTGTGCAACACTATTTGCTTTGAGTTTCAGTTTTCTTCTTCGCATGTCGATAGAATACGAGAAGTTACATCGTCGCCCAGAATTTAGCCACTTGTATTGCGGATATACTGCCGTCCAGACTCAGTTTTGATATACTCATTATTTGTAAATATTTGACACAATCTAATGATGCAATAACTGCGGATATCGATTGCAACAGCTTTTAAAAAATCTTATAAACTATCTAAATTGTACAACAAACAGATGTTGAGAAAAACTAAATAAACAAAACAGTTATAAAGGGACCACCAGACCAGCAGCCTCTACCACATAAGAAATAAATTAATACATCAAAGAAGTTAAAACTTTATGATCTGTTTTCAATATACGTAATCAAATCGTTTTATTTGATTACTATAATACTTTTATTGGGATCAAACAGATATAGATTGCTTAGTTCCGATTTATAGTTCAAAATACGGTTAACCCTAATTATATGGAGATATTAGACTTTGACCAAACTAATGTCCTTTTTTGAGCTGGAGAAGCTTTTAATCATAAAGATATGATAAGAAGAGCTACGAGAAAATAGAACCTAACATATCTTTAACATATGAAAAGATAATACGCTCAATCATATACGTATATATAAATGTTTCAGTTAAACCTATTGGTATCAGTAATTGTGATGAAAAGAACGATAGCTTTAATATTTCAATAATACACAACTACACAAAAGTAAAGTCAATTACACCAAATCTTTAACTCACGAAACATAATATAAACAAGCCCATTATTCACATTTTCACGACAATTAATAATAATTTAATATACAACTATTACCATAAACTATTACCATTTCTTCCATGCTGGACTGGGAGAGATAGAAAAACATAGAATGTTCCAGCTGCCCTTCCTCCCGGGCATGCTGTAGCAGGCAGCAAAATGGACTCGAGGGTTACAGTGTATTGTAATTTAGGCGATGGGCTGACAACCTGTCACTATAGCAATACACATTACAATCTAAAATTGCCCTCAATTTTTGTCAGACGTGGCGAAAGCGCCTTTTACGAGGAGTTTGACGCTCTGCCTACCCCGTAAGGGATAAAGGCGTGATTTTATGTATGTATGTATGTATGTATTACCATAAACAACATACTCTACAGCAGTACAAATTACTTGAAGACTGTCATCAGAACGATAGATTTGTTTTGCATTTCAAATAAATCTAGCTTATAAATTCACGTGTGAAAAGGAGACAACATCATTCACCATGACTATAATCACCGGCATGACACAAATGGGCTTACATACTTAGAACACCTAGATATCTTTCTTGACAACTATGTTGGCGACAACATATTCCAATTATACCTGAGAGAGGTACAATTTGCCAACGATAGTTACTCAAATCAAATTACAGATTAACAGTCTAAATAAGAATTTGTATTTTGTTGTTGAAATTATGTCTACTTAAACGAAGCAATATAAAGTTAGCATAATAGTTACTTAGAAGCACACAATTTAACATTACCTATCAAGAAGAGTCTCTTTTGAACAACTTCTAAGTTGAGTAAATAGATAAACATTACAAATATGTTTTATGTAAAATGCATCAGTTTTTAATATACCTACTAAACTACAAATTCAAAGAGTCTATTGATTCAACAGCCCACACGAAGAAGAAGATAAAGGAGATCCTAAAAACTCACAGTAAAAACGCACAACCCTGTATTTTAGTATATCAGAGTGCGGCATTTTATCATTTTATTCTGGAAACTGGAACAAATCCGAGCTGGTACCACAACATCCACACAACATGTTCTGACCACTCTTTACAACATCCTTCACAATCCTGCCACTCCTGACTATCTCCGCTCCTGTTTCCAACACCTTCCTCCAGATCCCCACCACTAAGGTGCATCACTAAGGTGCTGGAGTTGCCTAGTGCGAATACCAAGTTCTTCTTCAACTCCTTTTCTGTAAAAGCTGCACAAACACCAATTGTCTTAGACAATTCAAGAAAGTCCTTCAGTGAATGTCTTTAAGAAAAGATTAAAAGAGCACTTATTATCTGAACAATTTTGGTGTATGTATTTATGTAGTTTATTCGTATATGTATGTATCAATATATTGTTTAGTATATATGTATATTTATTTAAGATAGTAATATACGGTAGGTATTTATTCTATGTATAGGTATGTAAGAATTTTAATTTTTTTGTTTTACTGGTCTCTGTTAATGTTGCATTTCCTTGTCCCCTCAAAATTTTTTACTTTCTCTTACTACCATTGAGTTGGCTGGAAGAGATCTCTTCATAGAGATAAGTTCGTTCTTGCACACTATATTTGTAAATTACATTTCTTTTGTGTTTATGCAATAAAGTATATATATACAACTAGATATCCACAGTCACTGGAATATGATATGATTCGTTAGAACAAATCAGCACAGAATTTGAAAATATAACAAATTATGTAGATGACAATAGTTTAGAACGCATCGACAAAGAATAATGTAGACATCATTGAAGAAAGAATTGACACGGAATTTGAAAATTTTACAGTAAGTGTAGATGATAACAAAATAGAAAAGATAAGCCCAACATTTGAAAATATAACACATTAAAAATGTTAAACCAGCAAAAGTTGCGATGAAATGGAGAACTATTTACTTAGTTCTCCTAATGTTATTGTTGGACACATTCGAAGATGTATGAAAGATACAAATCGCACATAGTTTATCAAAAGCAACATAGTAACTATTAGAAAAAACTGTTGACCTAACATTAAGCCTTGTGGAACTCACTTCAAATTATTAAATCCAATAAATAGAGAATCAACCCACTGACAAGAAAAAATATAAAAAGCTTTCCAATAAAAAGACTGATTGTGGAATGACTGATGCATTTAGCCAACGAATTGGGAATTGGTGTTATGAGAAACGGATATCCTGTGCCGAAAGGAAAAAAAAACTCTATACTAATAATGCTTGATTGAATAGGCAAATTGAAGATCTGATTGATCTGTCAATCAGGGAACACACAGTGGATTTTTCTTATAAATTACAACAGATAAGACTCACCCTCACAGAAACATCAAAAACATCAAATAACCTATAAGTGTTTGACCATGACGTACAATCATATCTGTGGAATTTTAATCCAATTTTACATATCATTTCCGATGCGACACTCAAATATATTACAAGAACGTGTCAGCGTGACGCACCTACTGGAAAATTGGTAGCAACTGGCTGGCGATGTACTGATTTGATATAATTTTGAATATCATATATATAATATGTCTGGAAAAATAATCGGGGCGATTCATCGTCGTTGCTGCGTGTCGGAGTATGAGTGGCAGCCAAATGGTATCAAAATATATATTAATATATCCGCTGAAATTCTACGTAATATATTGCACGGTCTCAACGAAGGTAGGAACGGACAATTGCAAAGAAATGGTATAAATTGTAATAAATGGCGCGGCAAGTGACAAATGCGTTTGCGCAAGTATTTAGGAACATTGTTGGGTTTTTGCAACAGCTGTGGTTCTATATTAAATTTGTGTTAACCCAATATCAAAGATACATTCGAGACATTAAAATTGGAACCATAGAGATATCTAATATATGATATGATAATAATATCTGAATGATAGAGAAATTATGTTAAAGCAAGACTCTTTGAAAGACAGTTGGGAACCCGTCCTGAGATTTTGGGATAAATTCAGACGAAATTCTGTAAGCTGTTGGGGCGGGTTGTTCTTCCATTGCCTTTGGGTCCGTTTGCTTGCTTTTATAATATGCACTTTCCCATACCAGCAGGGAGCCGAAAACTTTCGTGATAAATATACAAATACCACAAGATAAATAAGTATTTCTATTCAAAACTTAAACTCCAGACAAACGACGTTTCTTACTCTGTCCTATGCCAAGTTTCTCAGTTTTTTGACGCATTTAACGTCCAGCGATTCCAATTTTATTACTTAGCGACACTAAATCCACAATCTTAAAGCTTTTATTATCAAGTTCATTAAAAAAAACCTCACCGCGCGTCTGTACTATTTATTTCAAAAACTCATAACTGTCAACAAAATTGCAAATAATCCACAATTTATTATGTTTATTTTATTTTGGCCGCTGGTATTTTTAGTAGCTGGCTTGGTTGTATGAGCTTGATTACGCAGAAGATTGCGTTTGGTTTCCGGTGAGAAATATGTCATATTAAAATTGTTTGCGGTCATTTCATTGTCGTTTGATGTAGGTTAGGAAAGAATGTGCTTACATGCTGGAGCAATAAATGAGAAATGTTTGATCTCTCTTGTAGGCCATAGTGTACCTAAAAGTCAGTAAAAGAACCTAAAGGATGCAGCTTCAGACCATTATGCTCGAAAATCTGTAAGATGGTAGTGACAGATGCAAATTGTATGGATTTATTATTATTATTATTTATTAGCAGTTGAGACAACTGTCAGTTGCCTGTATTCAGTTATCCATTGTTGGTTTTCCTGTTAGTTATACATTTATCAAGTTTGTTTTTAAATTGGTTTGTGGATTTTGATTTTAAACCCTGTTGCTCAAGAAGTGTTTTCTTAGCTTGTTGTTCTAGTCTTAGAAAGTTTAAAATTGTGGCCTCTTAAGCATGGGTTTTGTGCGGGTTCAAAATTTTCTCATACTTCTGTACGTCATAGTGATCGTTTATGATTTTAAATGTTTATATTAAGTCTCCACGCTTTCTGCGTTCTTTAAGGGTAGTTAGTAATTAAGTTAAATTTTCTTTTGCTTTCCTTCTGAATGGCACCTGTCGCGAATACCATCCTAAATTTTTGCACAGTATAGTATGGTCTAAGGGGTTACTGTATTACAATTTCCGAATAGGCTGTGGTTTTACTGTGACAGTCTAGAAAGAAAGAAAAGTAATTTATTCATTTACAGTTAGTATATGAATATAGATCTCTCTGTCCAAGGCCCTAGATCACGCGGCAGACCAAAGAAGCGCTGGCTTGACGTCGTAAAAGCGGATATGGAAGAGAACGATCCCACACCAGTGGATGCTGAAGACCAGGCAAAGTGGAGTAGAAAAAGCCGGAAAGCGGACCCCAGCATCAGGCCAGGAAAACGCTAGGCAGAAGAAGAAGGAGGGATATACAGTAAGTATATCGGGTCATTCGACTCGAGAATCCACTCACTAAGAAGAAGACCGCAAGACACAGTCCTAGCTAGAACGTCTCTCGTAATTATTCATATGTCGTATTGGATTTTATAAAACCGTTGATGTTCTGTCTGTCCCATTAGGGATCGAGGCCTGATTTCATATATTAAGTGACAATCAGCATTGTCTTATGGGCGATTAACTAAGTATGTTGAATAAAAGAAAGAGGATAAAGGAGTATTTACAACAGACGTAAAAGTTCTTGATAATAGAAATTAAAATATAGAACTGTCCTGCGACTTCTCCTATTATTATAAGGTTACTAATTTACCGGTAATATATTTTGTTTTCATCTTTTCATACGTTTTAAATAAGTTAAGTATGATTTAGTATTAGACAATGCATTGTAAATCATTGTGAATTTATTCATTCGTAGCAACTTCGTAGCACTTTCGTAGCAAAGTATTGTTCTACGCTTGGTCAACGAAATTGGTTTATTTTTCTTCTATTGCCACTAGGTAGATTTAAAGTTTTCAGCAAAATGTGTAGTGTAATGTAATTTGTGTCGAAAAACTATAAAAATTCCCGTACTGCGCCATTTCAATCACAAACCCGTATATCCGAATTATTTTACCACAATTTTTGAACACTTTACACTGGCACTTTGTAAAAAAATATAAGTTTAAAAATATAGAGTTCCAAATTTAAAATCCTGGAGGAACCGCACTGGATAGCGTGCGAACGAAGACTAGCAGACCGAGCCACGTTGCCATACGTACGTAAGTACAAATTTATTAATAATAAGTTTAACGGCATTTATAATTAAAAATAAACCTGTTTTTTACGCCTTCCCTGGCTAATTTGCGAATATTTTCTGCCAATTTGTTTACTGTTAAAAAGACATTGATTGAAATATCCTTTTTAAGATTTCTTATTTTTATTATTATTAGGTCACCTTATTAACTTTTTTTACTATTTATATAATTTTAGTTCCTTGCAATGTGACATTCACTGAATATTTTTACTGATTTTCTTCTTAGAGCGGTCAGATTCGAGTATGTTTACGAAATGAGCGCTATTTTGGTAAATTGATGAAATTTACGATGTATTGACAAGCCGTGGCCAATCGGTCCGTTATATTAATCATGGTTATATTGCTGGGCTTGGAAGAAAATATGCGTAGAATCTTTTACGCATCTGTACATTCATAATATACACAAAACGTGTAAATGGCAAATTAAAATGCATGAACTTTCCAACACCACGTACACTTTACGTTCACCAAGTAACCTGCCAAGCAAAGAGAGCAATCATTTGTACACAACTTTTATTAAAAAACAAATGCCAAACCAGCACTAGTTGACCACGTCATGAAATTCCATTATTTCATGACTTAACCGGACGTATAACATGAACTTTTGACATAGCTGCAGCGGAATGATTCTTTGTAAGAAAATATTTGAGAGGTACCGCACTGAAGCGTCACTGAAGCTGCAGCGGAGCGGCGCGGAGCTTCACGGTGCGGCAATGTCAGGTTCATACATTTTGACAGATTTTGTCGCGCAGTGTCGCGCCGCTGGAGTGCCGTGTCGCGCCCGCCGCTCCGCTCCGCTGCAGCTACGGCATAGTGCGGTCTAACCTTTAGCGTCTTCGTCTTCTCAGCAAGTGGGTTCTTCGAGTCGAACGATGAATGTCAGAGTTTTAGCACAGTTATTAGGCCTCTGACTTGGTTTGAGTAACGACTATTATCAAAGACAGCGACCGGGACCGACAGCCCCCGAAGCACGTGCTCTATCAACGTAGGTAGATCATACAAAATCAAAATCAAACTTTGACACCAGGGTTAATCGGGTCCATAGACTCGATACCCACTCGACAGAAGAAGAAGAAGAAGAACAAAATCAAAACCAGCTGTTGGCGCAGTTGACTAAAATGTCAAAAATATTTCACATAGAACTGTTTATTTTATAGCTGTAGTGCAAGTGATGGGTTGTCAGGCCATCACCTAAATGTCAATGCACCGCATCCCTTATAAAACCGTAATAGTTTACAGGTCTTCTACATTCTATATATTTTGTCCCATTCCAGCATAAGAGTTTTAATACAAGACAAATAGATAATTATTTTGAGGATTTGTACCACTCACAATGCTATTTTTATTTCATATAATATGAAAGAAAGAAAATAATAAAATCGTTCCTGGCAGGACTCGAACCTGCGTGTCTGGAATGCCGGTCCACACCCTACCAACTGAGCTACAGAAACAGTAGCGGGAGTGACGAATTTATCATAGTATGCACACGTGATAGCGACGCTAGCGACATCTAGCCGTGTAGTTAACAGGTTCGAGTCCTGCCAGAAAGAAATTTATTATTTTCTTTCTTTTATATCAAATGGATAATTTCAAAGGCATCCAAAATAAACTAATAAATAACAACTTCACATTCACATTTTACAAATACAAATTCTTGAGGTGTAAAAGAGTGCATTTTGCGTCGTTATTTTAGACATAAGACATACATTTTAGCGCACATAAAATTTATCATTGCGGAATGCCTAAGTGTAAACACCTTTTGGAATACCGACTGTCTGTTTGTTATATGTCGTACGTTATATTATGTACAGAGCCCAATTCAGTTTTTTTTTTTTATTTAAAATTGGTTTGCTCTTGACTCCAGTCTAGGTCGGGAACGAACCTGTTCACTCTAACTTTGAAATGTTGAGGGTTGAAGGCGTTTGGAAACACAGACGCAGGTAGTGAGTTCCACACTTTTGCCGTGCGCATTGTAAAAGAGTTTTGGAAGCGCTTAGTACGTATTGGTGGAATATCAACCAGGTATGGATGGTATCCTGCGGTGCGTCTAGTTGTTCGAAATGTCTAGAGTTTACTGAAAATCTTTAAATAAGAATCATCTAAGAACATATTAAGACTGTAGGTTTGACAACAACTGTAGTAATACACAGCTAGTCAAATCCTATCTCTAAAATGCCCCTCTTTGTAAGACCTAGAGTTTTTTTTTACTTTATACCCATCAGGGTTGTCAGGTCAGCACCTAAACTGTAGATGATAATCCCATCAGTTCCTTCTACTAGCTTTTTCAGCGTACATATGAAGGGTAGCAACTGGTACATTTTTATGTTATAAATGAAAGAAAGAAAAAAAAATACTTTCGGGCAGAACTCGAATCTGCGTCTCTGGAATGCCGGTTCATTACTGAGGCGATATCATTCTTGACTAGAATTCCAATCTTAATTTGGACGGGTCAAGCCCTGCGTAGTTCCTAAACTGCATGGCTAGATGTCCCTAACGTCGCTATAACATGTACACAAGACATACTATGATAAATTCGTCAATCCCACTACCGTTTAGGTAGCTCAGTTGGTAGAGTAATGGACCGGCATTCCAGAACGCAGGTTCGAGTCCTGAACTAAACGAATTTATTATTTTCTTTCTTTTATTTATATGGAATAAAATAGTAATGTGTGTGCTAAAATCTTCAAAAACATATTTAAAAATCATTTCTATGTTCTTCTATAGCTCCGTTCATGGATCAAAATTATTAACTGTCATAAAATAATTCGAATACAGATTTCCCATATCCATTCCTTTATATCCCAAATTCTCATTACCGTTATGTGCTATGTATAAGTCGCTGTTTACTTGGATTGGACAGTTTCGTTAAATCTTGAGATATGTCCTTTCGCGACATGCCAAATCTGTGCGATCGCTAAGGAATGACATAAACATAATGATATCAAGGAATTTGTTTTCGGTTGCATACATTTAGGTCATTTAAGTATACTTTAATTAGGTAAACATATCTTTATTTTTTCAAAGACGGTAGGGAGCTTTATAAAATGTAGGTTCTTCCCGACATTAGTATTAGCGAGGAACGAAAAGTTATAGTTTTTTTTAATTTTTGAATGGTCCTTTTTGCACCATAATTTAAAGTGTATAAAAAGCGTCACCGGACTAAAAAAAAAGTTTGAGTGTACCTATTGCAATGTAGTTTAAATAGTACTATATTCCTTATCCCCAATGGGCTCGATCGATTCTAGATTCCACCGGCTAAAACTAAAATCAATATCTATTTGTCACTTTCAAAATAATTAAAGTGCAAAAGGACGGGCGATTTATACTCTATGGTTTTACACTTCGTCCGTTTGATTTTGACGCGCATTTGCACGTTTTCCCAGTATAACTGTCAATTTTATCCGCCATATCATATAACGGCGGATAAAAATGACAGTTTACGCTTAAAACAACCGACAAAACCGGAGAGAATAGATGTCCTATCCTTTTCCAATGTTTTTAGTCTGAAAGTGATGAAAAGTTTTAGCCGGGTAAATCTAGAATTAGGCCCAATGCTATCGTAAATCTTGACTAAAATTATTGCCGTTTCTTTCTGTTCTCTCATGATAGAAAATGATAGGTATAGACTCATATTTGACGAGTCGTGATTTTTGCAACTACGAATTGCTACCAATATCTAACTTCCTAAACATAATTTTGGATGTATATTTTAATAAGATTCTGGCGCCAGAGTGCAGTGGAACAAAACTATTTATCTGTTGCAAAAGATAGGTTGTAATTTGTCATTTTCAACAGTCTATGACTGATACGAATCGGTTTCGCGAATCCACTAGTTGATGGATTTGAATTCGTTAGGATTCTACATTTCTTCGATGCTGGACTGCGAGCGAGAGAAAAACGAAGAACGTGCCAGCTGCATTTCCTCCCGGGCATGCTGTCAGCTAAGAGATCCGAGGGTTTCAGTATATTGCTATTTAAGCGATGGGCTGACAACCTGTCACTACAGCAATATACCTACAAATCTTAAATAACCCTTAAAACTGTCAGACGTGGCTTTTACGCTCTGCCTACCCCATCAGGGGTAAAGGCGTGACTATATGTATGTATGTATTCTACATTTATCATTTTGTTAAGTAGAAGATCTAATATACTAAGGCTCGTAATTATGAAGTGATCTAAAATTTAAGAGCAATATTAATGGGTTTGACAAGTCGTTTTGTACTGAAATCACATTTCTGATGCGAAGTCAAACTAGTCTCAAGAGCTGATTATAAATACGGGCCTACATTACTCTGTGACCTATCTTGGCGATGGTATGCCCATCGATCGAGTTAATGATCATGATCGCATGATCAAAGATTTCTTAAAGCATGATCAAATCTATTGGTGAAAACCTGTAATTGGTTTTCTGTCTCCTATTAATTTTAAGAATTCTTATATTTATCGCTGTTGGTTCCCCTTGAAATACAAAATAAAATAAAATAAAGCATTTCTTTCAGGTAAAATAATTATCGAATCCACTCAAAATTAAATACTATTTATAATATTGCATCCTCAATAGTAACAAATTTGTTAATATAAAAAATCATATTCTCTTTAATATTCCCAGCAATTTTTAAAAATATCGTCTATACCTTTGATCTTGTAGCGTAATGACAAAATCACTCTAACCAACGCGCAAATACTTCGCTATTGATATGAATAACTATATAATTGAACATCACCACATGTTTAACTAAAACATAATCATAAATACACTGAAAGTGAAATCTTTAGTTATTTTGGCGCCAATGTCAGTTCGGTAGTTTTGAAAATGGGACGAGCTGCTAATATTTTGAAGGTCATTTCTTTCATTCTGGATTAGCATTGGTAGGAAAAGAATAAGAATAGGCTTGCCGCTTGCCTTTCTAAACATAATTGGTCTCTACATTATCTTCCATGCTGGCCTGGGAGCGAGAGAAAAACATAGAATGTGACAGCTGCATTTCCTCCCGAGCATGCTGTAAAAATCAACTAATGGATCCGAGGGTTTCAGTATATTGTAATTTAAGCGATGGGTTGACAACCTGTCACTACAGCAATATACCTAAAAACCTATCTTAAATAACCCTCAAAACTTTGTCAGACGTGGTGGATCGACCTTTGTTTTGGTCGTTTACGCTATGCCTACCCCATTAGGGATAAAGGCGTGATTATATGTATGTATATTTATTTTCAGGTGTTTCTTCCTGATGGGGCCGAGTATGTTTTGAAATAAAACTCCGTCTGCAAGTTGTCCAGAAAACTGCAATATAAGGATCTTCAAAAAAGTGTTATTCCTTCATTTATTTGAGGACTGATGAGATGACAAAGAATTTATATCAAATTAAACTGTTTTTAAAAGTAGGATAAGCTAGTATCAGCAACGAGAAATTTAAATGTAGCTCTAATATTATGACAAAGGTTGGATAATGACTTTTATCTGTTATGCTGCAATGTGCAGTACTATATTTACTTTACTCACAGACTCAAAAACGGTCAACTATTGCTTCTACATCTCAGCCAGGTTTACCTACCAGATATTGCAAATATTTGATCACACGAACACCCCACGTCATACACGTCTCCAATAAAATATGTTAGGTTTTGGCAAGCGCTCCGATGCACGGAGAACTGGATTCTGAAAGTGACTTGGCGGTGACTCAGGCTGGGGTGGAAACGCAGATATTAATAAAGTGTCTTATGCGTGCTGTAAGAATCAATCGGATAAAGTTAAGTGATTATGAGTTTGGTAGCCTTTTACCGTTCAGTACTTGTTCTTCCATGCTGTACTGGGAGAGAAAGAAAAACATAGAATTTGCAGCTGAATTTCCTCTCGTAGTTTTAAATCTGCCGCGAAAGTCCACTGATGGCCACCCCCATTTCTCAAGGGTAATAATTATTATAATCATAGTAGGTGGGTTCACCAGAATGCAGTGCAAGATGTAACACGCACAGGAAGTGATTCGCTGCCTTTACATACATACATACATAAAATCACGCCTTTATCCCTTACGGGGTAGGCATAGCGTTAAACGCCTCGTAAAAGGCGCTTTCGCCACGTCTGACAAAAAATGAGGGTAATTTTAGATTGTAATGTGTATTGCCATAGTGACAGGTTGTCAGCCCATCGCCTAAATTACAATATACTGTAACCCTCGAGTCCCTTTTGCTGACTTCTACAGCATGCCCGGGCATCTGGAACATTCTATGTTTTTCTATCTCTCCCAGTCCAGCATGGAAGTAGAAGTAGAAGTTTGCTGCCTATTCCTTAGATATATTCCTTAGCATACACTGACCAAATAACTTGGTTAAATTGATCGAGAAACTTGTTTATACGAGCATATTAAGTAATATGATTTTAGACAGTAAAGTTAATGTTAAGATTTTGTTGACTGAAATTATTAGGAACTTGGTAGTGGTTATCAAGTTACTTGATTCATTTAATTTGTAATATTATTGTTATAAACACATTAGTTTATGTGCTCGTATTTAAACAGTACCTATTAGTATAGTATTTTTTTCAGTGTAGGATTTTACGTCATCCTCTTTATAGATACTTATAGAAGTAAACTCTTCTGACCCGGCATCCTTACAAGCGAAGCTAATTTAAAGTTTGTCCTATTCAGAAAGTCCACGGTTTTTTGCGAAATCATGGATATTAGACAATGATGAAAACGTTGTCAAATCTTACTGGTAAAAGTCAGTTTTTTTGGGAAATACTCGTCGTTCTAGCCGCCCTCTACTGATTTAAGTTTATTGTGATTAGTTAAAAACCATGCGTTTAAGCTTGACATTTAGAAAGTCAACCAACCAGAGGAGATCTTGTATTGCACTCGCTATCCGACAAATCAGCGTTCTTATTTCAGTTCAGGATAACAAATGTTACTAGGACGATGAGTTATTTAGCAAAAATACTGACTTTTTGCAGTAAAATTTGACAATGTTTAATTATCCGTGTTTTCGCAAGACCCCTAGGATTTTCGCGAAGATTGATACATACATACATATAATCAAGCTTTTAATGGGGTAGGCAGAGCGAAATCGAAGCGAAGATTCCAATTATCAAATATTTCTACGACATATGTAATGAAGTGAGATGTTCTATGAGACACACCAGTTTCTTCAAGATTTCAATGTACATCTTTTTGTGGATGTCATCTCATTCTTCATAATACAATGTGATTCAAACCATGTTCAGTTCATACACAAAATACATATGAAATTTTCAGGCCGACTTTAATGATATATTGTTGGACAGACAACACGATTTAAATCATTGTAGAGAAGATGAATTGGCCGATTAGTGTGGTGGCTTGTAAGACAAAGATACCACTCAGTGGGAATATATTATTGTAGTGAAAATATAATTTATTGTCAACTGTATAAAGCAATTGTTGGTCCAACGAAAGTGAAAATGAAAACTAGTGACACCTACGACTCAACATACATACATATAATCATGCCTTTGTCCCTAATGGGGTAGGCAGAGCGTAAACGACCTAAACAAAGATCGTTCCGCCACGTCTGACAAAGTTATTTAGATTTGTAGGTATATTGCTGTAGCGACAGGTTGTCAGCCCATCGCCGAAATTGCAATATAACGAAACCCTCGGATCCTTCAGCTGGTTTTTACAGCATGCCCGGGAGGAAATGCAGCTGGCATATTCTATGTTTTTCTTTCGCTCCCAGTTTGACAAGAAAGAAGAATATCCTGGGACGTTTTAGGTAGTATAATGCTAGATTTTACAAATACGGCTAGATTACGATTACGATTTATCAGTAAACATGTGAACTATTGTCACTACAGAATCGATAAATGCATAAAGCCTTTATTCTCATTCTTAAAAAAAGCGACCTAACCCTATCCGCATTACATACATACATACATATAATCACGCCTTTATCCCTAATGGGGAAGGCAGAGCGTAAACGACCTAAACAAAGGTTGTACCGCCACGTCTGGCAATGTTTTAAGGGTTATTTAGATAGATTTGTAGGTATATTGTTGTAGTGACAGGTTGTCAGCCCATCACCTAAATAGCAATTTACAGATGCCCTCGAATCCCATAGCTGGTTTTTACAGCATGCCCGGGAGGAAATGCAGCTGGCGCATTCTATGTTTTTCCCTCGCTCCCAGTCCAGCATGGAGGTATCCACATCACACAAAATCTAAACCCGCTAAATCTAGAACCGCTGGAATGTCTGTAGATTCGTTTATTAAATCGAACCGGATGAATTTTAGAACCACAAGTGACATTCAGATAAAATTAGATTCCTCTACGCACCTGTTATCATAAAACATCATAAACACATGCCTGCGTCACTGTTTAATATACTTCTTAAACATTATATAAAGATCGTTTTAATGTGAATAGTTGACGACGGATTTTTTACACGAATTCTTTCTACCATGCTGGCCTGGAAGCGAACGAAAAACATACAATGTGCCATCTGCATTTCCTCCCGGGCATGCTGTAAAAACCAGGTAAGGGATACAAGGGTTTCAGTTTATTGTAATTTAGGCGATGGGCTGACAACCTGTCACTACAGCGGTATACCTACAAATCTATCTGAAATAACCCTCAAAATATTGTCAGACGTGGCGGGACGACCTTTGTTTAGGTAATTTACGCTCAGCCGACCCCATTAGGGATAAAGGCGTGATTATATGTACGTATTCTTTCTTATTTTATCTCCTATAGACGAGCGGTTACCTAAAACAAACTGCTCGCTTACGTTGTCCAGAAGTTTAAACTTCAGGCTCCAGCTACCCGGCCTGAAATCTGAACGTGCCTACCGAAGCACAGAATCATATGTTATTTTTTATTATTTCTGACAAACAATGTGACTGTACAATAAAGTTTCAACTGATTTACTAGCTGCAGCCAAAATTTATGGCTCATTTAATGAGGATGATGACGCTCAGCTTTCGATACGAGTATCCATTCATCGCAACAAAACCAAAAAGCTTCACTAAAAGTAAAATGTTTCATCAACTGCTGCCCTCTAGTTTCGCGTAGCATTACTAGCACGTATGACGTAACGGCGAAAGAGAAACTTGGGTGCGCCACCGCGCCATCATTCAACGTAGTACAAGAGTTATTTCATAGATGGCGCTGTATACAAAAAATCGTAGACGGATTTCCTACTGTCATATCATAAGTTTAATTTGGACATTATAATTAGCAGTGACAATGTCAGTGCTAATTTGGCAATACTCAATAGGTAATAAAACATGACAATCGTAAACAAACCGAACAAAGGAGACAAAACTGGACCATGGACTGAAAACTGAGGCAATACATTGGGAACTGATTTTGGAAGGAACTCAAGCGAATATTATTATATTTTTTGGGATCAAAATGTAAAGGATTTTAAGTCAAAACTGTTTTTGGATCTTTGACTATTGGTTTGGAGTAGGGGTACAAACCAACATACCCATTATGTATCTTCTAAGATCCTGTTGCAGAAACCACGGTTGATATAACTCTGCAAAATGTCGTAAATGGGCCATAAATATCAATCTTTACGCTAAACCATCTGTTTGTCTGTTTATATACTAATTATTAAAAAACACCTAGTGTTTTATTTCAAAAGTTTAGAACTACATAAAGCTACTGTGTCTATCGAGTATCATACTTTTTTACCTAAACAATAATTTTCAGCTAAATAAAGAGTCTTTAAAATGTAACTTTTATCAAAATCTTCAGCAACGAATATTGCTATTTTTCAACTTGTTGTGTTTGTGTCTGCTTTAACTATTTGTATTCCTGAAAACTGTGGGAAATAAAGTTTTTACTTACCTTCTAAAAACTGTTTGGTTGGTAGCCGGAGGGATACTTTCAGTGAAGACGCGTAGGTCTTGTCTATGTACCAGCGCGGATGGTGCTCACCCAGCCTACTGCCGCTGCCTCTGAAAAGAGGAAATATTTGTCATTAGTACCATCATCATCACTATTATTATTATGATCATCATCATCATCGTTTATCTTAAATTGCAATAAAAGGACGTTGCATTCCACAGTTGTGAAAACTCTTGTTTCTTTATTTTCATGTTGTAAATCACAGTTTGTGTGTAAGTTCGCAAAAATATACAATAACTAACGTTTACGTAGTTTTTTTTACATAATGGTGAGAAACTTAGTATACCTACATGTTTGCTTATTTTATCTTACGTTGAGTTATTTTCTTAAAGTTTTCTCAAAAGCTTTTTATGTTGAATTCATATGTCAAAATAATAAACAATCTTCTTACATAGGTCATTCAGGTAACTACAAAATATTTTTTGAGGTAGACTTATAAGTTTTTCTTGCTTTAAATTTTCTCAAAAAAGAATGTTGAATTCAAATGTCAAAATAATAAACAATCTTCTTACATAGGTCCTTCAGGTAACTAGAATATATTTGTTCAACATTTGTTCCAAGCAGGACATCACCATAAGAAATGATATTGATTGGTATCTTAGATAAGAAATTGTATTCCTCAAGAGAAGTGTACATTACATATTTCATTAACTTTACAGAGATTCAATGTTTTTTTCTTATTTTAAAAAATATATCTTCATAAGCTTAAAAAGTATAACTATTGTGTACCTAACAGAAATAGATGTCGCATATTAGCGAGACATTACTGGAAGACATAAACTAAAACCGCAGACGAGATATTAGCAGAAACACCCGAAAATCTACAGGTTATGGCGCATCAAAACATTCACAAAGGTACCGTCAATTTTCCATAAATAAAGCAAGCGTAAACTCTCTGGATATTTACCCGGACTCCATGATAGAATTTTTCTAATTGTGTGCCCTTTACATGAAATAAAATTCGCCAGCGATATTCAAAATAAAAACTACATGTTTCCACCGTTCATATGTCAAACTAAACTATTTTCGGACATCCAAGTTCACGTTGGTTGGTGAGAAACATAAATATATCTGAACGTCGCGTCTACCGTCTGCGCCGGCGTCATTCATGGAGCAACTTTTCAGCGACTCATGCTTGGTTCGAGTCGAGCACAGTTCTCACAATATTTCCGACGCTTTTTAATAGATAGCGCTAGATCTGCTTTCGAGCTTTCTTCATACAAGTTCAGCTATTCAGCAATAGATGGCGCTTCATACTCAGAGCTTAAAACGAGCTTTTGGTATTTGCAAACTTTAGCTGCTGAATTTCATAAATATTTTTAGTTTTTCGCTAGTGCTTTCAGTAAATATAAAATAGGATGTACTAAAATATTCTACGGCATTTCTTCGCATAAAGTCGTTGGCGAACGTAAATGCCTTTCACAAAACTGTCTGCCGACGCTCTGCCTACCCCATGACAAGCAAGACCGTGATCATAATCACTATTACGTATATTTACCACAGCAATTTGTTTATATAGCTACAAATCAGTGAACACCATTATCTTCGGTCTTATAAAACGAACATGTCTTCCATGCTGGACTGGGAGTGAGGAAAAAACATAGAATGTGCCAGCTGCATTTCCTCCCGAGCATGCTGTAAAAACCAGCTAAGGGATCTGAGGGTTTCAGTATATTGTAATTTAGGCGATGGGCTGACAACCTGTAACTACAGCAATATACGTACAAATCTTTCTTAAATGGCTCTCAAGACTTTGTCAGACGCGGCGGAACGGCCTTTGTTTAGGTCGTTTACGCTATGCCTACCCCATTAGGGATATAGGCGTGATTATATGTATGTATGTATGTAAAACGAACAAACCAACACATTAATTTTGTTTTGCTTACAACAGCTGTTGCATATTAACATTCCTTTGAAACATTTATAGCTATTGAGCTATAAATCGATATTTATAGTGCAAATTGCAGTGGTATAAATTTGTCGTCATTCATTGAGATTTTCTGCATCTGCCTTAAGTAAATATTTTCGCCTTATTTCGAGAGGGATTTGTTGGCTAGTTATACGTATTATATATGTAAGGGACAGCGTTCCGCAAACTGTTTTTTTTCAGTTTTTTTTTTTCAGGTTGTAAAAAAAAGTATCGGCTTTTCCATACAAATTGTCTGATCCAGTTATTCATTTTGTACGGAAAGGTATTTTTTTTATCATCTCCTGAAAGAATTTCCCGGTGGAAGTTGTTCAGTTTCGTTGACTGAGCGAGCAACCTTTATCAGTTTGCGGGACGCTGTCCGCACTCTATATATGTGCTTATAATATGGCAGGATTAAAAAATGTGACCTATCTTTTACTTATCGATTAAAATCAACTAGAAATCCATATTGGATATATTACCCAGAAGTACCCTAAGCAACTTTTTGTCAGGAGAAAATATCATCATCCATAAGAAATCATGTTTTATCAATATTTATTGATACTGCCTCCGTGGTCTAGTGGCTAGTGCCATGGACTCCCGATCCGGAGGTCGTGGGTTCAATTCCCAGGGGGGAAATACAAAAGTGATATTTGAGAATTTATCACTTTGTGAAATTTTCCCCAGTTTGGTTAGGACATTGCAGGCTGAATCACCTGATTGTCCGAAAAGTAAAAGATTTCGTGCTTCGGAGGGCACGTTAAGCCATCGGTCCCGGTCGCTGTCTTTGATAGTGGTCGTTACTCAAACCATGTCAGAGGCCTGATAGTTAGTTGTGCTACTAGGTGGTTTTAAAAACTCTGACACCAGGGTTCATCGGGTCGATAGACTCGGTACCCACTCGAAAGAAGAAGAAGAATATTTATTGATATAGGGTGTTTTTTATTGATATAGGGTGTTAAGAACCTCCTTCATCATGGGTCTCAACAATAAATCAGCTTAAAACAATACGAGTCGACGAAATAACTTTAACATACATACATACGTATAATCACGCCTGTATCCCTTATGGGGTAGGCAGAGCGTAAACGACCTAGACAAAGGTCGTTCCGCCACGTCTGACATAGTTTTGAGGGTTATTTAGATAAGGTACATTGTTGTAGTGACAGGTTGTCAGGTTGGTTTCAGTATACAGAAACCCTCGGATCCCATAGCTGGTTTTTACAGCATGCCCGGGAGGAAATGCAGCTGGAACATTCTATGTTTTTCCCTCGCTCCCAGTCCAGCATGGAAGTAACTTTAAACCTGCGATTAAACTGCAGTTGGATGGACCTAGGTAGCCGACCCCGAGAGATACGGGATAAAGCTAGGGAGATGAGGATGGAACCTCTGCAAAAGAGTGACTTTTCCTAACTGCCACTGTATTTCCAAATACATTAAAATGTTTATGCTTACTCTTTCCATATTTACTTCTTCTAAGCGAGGTGTCAGAGTTTTGTAACCGCCTAGTACCACAGCGGCCTCTGACGTGGTTTGAGTAACTACGACTATCAAAGACAGTGACCAGGACCGACGGCTTAACGTGCCCTCTGAAGCACGGAATCCTTTTCTTTTCGGATAATCAGGTGATTCAGCCCGCAATGTCCTAACCAAATTGGGGAAAACCTCTAAATATGAACTTTGTATTCCCCCCTGGGAATCGAAACCAAGACCTTCGGATTGTAAGCCCATGGCTCTGACCACTAGACCACGGAGGCAGTACTTCTGATGAGCCATGTCTACTGATGTAATTCGAGAGCCAAATTCATTCTGAATTTAAAACAAAGCAGTGGAAGGCATCTTAGTGTCAATACAACGCTCTGCAAAAAACTAACTACTTCATAAATCTACATACATACATATAATCACGCCTTTATCTCTTATTGGGTAGGCAGAGCAAAAACGACCTAAATAAAGGTTGTTCCAAAACGTCTGACAAAGTTTTGAGGGTTATTTAGGATAGATTTGTTGGTATATTGCTGTAGTGACAGGTTGTCAGCCCATCGCCTAAATTGCAATATACTAAAACCCTCCGATCCCTTAGCTGATATTTACAGCATGCCCGGGAGGAAATGCAGCTAGCACATTCTATGTTTAAATGAGATATCGAAGGACATAGATTTATTTAATTGTTCACTGACTAAATTCACAGAAGCGACATTAATGTATCTATGCAAGAATAATGGTTAAACATTTTTACTTTTTCTAATGAGTAGTACTAAACTTGACATGAAATATACCTATTTATTGTGAATGTAAATTATCATTATGTAATATTGTCTTATTCTAATTGATATTCTTCTAAAAAGTGACCATATTCTAATTCATATATCTGACAATTGTTTTATAAGTTTGACATAATCGATTTAAAAATATCTGACTGTTAATATTGACTGTAAAATTTAAAGTATGTACTTAGGTTATTTATTTTAGTGTTAAGCATAGATAATTAGGTGCAAACCTGTTATGACTGTGTACTTGAATGTGTAATTTATAAATAAATTAAATAAATGAAATGTTTTTCTGTCGCTCCCAGTCCAGCATGGAAGAAATCTATCACAATTATTGTCCGCGGACAATCGTTCTGGCATCGTGTCAACTCTACTAATGTTGTGTGGTATTATGACAAAGTGCCGGTTTATTGTTGTCATGTCCACTCCTGTTTTTTGTCTGTGATTTGTGCGGAAATTGTAGGGAAAAGGTGTATGAGTTTTTTTTTTGCGATGTCCGTCTAGTTTATGTGCGCCTAGTTTTTTTTGATGGTGTGGTTTTAGAAGGAGCCAATAAAAACTCCTTGTAGTTCTATGACGGTTCGACAATAATTCAACGGCATTTCGGGCCCTTCATATCGAGACGGGCCCTCCCATGCTGGCCTGGGAGCGAGAAAAAAACATGAGTGTGCCAGCTGCAATTCCTCAAGGGCATCCTGTAAAAACCTGCTAAGGGACCCGAGGATTTCTGTATATTTCAATTTAGGCGATAGGCTGACAACCTGTCACTACAGCTAATTAACCCTTAATACTTTGTCAGACGTGGCGAAACGACCTTTGCTTAGGTTATTTACGCTCTGCCTACCCCATTAGGGATAAAGGCGTGATTATATGTATGTATGTATATCGAGAAAGATTCAACCTTCATCGTCCTACCCTAACTCAACTAGATACAAGCTGGCATATTTCAGAAATTCGAGTGGTTCAGATTGTTTTATCATAGCCAAACCTGACACATGAATGGTATTAAGGCCCGTATCGGTAAACAGCACTTGAGATTGAGATTGACAGCTAGTTTGAGTTTGTATCAGAAATGTAATTTCAGTACAATTTGACCTGTCAAATCCAAACTTAATATTACTCTCAATCTTGAGATCGTTTTATAAATACGATCCTTTGAAACATAGCCTCAACAAAAAACACTTCGAAATAAACTTCGATTTTTTGTGGCTACTAAAGTAGCGAGTCAGTGAGGTTACTACGCCGTAGCCCGTAGCAAAGTGAATTGCTTGGGTGCTACATCGTAGACCCTTGCTACGACAAGCTATTATATACTGTGATTGTTTCTCATTGCAACTGTGTTTTTATAGATTTAAATAAATTTATTTCTCATTATTAAATTCATTATTGCATTGCATTAATAATAAAAATGTCAGAGAATAATATGATCGTCAAAAAATGACATAAGAAAAATTACAATCATAGAAATAAAATTCAACAGATGTCTGAATAGTATAAAAAACCATATCAATTCATAAAATAATATTCAACACTTATATTAACACGATGTCAATAAAAATAATAATCAGTATATTATGTGCATATAATCAGTATAGTTTTTCAGTTGGCAATAAAACCTTTCGTCATTCAGTTAGTTAGTTTTTTTTTACGTCAGTGGGTAGTTATAGTAAAGTATATTTTAGGATGTAGCTATAAGATTGCTAAAGTCGTATGTGCTAAAAACAGTGTAATTTACCAACCGCAAAGAAAATAACATAACAGAAACACAAAAACACAACAGATAACAACAAAAGACAAGTACAACATAGGCGGCCTTATTGCTTAGGTAGCAGTTTCTTCCAGGCAACCTTTTTGGTGAAAGAAAAATGTGTAGCGGTAAGCGGGATAGTGCAAACCTAGTCAAATAGGTATCCTACAATACATTATATATAATACATTAACTAAGTACAAGCTACTACATAGATATTTGTAAAATAAACTCATACATAATATATAATAAACTAATACATAAACTAATGGAAGAGAAAATCAAGATGACCGTTTGTTTGTGGTCACTATTACCGAAGATAATTTAACACACGTGGAGTAGTAAGCATTAGACTTCTATTTGTAACAACAGGAAATTCGGTCTACAAAACCAATTACAGAGGTATTTATAAAGTCACGCTATAAACAACAATAGAGACATTACAGACCGGACGAAGTGGGAGAAATAAAGTCCACATTAAGCCCACTCAATTGAGTCATATTGGTCAAAGACTAGCCTGACATACTCAGCTGAAAAGATCACAAGACTTTGAGCAGTATTTTTGAATCACCCGAATCGAGAGAGCAACTTTCGCTTGCCAATTTGTATGGAAATCGCATGCAAATGTTACGCTTTCGTATGCGCATTAGCTTTCGAAAGGTTCAAAAATACGGCTTCTGACCTTAAGAAGCCACTTAATTCTAATAATTGGTTATAATTGCCAAATTACTGGTTTGGCATAGTCAGGTGACAAAGTAAAGTTCCCAAGACCGACTGGACACTAATCATAATCAACTGACGTTCATAATTTAGGCTGCCATATGCATATGGGTGGGCCTGACATAGTCAGCTGACTAAGATCTCGAGACCTGACCGCCTGACCTAGTGACGCATTTGAAGTATTTATATCGGAAATGTGGCTAGACGGTAAATGTGGGATGATAAGGCGACTCCTTCCATGCTGGACTGAGAGTGAAAGAAAAACATAGAATGTGCCAGCTGCATTTCCTCCCGAGCATGCTACAAAACCATCTAAGAGATCCGAGGGTTTCTGTATATTGCAATTTAGGCGATGGGCTGACAACCTGTCACTACAGCAATATACCTACAAATCTATCTTAAATAACCCTCAAAACTTTGTCAGACATGGCGGAACGACCTTTGCTTAGGTCGTTTACGCTCTGTTTACTCCATTAGGGATAAAGGCGTGATTATATCTATGTATGTACGTATGAGTCGATTATGATGAAGAAAGCATTATCATCAAATTATTGAGCTCGTTTCATGTTAATAAATAAGCTGCTTTTATTTTCCTACTATCCAATATTTGCCTCCGTGGTCTAGTGGCTAGTGCCATGGACTCCTGATCCGAAGGTCCTGGGTTCCATTCCCAGGGGGGAAACACTAAGTTGATATTTGTAAATTTATCACTTTGTGATTTTTTCAGTTTGGTTAGGACATTGCAGGCTGAATCACCTGATTGTACGAAAAGAAAAAGATTTCGTGCTTCGGAGGGCACGTTAAGCCGTCGGTCTTGGTCGCTGTCTTTGATAGTGGTCCTTACTCAAATCATGTCAGAGTCCTGATAGTTGTGCTACTAGGCGGTTTAGAAACTCTGACACCAGGGTTCATCGGGTCGATAGACTTGATGCCCACTCGACAGAAGAATAACTATCCAATTTTAGAAGTTTTTTTTTTTTTTTAAATATATATAGGCGAGCATTTGTCCGCCATCTCACCTGGTGGAAAGTGACGATGCGGACTATGTTGAAGCATACTCACCTATGTAGTGCCTATTCACTCTCGCCTTACTATTTAAATACCTACATAATTGCTAGTTTAACTCAAACTGTGGTATTTGGAACGTAGCTAATTGGCGTATTACTGATTTGAGTCATAGCATAGATGTTTGTCAATCTGTGACATGTTTGTGGGAATAAAATGCAACAACGACAATTTAATTGACGACAATGAATTACATACATACATACATAAAATCACGCCTTTATCCCTTACGGGGTAGGCAGAGCGTTAAACGCCTCGTAAAAGGCGCTTTCGCCACGACTGATAAAAATTGAGTCCCTTTTGCTGACTTCTACACCATGCCCGGGAGGAAGGGCAGCCGGAACATTCTATGTTTTTCTATCTCTCCCAGTCCAGCATGGATGTAACAATGAATCACTTGTATTATTTACTTTGCGCTTCATAATATCATCATCATCATAGGCCTTTACGTCTATGTCAGACTTAAACAGTGACTGGCACGCATTAAATATTGTGTGTTTTTATTTTTTGTAATGTTTTTTGTGGAAATAAAGTTTGTATGGATCAGAGTGTTGGGCTATGAAAGTGATGGATGAAAGAAAACTTCATGCTGCGGAAATGCGAATGCTGAGGCGGACGTGTGGAGTAACAAGAATTGATAGGATAAGGAATTAGTATATAAGAGGAAGTCTGAAAGTTGCGCCAATTACCAACAAAGTAAGAGCAAATCGCCTTGCGTGGTATGGCCATGTTATGCAGAGGGATGAAAGTCATATAGGCAAAAGGGTAATGAATTTGAATGTGGATGGATATGTTGGAAGAGGACGACCAAAGAAAAGATGGATGGACTGCGTGAAAGATGATATGTCTAAAACAGGTGTGAGTGTTGAATTTACAGCTGACAGAGATGAATGGAAGAAGAAAACGTTCTGCGCCAACTGCAAGTAAATGGGATAAGAGCAAGCGAATGATAATGATGATGAAAGTGATTTGTATAATATCAAAATACCTGTGGTGCTTTTTTTTAATTTTACGACTAGCATCTTTAGTCATAAACTGTTTCATCTCTATCTTAACGGCAATCTATAAAGCGTTTATTGCCATTCAATCCAATAAACTCTTCATCATAGTCATAACCCCTAAACACCGAATAACTATAAAACGATTATATTAATTCATAAATAAATAATAAAGATTAGACCACACTAGGACGTAGCAGCAGCGGAGCTGGCGACGCGGCGCGACGCGGCACTTCAGCGACAAAAACTGACAAAATGTATGAACTGACATTGTCGCGCCGAGCCGCGCCGCGCCGCTCCGCTGCAGCTACAGTGCCGCTTCAGTGCGGTACCTCTCATATATATTCATACAAAGAATCATTTGTCGCGCAGTGTCGCGCCGCGCCGCTTCTGCAGCTACGTCCTAGTGTGGTCTGACATTTTGAAATTTATTAGATTGTGATCGGAACCACAATTCTATGCACTTAGGCACAGGCAAAAAAATCCTGACATTGTAGAATGTATAAATCTAGAATTTTTATAAAATAAATGAATGAATTAGTACGATCGAATTTCTTTGACAACATTCATATCATAGTAAAGCAGAAATTACTTAATTTTAAATATTACATACCTAACAACGTACCTTTAAAACTTTAAAGTCACAATCACCACATTATCAGATTTACACTAAAACGATGCAAATTTTACGAATTAAAACAAAATACTGATGATAATGCCAACATTCTTTTGCCAACAATGCACCAACTTTTATTGAGAATGGCGGATTTACGAAAAACTGAAAATAAAACAAATCCTACACGTAATGCCAAAACACCAAGATGTATCTTGTAAAATTCTCATTAAGTTCATTCAAATTATAAGTCCTTTGACGGTTTGCTTTGGGTTCAGTACATGAAATGTAACGACCACTATGCGTGTCAATCTACCCTGAATAAAGTCTACAGTAAAAACTGTGCCATCAAATGTGTCACTTAAATAAATTATAAGGAAACTTGATTTTCAGAACTGTCAAACTGAAAATGATCCTAGTTTCCATTCTTATCCAAGAAGTTGCGTGCACTTCTATAAGGTTATTTCCTATTCCTAATAACCTTGATTCCTACTATTCTAACTATCTTTTGACGTATGAGTAACAGAAGCTCCTAGAATTTCTGGATTTACTCTAAACAGTACAACTTTTATTTATCTTACTTTTTATTCACTTTTTTTGTACCTAATTTGAATTTATCTGTGCATTTCTCTCGCTTTGAACTCTAAATTGCGTATTCGACATTGTTTACAGAGCAGTTTGAGAGCACTTCAGATCCAATTAATCTTCATATACTTCACATTCTTAGCATTAAAACTCCTTCAAAGAATTGGGTCTTCACAAAATATATTTCAGGTCTTTCAATATTCTTTGTTGCATTTTTTTGCAAATGGGAAACTAATTTTTAAAGGCTGCCTTTACTCTTGTCAAACCACACATACATACTCGTACATATAATCATGCCTTAATCCCAAATAGGCACAGCGTAAACAACCTAAATAAAGGTTCCACGTCTTTAACTGTTATTTAAGATAGATTTGTAGGTATATTGCTGTAGTGACAGGTTGTCGGCCCATCGCCTAAATTACAATATACAGAAACCCTCGGATCCCATAGCTGCATGCCCGGGAGGAAATGCAGCTGGCACATTCTATGTTTTTCTCTCGTTCCCAGTCCAGCATGGAAGAGTCAAACAATAGTAATTGAAAGAGCTGTCTATAAAGCGAGCCCCCCATTCCTATAGACTGAAAGCTGGCATTGAATTTCAACGGAAGGCTGTTTGCAACCCAGGTTACCCCGCATGTACAGGCTTAGAGATTTAGAGACAGTGGGCTCAATTCTAGATTTGTGGGCTAAAACTAAAATCTATTTGTCACATCTCAGACTTAAAACAATGGAAAAGGACAGGAGATCTATTATCTCCGGTTTTTAATTTATAGACGGTGGTTTTATACGTTATCTGTCGTTATCTGTCATTTTTATCCGCCATCGTATGATATGGCGGATAAAATTGACAGAAATACTCGGGAAACGTCAAAATCTAGCGGACAAAGTGTAAAACCATAGAGTATAACTTGCCAGACAGATTTTAATTTTAATTTTAGCCCTGTGGAAAACTAGAATCTAGTATCGAGCACATTATAGCCAAACTTGTGGTATCCACTCTAGAACTCGTCTGCCCCAATGGCCATCAGTTCTACGACAGATATGAGCAGCCCACTGCCACTTCAGCCTATTAATTCCCTGCGCTATGTCGGTAATTCTGGTTTTATGTCGGTCCACAAGGCAAACGTAGTGTATGACGTCCTGAAACCAGGTGGAGCGATAATATTCGTAAAAAAAAATCGGTTGTCTGTAAAGTCGGTTTACTAACGATAGTTGAACGTGACAACTTCATAAAAAAAACTGATAGAGACAGATGTCGAACGCTGCCGAACGCGGAGACCGATTGTGCCTCTTTGTCGCTCGTTCCGCTCTCTCGCTTGCACTTCAAGCCTTAAATGGAACGCCTCAGAGCGAGGTAAAGCCGCATGAGTCATGTTTTTTCGTGCGTGGAGCCGGCTCCATCGAATTATAAGACGTTGTCACGTTAAAAGCGGGTAGAAATTGGATGAGAACGGCCGAAGACCGAGCTAAGTGGCGTGCCATGGGAGAGGCCTATGTCCAGCAGTGGAGTGATACAGGCTGATCATGATGATAGCCAAACTTATGTATATGCAAACCAGTGATACCTTTGCTTAGGGTGACCCAATAAGATGGATCTCTATACCAACCCAGTATTTTCTGTTCACCTTCTCATCACATGAACATATATTGCTTAAAATTTCCTTATTATTTTCATTGCAAACTGAATTCACACTGGTTTCCTACCCTGTATTTCCAAACTAACAAAAAACACAAAATTGAGGCGATCATTCAACTCAAACATAAAGCTGTAAATCCAAGATTTATTCTGAGCTAGAAATCAGAATAGAAACATTTTAATTTTGTTTTGATACAGTATTTTTAGCTGGCACAACGTGTGTTATCGTGTTTCTAAATAAGTGGATGAAACATTCGCAAAAGTATTCTAGTTTGTAACTAATAGATGATGACCAAGGGAGCTTCAAAGCTAGTAGGAAGACCACAAGTCTGATGATACATCGACACACCTTCAAATTTATGGAAGCAATCATTGGATGCGATTGATAAAGGACTTTGATGATAAACTAAGGAAGACATTCGAACATAAAACATGGGTAATTGAATAATCCATACGGAACTTAGGTAAAAACTGGTTTTGTAAAACCTACTGGAGACCAAGTTTTCTTTTGGGATCCAAGATAGAGTCACTGAGGCCTGTATTTATAAACATAACTTGAGATTGACAGCTAGTTTAAGTTCGCATCAGAAATGTACTTTCAGTACAATATGTATGACCTGTCAAATCCGTACTTAATTCAAATTCAAATTCTCTTTATTTCAGGCATTAACATCACCCATATAGCAAACACATTGCAATTAAGTATATAAATTAAAAAGAGCAGAAACATATTATAAAGAATATGTTGAAATATGATATATAAATTAGATTATAAATGTCATAATAAATTAATATTGCTCTCAATCTTGAGATTGCTTTATAAATACGAGCTTGAAATGTAACTACACCTAAACAAACCCTATCTTATCCCCCTTCGCAGTTTTCCCAATCTTCTTCTTCTTCTTTGCGTGTCGCGACGAATCAAATTCTCTCAGCCCAAAAAGTTGCCACACAAATAGCGTTTGGAGTGGCTGCCCAAAGATCTTCTAGCGTGCAGGTGTTGGGGCACGCAGGGCAGTTCAGGAGGTGAGTCATACTCTGTGAGACAGCACCACAAAGGCACTGTTCTGAGTTACTGTAGCCCCACCGACACAGATTTTCATTGCAGCGGCCAACCTGCGTGCGAAGTCGGTTCAGTGATTTCCAAACCGACCACTGGAGGTCGCTGCCGGGAGGGAGAGTTTCTTGTGTTGGTATGTATGGCTCGGCTGGAGCGGCATCTTTCCACAGACATGATCTAGCCTTTACTGGGTCGTCTTCTAAAGGCAGCACTGTAGACAGAAAGCTTTTACGACTTTTCAGTCTCCGTGGAGCCGGATTGTTGCCGAACATGGGGTGTCTAGCATCGGTCTCCTGCTTTGCCTTTTCAATGGAGCTCGCCACATCTCTCCTCTCCTGATATGCGGAGGTGCAATGCCTGCTAATGGATACAGCTTACTAATCGGAGTCGGCTTCAGGCAGCCCGTTATAGTTCGACAGGTATCGTTAAGTGCTGTATCCACTAGTTTGGCATGGGCAGAGCGATTCCAAACCGGACTGGCATATTCACCGGCGGAGAAACAAAGTGCAAGGCCAGTAGTTCTTAAGACTTGTGGCGAGGCTCCCTATACCGTTGAAGTCAGCTTTCGCAGAAGATTGTTGCGACTGTTTACCTTTTTCCTGATATTCTGGCAATTTGTTTTATAAGTCAAAGCCCGATCCAATGCCACACCAAGATATTTAGGGTAGTTGCAGTGAGATATTTGAACTCCTTCCCAAGTGATTTTGAGTTCACGTAACGCCTCTCTGTTGCGAAGATGGAAAGCGCAAGCCTGAGTTTTGGCTGGGTTGGGCTTTAACGCATTAGAATTATAATACTCCCCAAGAGTGCTTAAAGCTGCTATTATGTTAGTTTCAGCTTCCTCAAATGTAGCTGTTTGTGATGCTAACGCCAGATCGTCTGCGTATATGAAGCGTGATGTATTAGGGCTCAGAGGCTGGTCATTCGTATATATGTTAAACAAGGTAGGTGCCAGGACACTACCTTGTGGTAGACCATTTCTCTGTGATCGCCATCTACTCTTATCATCCAGAAGGTGGACCTGGAATCGGCGGTTATGGAGAAGTTCGCTAAGGATCCTGACAAATTTTCGGTCACCGGTTAGATCTCCTACCTTCCACAATAGCCTCCTTAAATTAACCGTATCATAAGCCGCTGACAAATCCACGAACACAACCCCAGTGACATTGTTAGTCTCAAACCCATCCTCAATAAATTGTGTGAGCTTGAGCGTCTGGCTACAGCACGACTTTCCAGGTCTGAAGCCTGCTTGCTCAGGGATGAGTTTGGGATCAACAACGCCAGCGAGGCGGTTAAGCAGCATTCGCTCGAACAGTTTATAAGTGTGGCAGAGAAGGGAGATTGGCCGAAAACTCTTTGGGTCGTCAGCGGGCTTCCCTGGTTTAGGAATAGCGATCACCTTGGATTTTCTCCAGAGCCTAGGTATTTTTGCAGTTTCAAGACACTCATTGAACAACTGAAGCAACCACGATACTGCAACGGGACCAAAATGTTTGATTTGCTCTACTGAGATATTGTCAACGCCTGAAGCCTTTCCCAGCTTAAGTATTTTTATTGCAGCTATAATGTCTCTTAGCACGAAAGACTCACAGACGGATTTTGGTGATGGTTGGACGTCACTCTCAGGGATTTTCTTGAGTCGGTAGGGTGATTTCCCATTGAGTATGAGCTGGTGGGCAACTTTGTTTGCCGTAACTTGACCCGGAGTGGTTGGTGAAGGGGTCTCATCGGTAAGTTTCCTTATAGTGGTCCAAGCTCTTTTGCTGTTATGGGTCATATTAATAGATGTTACTGTGGCCGTCCATCTCTCGCGTCTGCTTATTCTTATCTCCTCTAGGAGCTCTTCTCCAGCATTAATAGTTTCTTCGGAGAATGGGTCCTCACTAAACAGTGTTTCGTATGTTTTTAGGAGTTTCGCAGAATCACATGATAGTCCAGGGACATATTGCGTACGGCATCCTCTGGGAATACATTGCCGAGAGACTACAGCCACAGCGTTCACGAATTTATCATAGTCCTGGGGGGAGGGTAAGATGTCAATTAGGACCTCATCAAGTTTTTGTGTAAATAAAGCCCAGTTAGCCTTATTATAGTTAAAGCGACGTCTAAAAGGCACGTTTATAGGTCGGACAGCAGCTTTGATTTGACACATAATAGGTCTGTGTTGCGTCCTAGGGATGGCTTCGCATACTGTCTTTGTGCTTTGCAAGCTAATATTAGAGCTGACAAATATAAGGTCAGGGTTGTACCCTCGTCTCCATCGACTACTGTTAAAGGAAGCTGGTTGTTTGGCGTCGTGAACTAGTACTAAGTTATTTGCCTCTGCCCAGTTTTCCACTGCAAGACCATCAGAATCTGTCTCCTTGTACCCCCAGATTGTATTGTGGCTATTAAAATCACCAATGACAATTTGCGTCTGACGGTCCTTAAAGTTTCTAGGTGGGTGAAACTGAAATGGTGTGCCTGGTGGTTTGTATATGGAAGTAACCGTGCAATTACCAAGATCTACGGTAATTACTTCGATCGAATTTTGGAGGGAACAGCAAGCTGATACTATTTTTAAGTTAGGAGCTGCAAACACAGCACTGCCGTGTTTTGGGTGTTCGGTCTCAGCTATAAGAATCATTCCAGGAATGTGTGGTCTGCTCTGTCGGGAGTCGCGGTGGGTTTCTTGTACGCACAGAAGGTGACATTGTGTTTTACGACACAACTCGGCAAGGATCTCGGACTTATTTAGCGAGAAACCTTCGATATTTGTAGAAATTACAGACAGAGCAGGATAAGTCAAAGTAGGAGAGTTTGGCCCTGAAAAGGGCCGTTTTGTTGAGTTTGGCCCTGAAAAGGGCCGTTTTGTTGAGTTTGGCCCTGAAAAGGACCGTTTTGTTGAGTTTGGCCCTGAAAAGGGCCGTTTTGTTGAGTTTAGAGAGTTTAAATTTAAATTCGCCATCGTATTAAGAGGATTAGTCAGCCTAGGTACTCCGTTATGGTGCCTAGCTGTTTCCAGGGTGCGCCGCGGGGAAGCTCCTTTCATGCACCCCAATGAAAAAAGAGAAGTGCACAATTTCAATAATGCATTGCAATGCATTCTTGAAATTGCTAGAGCGTCTGAATCATGCAGACAAAGTGCCATAAGCTATTAGATCATATTACTTTATTAAAGAATCTTTAATTTGAATAGTTTCAACATTTTTAGATTCTATTTTCATCCAACGGCGCCTAAATGCAGTCTCTTTCTTTCTACATTAATGTAAAATATTATGTTAAACAAACATTATGACAAACTATGTGTGAGGCCCTTCCTACATAGTTTATTTTAGATGCTACAGATGTAGGTTATGATAGGGACGGAAGCGGATGTCAAAATAATACAGAACTTACGGAGTTTTGACAGCAGCAGTTCATAATGTTGAAAATTAGCTTTCCTACCTCTATATTTCCAGTTTCATAGGACAATACAGGCTAAAAAGTCTGATTTTCTAAAAATTACAAGTAACCCAAAAAAATCGATTCGTCTCTAGGTTTTGCAGAATTGTAAGGTTTATAGATAGTACATTGGCAAAATTCTATTACTTCAGTCATTCGACTATTTTCTCTGTTGCCAGAAAAAAATGGTTTGGTACAGACTACGCTTATGCTTGAAATTCGCCTATTTTAAACTTTAATGCTGGAGCTAGATTAGATTATTTTCTTCTGTTCCTATAAAAATAGAGGCGCCAAAATTCACCACACACTAATCGCCACCAAAAAGCATCAATAAAATAGTGTCGACAACAATCGGCGCGTGCGACGGTGTCAATTACTGCGGGCGTAATGGCGGCGGGCGCTGCGCCAGCGCACCTGTCCCGTTCCATCAGTGCGGTGACAAGCGGGCTGGAGTTGGACGGGGATATAGTGGGAGCAGAAGTAAACTTGTGCAAAACTGTACGTGGTCAGACTAGTGGCCAGTTGTCAAAAAAAAAACATCCAGATGCACTGGCATTCCTACCTACCACTGAAAACCTAGTTGTGACTTGTCAGCTCACTTGCAGCTAGATGCTATGTATATGTTTTCTTTATTAAATGCAGGGTTGTCTGGAAGAGATCGCTTGAAGCGATAAGGCCGCCTTTGCGCACAGTTATTTTTAAGTTTTTCCAAAACTACGATTTACGAAGAGTTTATCTATCTATCTCACTATGTTCAGAAGTCCACTTCAAATTCTGCTTCAAAGGTTTTCCTGCCTCCCAAGATTGCTCCCAAGGTATTGTAAACTCTGAGACCTACAACATGCGGCTCTTCAAAAAGAGCCTGAAATCGTACAAGTAAATTTTTCGTCACTATACTATTTCCAAATCAGATTTAGAATAAAGGTAAACAAATTTTCATGTCTTTTTATTCAAAAACACATTTCAAAAATAAATGATACGTGTTGGCAAGTATTAAGTTATAGTTAGATGACTAAAATTACTATTTCATTATATTATCATATCTAATAGCTAAAACTTATTTAGAAACAAGATCTTCGATTAAAAGACATGAAACTTTGCTTACCTTTATTCTGATACTGATTTGGAAATAGTATACTTCCATGCTGGACTGGGAGCGAGAGAAAAACATAGAATGTGCCAGCTGCATTTCCTCCCGGGTATGCTGTAAAAACCAGCTAAGGGATCCGTGGGTTTCGGTATATTGCAATTTAGGAGATGGGCTGACAACCTGTCACTACAGCAATTTACCTTCAAATCTATCTGAAATAAACCTCAAAACTTGGACAGACGTGGCGGAAAGACCTTTGTTTAGGTCATTTACGCTCTGCTTACCCTATTAGGGATAAAGGCGTGATTATATGTATGTATGTATAGACTTAAACATTCCTCTAAGTGTACCACCAGCTTCATCTCTCAAGTAGCTATCAGTACTATTGCTACTTCATAAAATGTGTCACTCGTTTCGTTTCGTTATGCCCCAACCTCGTGATATATCGCTTTGTAATTGTGATCTGGAATAACATTGTCTATCCCTAATGGGGTAGGCAGAGCGTGAATAACCTAAACAAAGGTCGTCCCGCCACGTCTGACAAAGTTTTGAGGGTTACTTAGGATAGATTTGTAGGTATATTGCTATAGCGACAGGTTGTCAGCCTATCGCCTAAATTGCAATATACTGAAACCCACGGATCCTTTAGCTGGAGGAAATGCAGCAGGCACATTCTATGTTTTTCTCTTGGTTACAGGGCAGCATAGAAGTCTGCGTCATGTATAGTTACATACATTAAATTACACCTTTACCTTATGGGGTTGGCAGAACGTCAGTGGCATGAAAAGCAAGGGTGGCAATAACTACCAATTTAAAAGGAATCAATCGTGGATCATCTTTCTGCACAGAATTTTTATGTGCCCGAATGAATGTTCTATGCGCGATATTTATTCATCAGACAATGAAGAAATTGTACTATCATCCGGTAATCGAACCGACGACCACAAATTCGAGTGTCTAAGGCTCAAACCACAAAACCACAAAGCCAAACCTCATTACTGAGCGGTCAAGGCTGAGAGTTCACAAGTTCAGCCTAGGTGAAGGTCTTACTACGGTCAAAGGTTCAAGGAAACTTCCTATTCTGCTGAAAAGCTACAGCTGTATCTACACTTCATGGCATACAAAAATCACGCCTATATTTCTGATAGTAGAGGTAGGCACAGCGTCAACATAATGAAAAAATTGAATTTGCGCTGCGTTTGTCATATTTTGAGCGGCATTTGATAATATTGTGTTGTAAATATATTTAATTTAATTTCGTTTTGAGGGTTATTTCAGATAGATTTGTAGGTATATTGCTGTAGTGACAGGTTGTCAGCCCATCGCCCAAATTGCAATATACAGAAACCCTCAGATCCTGTAGCTGTTTTTTACAGCATCTTTTTCTTAGCGAGTGGATTGTCCAGTCGAACAACGACCCGAGAGTTTTACAGCATGCCCGGAAATAATTGCAGCTGGCACATTCTATGTTTTTCTCTCGCTCGCAGTTCAGCATGGAAGAAACTCCCTGCTCAAGTAAAATCGAACTCACTACTAATAAAACGAGTGACCAAGACACGGAGGCAATTCACAAGCTTTGCCTGACGGTCAAGGCTGAAAGTTCATAAGTTCAGCCTACGGTGAGTCTAGGTCATCACGAAGGTCTAACGGTCATTCGGTCAAAGGTTCAAGGAAACATTGCTTCTAGTATAAACCTTCCTGTCTCTTTCTCATCATGACTTTATCACAGCTATCCTTGTCTAAATTGTCGTGACGCGATTTGCGCATTGCGCACAAACACGGAAAACGAATTTCACGGGAATTGAAAGGATACGGAATTTGGACAAATCTAGGTTTAGTTAGTTTGGATATTAATTAGTTAAATTGGAAATACGAATATTAATTTGTGATCTATCATACAATCCACCGCGCAAATCGCGCAAGACATTTCTACCACTGACAGGTTGTCACTGTCATAATGACGGAAGCTATTCAGGTGACGACGAGATGTCAGTCAGAGCGCATGCGCGGGTATCTTACCTTGAGTTCGAGGTGGAAGGTCCATGGAGGCTGGGTACTAAGGGTTTCAGGTTTAAATTGTGATTCATGAGTTGAGACTCATGAAATGAATTTAAATCTCAATGCAATCATCTTCTTCTTAGCGAGTGGATTCTTGAGTCGAAAGACCCGATGAACCCTGGTGTCAGAGTTTTCAAATTGCCCAGTAGCACAGCTATTTAGGTAGCTATATTTCTGACATCTTTTTAGTAACGACCACTACCAAAGACAGCAACCGGGACCGAAGGTTAACGTGCCCTTCAAAGCACTGAATCCTCCTTCTTTTCGGACAATTAGGTTATTCAGCCTGCAATGTCCTAACCAAACTGGGGAAACCCTCACAAAGTGATAAATTGACCTATAGCAACTTTGTGTTAAACCTGTGAATCGAACCCAGGACCTCCGGATCGTAAGCCCATTGCTCTGACCACTTGACTACGTAGGCAGTTATGCAATAAAGGCTATTTAATAATGAGTGATAGATTATCTCTAAAATAAATTATGGAAAACGGTACGGCTGCGAGTGGTAGCACTTTAGCTTTAATTGGTACTTTTTAATATATATACTTTATTGCATAAACACTAAAGAAATGTAATTTTAATTAATGAGAGCCCGATGGTGTAGTGGATAGGGCCTCTGCCTCCTGAGCGGGAGGTCGTGGTTCGAAACCCACCACGTACCAATATGTTTTTCGGTTTTCGAATTTCATATGTACGTTTTTTCGGCGATTTTTCCGTGCTTCGGTAGGCACGTTAGCCGTTGGTCCCGGTTAATATCGTTTAATACCGTAGATATTAGTCGTTAAGCCTTATCAGAGGCCAGTGCTAAGCATTGGCGGCTTAAAAACTCTGACCTAATCTAGGATTGGGTCTGGTTTCCCTTCTGGGTTGCGGAGGTCAGATGGCAGTCGCTCTGTGTAAAAACCAGTACCCTCGTTCAATCCCCTAGATTAGCAAGCCGACCCCGTGAGATACGGGATAAGGCTAAGGAGATGATGATGATGACTAAAGAAATGTAATTTACAAATATAGTGTGCAAGGGCGAACTTATCTCTATGAAGAGATCTCTTCCAGCCAACCCAATGGTAGTAAGATTCTTTCTTTTTATTCAATTACAACACCTTAACTCAAACTGTAAATTTTCCCTTCAAAAGTACCTACTGCTATGCATTTTCAAAACATCTACTTGTTCAAGTTCCAATAGTAACATTTGCATTCGAGATCCAAAATTTCGACTTGTATTCGAGTTGCAATGGTACCGAACCCGGCTTTGTCCGACTTCGACTCGACTCGCATTCGAGTTCCTATAGTTACAATCAGGCCTCGCTCCCGACCTTATTGAAGGCTGACCTCGCTGGAGGCCGCAGGGTCACGGCCTCAGGAAGACCTCGCTAGAGGCCGGTGCGAAGGACGTGGCCTCTATTTGAAGGGCAGAGCGAGGCCGTGGGCCGAGGTCTCGGGAAGGTAGGATTTCATATCTATCTATACTTTCTTTCTTTTCTAGAATAATGTACATACATATAATCACGCCTTTATCCCTAATGGGGTAGGCAGAGGGTCAACGACCTAAACAAAGGTCGTTCCGTCACGTCTGACAAAGTTTTGCAGGTTATTTAAGATAGATTTGAAGGTATATTGCTGTAGTTACAGGTTGTCAGGATCCCGTAGCTGGTGGAAATGCAGCTGGCACATTCTATGATTTTCTTTCGCTCCCAGTCCTAACCTTGAAACCTGCCTGTACCCAGCCTCCTTGAACTTTTCACCTTGAACTCAAGGTAAGAAACCCGCGCATGCGCTCTGACTGACATCTCGTCACCTGAATAGCTTCCGTCATTATGACAGTGACAACCTGTCAGTGGTAGAAGTGTCTTGCGCGCGTTGCACCGTGGATTGTATGATTCATGTAGTTTTTATTAAACCTCATCCTTGAAGAATAGGCAAAACGTAAAAGGTACTGCATCATTTAGCCTAGTCTTACAAAAAATACGCCGGATATGCCAAAAATAAACGGGATTATTATTATTACGGGATCCGCGTTACTAGAACTGGAACCGGAATGACATCAGGTTGGTAACAAGGGCCCTCACTGACCACTGCAATCTTAATCAGCGTATCTGCAGAATGGGGTTGTCAGATTTCTCCTACTGCAGATTTTGCTTAGATGAGGAGGAGACACCAGTGCATCTCCTTTGTAAGTAACTACCATTTCATTATGTTGACATATCTAATAGCATAAACTTATTTTAAAAGACTTTAAACTTTGTTAACTTATACATACATACATACATATAATCACGCCTTTATCCCTAATGGGGTAGGCAGAGCGTAAACGACCTAAACAAAGGTCGTTTCGCCACGTCTGACAAAGTTTTAAGGGTTTTTAAGATAGATTTATACGTATATTGCTGTAGTGACAGGTTGTCAGCCCATCGCCTAAATTAAAATACACTGTAACCCTCGAATCCCTTTTGCTGTCTTTTACAGCATGCCCGGGAGGAAGGGCAACTGGAACATTCTATGTTTTTCTTTCTCTCCCAGTCCAGTATGGAAAAGAAGCTTTGTAAACTTTTATCCTAAAATTGAGTTGGAAACACTATACCGGGTATAAGGGACAGCGTCCCGCAAACCGATAGGGGTTCTCAGTCAACGATACAGGAAATTCTTTCAGGAGAAGAAACAAAAATGAACTTCCCATACAAAATGACCACCTTGATCAGACAGATTGTATGGAAACTCAATTTTATTTATTCTTATCTTATTTATCTTTTTTATCTTATCTTATGCTGGGCAAAGGCCTTCCTCTTCCCTTCTTAAAAATAAACTTGCCGGTAGTTGTTCAGTTCCGTTGACTGAGCAACCCCTATCAGTTTGCGGGACGCTGTCCCTTACGACATATTACGGCAGATTAGAGACGCAAACCCATTTCCAATTAAAACTGACGAAACCTCTTCAATGAATACCAAATATCGAACGAGTCCATTTTCAAATACGTAGAATTTCTTCCATGCTGGACTGGGAGCGAGAGAAAAACATGGAATGTCCGAGCTGCATTTCCTCCCGGGCATGCTGTAAAAACCAGCGAAGGGATCCGAGGGTATCTGTATATTGTAATTTATGCGATGGGCTGACAACCTGTCACTACAGCAATATACCTACAAATCTATCTTAAACAACCCTCAAAACTTTGTCAGACGTGGCGGTCTACGCTCTGCCTACCCCGTTAGGGATAAAGGCGTGAATATATTTATGTATGTAGAATTGAAAGCGCAAGTGCTTATCCGTGTTCGCTACGAACATGTGCACATGAAATCGGACGCTATTTCTAGTTTTAGTTGACATCTTACCGACTTCCGGCGCTGCAAAACTCGAAACAGTTTGCAGACTTCCGCTTGTTACACAAAGTAGAAACATTTTGTGGTAATAATATACTATGATATACCTAAGTAAATTAAAGTAAATTAGTACAGGTCGATGATTTTTGTACAGCTGTCAGCGGCGATATAGTCAAGTAATACATACATAATAATCACGCCTTTATTCCTAACGGGGCAGGCAGAGCGTAAATGACCTAAACAAAGGTCGTTCCGTTACGTCTGACAAAGCTTTGAGGGTTATTTAAGATAGATTTGTACGTATATTGCTTAAGTGACACATTGTCAGCCCATCGCGTAAATTACAATATACTGAAACTCTCGGATCCCTTAGCTAGTTTTTACAGCTGGCACAATCTATGTTTTTCTCTTGCTCCC
Organism: Scrobipalpa costella; assembly: GCA_949820665.1. Taxonomy (NCBI): domain Eukaryota; kingdom Metazoa; phylum Arthropoda; class Insecta; order Lepidoptera; family Gelechiidae; genus Scrobipalpa; species Scrobipalpa costella. Next base: position 3,446,902 of record OX463320.1, on the reverse strand, counting down.
AGTCCAGCATGGAAGTACTTGTCACTACAGCAATATACAGATCTACCTTAAGCAACCCTCAAAACTTTAGTGTGTATGTGTGTTTGTGTAAATGCTAAATTACACTTATAACAGCTTTTTGAGCCTCTTTAACGGTTCAATTAGGCTGTTCTTAGTTTGTACACATGTAACTATTATTGAAATTCCCGTAAAATATTTGTCAAACATCTCTTCAAAACACAAGTTTTCACTCGCTAAAAATCCTAACCCGCAGTGACAGGTGTAACTGTCTGTATTTTATTTCTGCGCGGGCGCATATATTCTGACGCTACGCTTTGTCAGCCGTGCGACACAGCGTGACAATTTAATTAAAGAGTTAAAGATGTCGGTTCGGTTTTTAAGTGATATTTGTTACACACACCTAAATTTTAAACTGTTTGCTTATGACTTTAATATAAGTCAGACCACAGAGTAGATTTGACAATGGAGCGACCATCGAAGTCCTTTTCACTCTATATTAAAGACTAGCGACGCGCCCCGGCTTCGCATGGAAATCATCAGTGGTTCTCTACTATATTATGCATGTATTATACATATAAACCTTCTTCTTGAATCACTCTATCCATTAAAAGAAACCGCATCAAAATCCGTTGCGTAGTTTTAAAGATTTATGTATACATAGGGATATAGGGACAGAGAAAGCGACTTTGTTTTATACTATGTAGTGATATACAAAAACCATCATCATTCGCTTGCCCTTATCCCATTTATTTGGAGTTGGCGCGGTACGTTTTCTTCTTCCGTTCAACCAAAATTTCACGACTATATATCTTACGGAGTAGGCAAAGCGTCAACATCTTAGTAAAAGCTGGGTAATTCTTTGTTTTTTAATCTAAGAGTAGCATGCAAGAAAATCTACCTTTGCCTTGCAATATTTACATAAATTCCCTAGTCTACTGATTTTACAATACAGAATACATAGTAGTCAAGAGAGCCTGGTGGTGTAAAGGATAGGGCCGCTGCCTTCTAGGAGGTCATGGTTCGAATCCCGCCACGTACCAATGTGTTTTTGGTATTCAAATTTCATACGTACGTTTATTACGGCGCTTTTTCCGTGCTTCGAAGGGCACGTTAAGTCATTGGTCCCGGTTAATATTGTTTTATACCGTAGATATTAGTCATTAAGTCATTTCAGGGGCCAGTGCTAAGCATTAGCGGCTTCTGGGTTGCGAAGGTCAGATGGCAGTCGCTCTGTGTAAAAACCTGTACCCTCGTTCAATCACCTAGATTAAGTAGCCGCCGCATAAAATACGGGATAAGTGGAGTAGTGAAGACGACTGGTATATTTTATGTTTTTATAGCTTCCATTTCATCATGGAAGTATTTGTATAATGTTAAATCATTTATCTATTAAAATGAAAGCAAGAGTTTCAGATTTATTATTTAAGAGTATGTATGAGTCATTTGTATGGAATCTAGAACTACTGAAATGAAACAAAGTTGCATGTTAGTTACGTGACCTAGTTCAGTACTAATTAATTTAAGTAGTTTCCATACTATCATGATTATTATGTATCTAAGCAAATCGCTGTGAAGTAATGTATAGAACATAAACTTTCCGGATGGTTTCACCGTCCCTAACAAAATACATACATACATAAATACATACATATTATCACGTCTTTATCCCTAATGGAGAAGGCGGAGCGTAGTCGACCTAAAAAGGTCGTTCCGCCACGTCTGATAAAGTTTTGAGGGTTATTTAAGATAGATTTGTAGGTATATTGCTGTAGTAACAAGTTGTCAGACCATTGCCTAAATTAAAATTTACAAATCCCTCAGATTACTTAACTGGCTTTTACAGCATGTCCGGGAGGAAATGCAGCTGGCACATTCGATGTTTTTCTCTCGCTCCCAGTCCACAATGGAAGAAACAAAATCTAACCTAACAAAATCATCCACAAAATTCACAAACGCATTTTCCAAACAAAATTAAGAAATAAACCAAACTCACCGTGAAGTGCTTACACTAAACTATCACTACACTAACACTATATCACTAAACTAGAACAGTGTGTCCAATAGGATACTGCGTGTGCTTCCCTAGCCAGAAGTACACTAAAACGAAATCTCTGGACGGTACTATCGACGAGAGATTAAACTGAGACGGAGTGACAAGGATTCAAGAATAGAAAGAGCTAGGGAAACAATACTGAAGACGTATTTTTGAATCACTCGAATCTAAATTCGCATTCTAAAAAGTAACAATGGGCTCGAGTCTAGATTTTCCGGCTTAAAGTAAAATTAAAATCTATTTGTCACTTTCAGACTAAAAACATTGGAAAGAGACAGGAGATCTATTCTCTCCGGTTTTTGATTTATAGTCGGTGGTTTTATGCGTTATCTGTCATTTTTATCTTATAAATGACAGACATACTGGGGAAATGGGCAAAAGCGCATCAAAATCTAGCGGACAAATTGTAAAACCATAGAGTATAAATCGCTTGTCCTTTTACAATTTTATTATTTTGAAAGTGACAAATAGATTTTAATTTTAGTTTTAGCCGGTGGTATCTAAAATGGCCATTCACATGCCAAATTGTATGGAAATCTCATGCGAATGTGTCTCTCTTTCGTATGCACCGATATGAGTAATTCAAAATACAGCTCTTGGATTGTTTTTCCTATTTAATTTTACTTTTTTGGTAGAAATTGGGAATATAATGTTCTAAAGACTGATTTCCTACTGGACAACTTGCCTATAGATGTTATTTTGATAGTGCATAGCATATTTAGCAACTTTTATATTTTGATGTCAAATTCGAATGACTTGTTGATTGAAACTTTGTAAGAGTCTTGTATAAACTTTTTTTATTTCATGATTTTGTTATTTATTAACATATTTTATGTCCAGTAAAACACAATGCTGAGGTAAAACGCTACAAACTCATCATTAAAATGTCAATTAATTCTTCTAACAAAGAAAAATAAGGCAATGCACTAATTTAATTTCTAGAGTTTACAGAAAAAGCTGCATTTTCTGTCACAAATTTATCATCCCTGCCATGAAGCGCTGACACTCTTTTCGTCGCTGTCAATCACAACTCGCTGAAATGTGTCAAAGAACTTTCCTCGCCCACTGTACTCGTGCTTCGGAATCGCTTCTATAAATACGCTTTCGTGCATCGTTATAAAATTCAGTTATTCCGGCTGTTTCGTCTCTCTAGCATGAGATTATGTCGCTGGGTAAATGTCGAGTATTGCGATGTACATACATACAATCACGCCTCTATCCCTAATGGGGTAGGCAGAGCGTAAACTACCTAAACAAATGTCGTTCCGCCACGCCTGACAAAGTTTCGAGGGCTTTTCAAGACAGACTTGTAGGTACATTGCTTTAATGACAGGTTGCCCATTGCCTATATTGCAATATACTAAAACCCTCGGATCCATAAACTGGTTTTTACAGCATATGGACTGCTAAACAGCATACATACATATAATCACGCCTTTGTCCCTAATGGGGTAAGCAAAGCGTAAACGACTTAAACAAAGGTCGTTCCGCCACGTCTGACAAAGTTTTGGGGTTATTTAAGATAGATTTATAGGTATATTGCTGTAGTGACAGGTTGTCAGCCCATCGCCTAAATTACAATATGCAAAACAAGGTAGCGTTAGTAAACTACTTTAAACTGAGCTGGGCAGTGGAAATCGAAATCTAGATGGACAAGAGCATAGAGAGAGCTTATCTTATCTTATCTTATCTAGCCATTAGTGTCCCACTGCTGGGCAAATGCCTCTCTCCGGTCTCTCCACGACTCTCTGTCTTGTGCCTGTTCCGGCCAGTTCTCGAGAAAGGCATCGAGTTCGTCTCGCTAGAGAGAGCTATATTCCTATAAAAATTCTTAAACGGTGCATTAGTGTATTTCAGTCTAGATAATCTACAAACATCACCACAAATCCTACAAGATTATTAAAGGATTACGTAGTTTAATAGTGGTTTTATAAGCCACATCGCAGTCTACGGTGACAGCTATAAAATCATGTGATTAAATGGACCTACTATTGACTGTTTGAAGAGCAGAAGCTAAATTTAAGACTTTTATTTTGGTTGCGATCCACAGACTTATTCGTAGTTTGTAGTAGACGACGCAACCTGTTCAAAATCTCCTTCAAAGTGTTTAAGATCAAAGGTGGAACTTTGATTGTTCACCTATAACCTATCTATTTTTTTTTATCTCATCATCATCATCTCCCTAGCCTTATCCCGTATCTCACGGGGTGGGCCAAATAATCTAGGGGATTGAACGAGGGTACTGGTATTTACACAAAGCGACTGCCATCTGACCTCCGCAACCAAGAAGAGAGACCAGACCCAATCCTAGATTAGAACAGAGTTTTCAAGCCGCCAATGCTTAGCACTGGCCTCTGACATGGCTTAACGACTAATATCTACGGTGTTAAACGATATTAACCGGGACCAACGGGTTAACGTGCCTTCCGAAGCATGGAAAAAGCGCCGAATAAACGTACATATGAAATTCGAAAACCGAAAAACACATTGGTACGTGGTGGGATTCGAACCACGACATCCCTGCACAGGAGGCAGCGGCCCTATCCGCTACACCATCGGGCTCAATTCATTTTCATTTTTTTCATCCAATGTGTATTTTTACATCGTTTTTTACATTTTTACAACTCAAAATTACACAAATGTCCTACTTTAGCACCGACCGATAATTCAACAACCGAAAGTAAATCAAACTGAAAAGTTTTAGGCGGACTGAAAACACTGCTGAGAAAACTGTCCTGGGCTCCTGCGACAGTTGCTGAATCTGCTTCTATCAAAGTCTGTGTTTCAGTTCCACTTAAAATTGTTGGTTTCTTGTGTGTTTTAATGATGTTTATGTCGTGACACGGGATGTGGGCTGATTGGAATGTATTCTTTCTTGGGCCCGTATTTATAATCAGCACTTGAGACTGACAGCGAGTTTGAGTTCGTGTCAGAAATGTCATTTCCGTACATTATACCTGTCAAATCCATACTTAATACTGCTCTCAATCTTGAGATTGCTTTATAAATACGGGCCTATATCAACTTCAGGACTAAATAAATGCACCAACCGCTTCTCTAGTCAGTCAGTGGTTTTGGTGAATTGCAATTGATAAGATTGGCTTACAACCCGTCACTAGAACAGTACCTTTTTAAAATGACAAAGTTCGACCTGCGGATATGTTTTGGCGCTGTGGCTACCTCGTTAAGGTAAATCCTAACGGCAAATGGTTTTTTTAAGAGATTATTTCTCCTAAACGAATCATTGGTAAAATTCTAAAAAAAAATACATCTAAGAAGTAAGTTCATGGCCCGCGATTGCAACATTTAAATATTCTAGTTGGGATACACCATAAAAATGTAGTTGTGATTTTATGTAAGAGTGTAAAGTTATACTGAAATATGAATTCCCGATCAGTTTAGAATATACCTTTAGATCAGAGCTCGTAAAACTCCATAACAATCATCTAAATAAGATTAAACAAAGCGATTGTACTCCTCGCTAATTGTCGGCCACGAGGCGTCTGTTTGAATTGTCGTCGGCTGTCAAACGTCAGACAAATGAGACGAGACAAAGGAAATAAATCGAGTGTTCAACTGTTCAGCGATCGGGCTAATGAGCTGTTGACGGGTTTGAATGTCGTCTAGTGCGGCAGCTAAGGGGTTAAATTAAAGTTTCTCACTTTAGTAAGGCACTCTTAACAAGTATCTGGTTTAATTTTTCAAAAACATGCACGCTACGCATAGTGAAATGGTGGAAATTCATGCGGAAATGAAATCAGTTATGTTTTCATTGTTCAGCTGCCAAACTAATATAGCCCTTGCGGTATGCCTAACTTAGCCGCATAAGGGGGTAGAGTTATGAAAATCAGTATAAATTATCTTTGGCTATATTAATTTAATATCATTTTATGTGAAATATTCCTAACAGTGGGACATCACAGGCGATTAAAAAAAAAGTCGTAACATAGCAGTAACTTGAACCAGGAAGGATTTACCACCGTATTGCACATACATAATGAGAAAAAAAGAAAACGAGACATTTTCATATATTTTTTCGACATGTGAGACATCCCCTACCCCGTAAGGGATAAAGGCGTGATTTTATGTATGTATGTATGTATGAGACATTTGTTTAAATTTTTGAACATCACCAAATGTAAACCGAAAAAAACTTTATAAGCACAAAAATTTCCACTTTCCTGCTACGAAGGGTTTCCGTTTTTTTTTATTGTTACGGTTCATTTCGATAAATATAAACTAAAGATCATTCATACATGATTTTCATAACTCTACCTTCGGCGAAGTTGTGAATTTTGATGTGAACCACCAGCGCTCAAAGTCAAAGTCAGGTTTATTTATTTTGGCAGTATGAAAACTTAGATTATCAGATTAGGTCAACCATTGAATGACCTGTGTGTGCCCTGAGCCGATTTTATCAGTTTGCCTAATATTGTAATTAAATTGTAAATCATCTAATGAAGAGATACATATTAAAGAGTTCGAGACCCAACTTTTAGGCTAAACTAAAGAATGGAATTTATAGTTTTTATATTGAGCCAGTATCTGAATAGGTTGTAAACATAAATTCGGTGGATAAGGGTTTTGTCTAACCTTGAAGATACTACACTCCAACAAGCAAGATCAATCAATCAGCGAGCTATACTGACAGATCTTAAAGTGGTATGTTTGTTTATCTAAACATCAATGGTATTACCAACGGTAGCTGCTATAATTAAGCATGTTTATTGATCTATTGATCTAGATCGTATAGTGCCTATAGAAGTGATAGGAGTGAAGTACAATTTGAAGTTCCAACAGCATCTAAGAGGGAGGGTGTCTCTCAATGTTATTTGCTGCTTCTAATTGTCATTTTACAACGAACAGCTGTCAGTTTGGATTAAATTAAACAATGGGCTTGATTCTAGATTCCACGACATGACATGACAAAATACTATAAGCGACAGCGTCCCGCAAACTGGTAGTGGTTGCTCAGTCAACGACACTGAACAACTTCCACCGAGATTTTTTTTCAGGAAGTGAAAATAAATTGGCTTTTCCATACAAAATGTCACTTCGATCAGACAATTTCAATGAAATAGCCATTTTTTTTTTCAGTTCCTGAAAGTATTTTCTGGTGGAAGTTGTTCAGTGTCGTTGACTGAGCAACCCCTATCACTGTGCGACGCTGTCCCTGACACCGCGTATAAATACAGAGTTTTTTTCTAATACAGGACGTATCTCTACATTGCTACGCGCCTATTTTAATAGTAATATGTCTAAACTTCTCAACTACGCAAAATGTTAACGCTATTAAAATAAATACATAAGCACATTCCCTTTTCACGGTTTGGGTATAAATATACCGTGACGACGTTTGTGCTTTTCACTTAAGGGTAAGCCACATCGACATCTATGCATCAGCATCGTACATGAATCGGGCAGTGAATGTTCTTCTTCTTCTTTGTAAAAAGGCATCCACAATGGGGAAAACTCATATACGCAAATAATGACTAAATCTTAAATAAAATCGTAATTTGCTTTCATAAGAGAACAGAATAGACTAGAATATACTTTATTGCACACTAAATAAATCACATACAGAAACAAGGAATATTAGTATACATATAGGCAGCCTTATTGCTAAGTGGCAATCTCTTCCAGGCAACCTAGGTACAGGAAAAGGTTTATGGAGGGACAGATAGGGATGGCAACAATTGGAACACTGTTAGTGTTACTTCATGTTTGAAACATACAAGTTATAGCAACCAAAATACCACGCGTGTGATTTGATCCCACCTAACCACAACCCATGTTCTTGCTGATGTTGGTGTTCCTATTTGTAATAAAATAAAATAAATCTTGCTGTTGTAAACTATTACAGAGATAAAAAATTGTAATTTCGTAGATTGAAAAAATAATTATAGGTAAGATAAGGTATAGATTGACTTTTGACATGGTTATGAATTTATCGAATGGTCGAACAAAAATAGTTTATAAGTCAACTTTTTGCTATCCATTACTCTGGCACTGGAATAACCCCGTTTGGGGTTAATCAGTGCATTTTAGTTTAAAAATTGTTTTTGTTTTTGTAAATCCATGTTCAAATAAATAAATCAAAATAAAAAAAAAAACGTCTGAAAGAGTAAAAGATAGTACGAGTAGTCCGGTACGAGTTAACGACTTGCCTTTAAATGAAAGTTTGTTTTGCCTCGCTACGAACGCGGAAGAAAAATATTCACCGTTGATTTTGTAAGCGAGCTGTAAATTTATATTAATGCTTCCAGTTCAAACATGTGTTGGTCATATTTCATAGTTGCGAGAGGACTATTTCGCTTCAGAAGTTCTACTAATATTACTTACATGTTTGTGGAAAGGATATGGGTTCAAATACTGCATTAAACTGGTAGCAATTCAAGATGGCGGGCGTGAAAATCTGCGTAAAAACTTTTTCATTTAGAGATGGAGATGATAAACTTAATAGAGTTTTACGTTCTCAAGATTTTACTTTTCTTTAAGCAAGAATTCCAGTGTTTTAGATTAGCTTCACTGATTTAGAAGCAATTTACTATTTTGACTGTTTATTTTTAATAATTAGGTACTTCGTACAAAAGTGTCGTTACACATTCCAAATAGGTATCAATATTATAGCGTACAAGTACGTATGTAGCATTGCCAAATGCTTCAGTACTACTTAAACCTAAATGCCATTTGAATAGACTTGTAAAACAGCAATCAGCTTCATTCAACAAATGTATTTCAAGTCTTTGCTCTGTTCCTATAAGTGCCTTCACACTAGAATACGCCACGTACGTGATGTGTGCTGACGTGTTTTGCAGTTTCACACTAGACTTACTCCACGTACGTGATGTGTGCTGACGTGTTTTGCAGCTTCACACTAAACTTACGCCACGTACGTGAAGTGTGCTTACGTGTTTTGCAGCTTCGCACTAAACTTAACGCCGTGTGTGCTGACGTGTTTTGCAGCTTCACACTGGACTGACGCCACGTACATCACACACGTACGCGGACTTTTGACGCGTCATCTTACGCGACACACATGTTCGCTTGTGTGGTTTGCTGTGCTATAATACTTCCTGTCTCAGTCACTGACTATCCATCTTATCTCGTGCGCGCGGAGTCGAATACTTTTTCGCTCGCACACCGACTATCTATCTCGCACGGATGACGTAGCCCACGTCTGCCCACGTCGGCTGATGCAATATTGCATCAGTGATACAAGATGACGCAACCTACGTAAGACTCGCACTGGAATTTGGTTGCATCAGCGACTTCCACGTAAGGCAAGTGTGAATCTAACCATGGTTTTTTCATACATTATCTAAGAATACTGTAGTCCCATTTCGGTCATCAGCACTCGTCACATAAGTCTAATGTGAACGCACCTTATTTCTTACAGAAAATCGAGCACATATTCCTTTTGCAACGAGCTGAACAGCAACGACTTAATGCAAGAAGTAGTATCTTCTGTCATTGTGAAAAGCTAATCTACTCTACATAATGTATTTTGTAAATTATCTAGAACTAGTTCCCATGGATAAAACAAGATTTGATTAGTTCGCTAAAATATTAACTTTTTGTACTGCTTAAAATAGCTAGTCAGCGTGTCCCCGTATATATGTGTTATCTCATATTCAGTTTTACAGGTTGGCTGGAAGAGATCTCTTTATAGAGATAAGCTCACCTTTGTGAACTAAATTTGAATTTGTTTATTTATTGTATTTTTGTTTGTACGCAATAAAGAATGTATAAAATAATCATTGTTTTGGCAAATACGTCTTCACGAAAGGTGCAACGTCCGATTAACGAAAATAAAAACTAACCCGTAAAATATATCCAGTGAATCATGAGTTAGGAGACTACTGCAACTCATTTTGTTGGTATGTCGGTATGTGTGGGGTTGCCAACCTGGCAATTTATGTCTCGATTGCTACTATGTTGCGGAAATGATCTAATCTAGCCAGACGTTGGTGAGAGACTGAGTTCTGTCATAGTAAAAAGAGGGAAAAGCTTCTTCTTACAAGAGAGCAGTTCAAGATATTGTTTAAGTGTGCGTGCAGCGATGCATAGATACTATGGCGCACATATACAAGCTGCGCGCCGTGCATTGTATGAAGATAACCTACTTCCCCATCTTTCTACTATGGCTCGTGCCTTTAATGGCTAGATTATTTGAATACTTAGCAATATTTAGGCGATATGTCTTGACAGTCAAATATTTGAATCAAATCTTCTGTAGGATCAAATTGCAGTTACAAATTCATTTATAAAGTATATGTTTTATTCTGATAAAACTTTATGTTGGAAGTAGAGACTACACTGAACACAATAATTCAATCATCATCTCCCTAGCCTTATCCCGGATCTATCGGGGTCGACTAACTAATCTAGGTGATTGAACGAGGGTACTGGTTATTACACAGAGCGACTGCCATCTGACCTCCTCAACCCAGACGGGAAACTAGACCCAATCCTAGATTAGATCACTGTTTTCAAGCCCTCAATGCTTAGCATTGGCGTCTGACATGGCTTAACGACTGATATCTACGGTATTAAACGATATTAACCGGGACCAAAATCTAAACGTGCCTTCCGAAGCACGAAAAAAGCGCCGAATAAACGTACATATAAAATTCGAAAACAGAAAAACACATTGGTACGTGGTTGGATTTACTCACGACCTCCCGCTTAGGTGGCAGCGGCTCTTTCTAGGAGCTCTCAAAATAAGTTAAGTGTAATGATGATGATAATCGTATTTAAAGTATTTAAATGGCAACCCAACATTCACAGGCAAGCCTGTTGGTTGAATAAGGTCTGTAAATAAGAAAGAGGTGATAGGCTCCGCAAGGGGCCGCCTGGCTCGCAACCACCCTCTCACACGAGTCTGGCGCCAAACAGCTATGTTCCTTCGGTGCGTGAGATTGCTAGTGCCATAACAGGCATCTTCTGGGTGAGCTCGCTCCATCGTCGACTCTGTCACGGTCATCTCTGACCTAGTGTTTAGAGTCAAGAGCAAACCCATTTCTAATCAAAATAAATAAAAAGAATGATCTCATGAATACATAGGAAATGATCAGTATCGTGAGTTTATTATGTGCCTTTTCCTTGCACATTCTAAAAGTAAAACAGAATGACTTTCATTTAAATTTACACTGAATAAAATAATTTATAGTCGTCAAAGTCACGATTTTTAGATAGTGACATTTTAATAAATATGCGTTCGTTAGCATTCCCACGCGTTTAATATTAAATATAAAATGTCAGGACAGTTGACATTTTGTAATTCTGCATATTTCACCTCTAATCAGCCGAAGTAGTTAAAATGCATATTCTGAGGTCGTGTATTTTTAATTTGTCCTCAAAGGTTATTTTACAAACAACTTGTTTGTTTTGCATCACCAGACTATGAGTTTACAGATTTTCGTCTACAGATTAACATTTCCTAGCTGTCCACTTAGATCTAAGACAATTGTATTATTAAAGATAGCGCCAGCTGATACAAACAAGCTAGGCGCCAGGCCCGTGTCGTCAAACACGTAATTCGTAGTAACATTGTATCTAGTTGAGACTGTAAGACTAAAATACAGATTAAATATTCTATGAATATACAGTTAGCACTATGCGCAAATATCGTGAATAGATTTCTTAGCGGATTTATTTCCGGGGTCTAGAAATCTGGCGTCTAATAAAAAGATAGTCTGGCTTTCTTCATATTAGATCATGCTGATTTTACGACCACTGTTCATCAAACTATAACCACTTTGATTTACTCACGACCGGAAATTCACCCAAGAAATATGATTAATGTTACACACAAGAAATAGTGTGGGCCCTAAAATAGAGCCTTGTGGTACGCCGTAAATAGATCCGATCTAGAAAATAAAATCATTTTACTCAATAAAATTAATTTAAAATACTCATACCTGTCATACTAGCTACTTATTCTCCTAATACGTCTGTGATGCAGTTTTTAAAGAAAAATTTAAACATATACAGTATTAAAGGCTTTAGAAAAGTTAAAAATACAAAAATAGTAAGTAAATCAATGACTAGACTCTCGCGTTATTTTAACATTGTTTTCATAAATAAAGTCATGAGTATGTAATGAAGACTCGTTAATTAGCTACGACTAACCAAACCAGCGATGTATTTTTGTTTCGCCATTGATGTTTTAAAGCGTATATATATTACGCTCATAAAACGTCTAGAAAAATGGCGTCACAGATGTTTGGTAAAAGGGTAGCGGCATAAATATTTTATCACAGTAATTATTGAAACAAAAGTCTTATTGATATTTTTAAAATAAAGCTACCTAATGTTTCCTGTAAATAAAAAAAAAATACTTCAGGTTATTTCTTACGTAGGATTAGACTCTGAGTTATACAGTGATTCACGAACACTCCTCGGCTTACACTGGGAGCTAGTGGACTTAAAAAAAATCTGCTCCACAGAACAGACATATTAGTACTCCACAGTTTGGATCCACCAATTCATTTCTTTTTTTACTTTTCTTATTGTTTGTTTATGAAATCATTATTATCGTAAATTAAATTCATTTTATTTCCGTGCTGGACTGGGAGCGAGAGAAAAACATAGAATGTGCCAGCTGCATTTCCTCCCGGGCATGCTGTAAAACTAGCTAAGGGATCCAAGGGTTTTTGTATATTGCAATTTAGGCAATAGGCTGACAACCTATCACTACAGCAATATACAGATCTAACTTAAACAACCCACAAAACTTGTCAGACGTGGAGGTACTACCTTTATTTGGTATGTTGACGCTCTGCCTACCCTACAAATATATCTTAAACAACCCTTAAAATTTTGTCAGACGTGGCGGAACGACGTTTGTTTAGGTCGTTTACCCTTTGCCTACCCCATTTGGGATAAAGGCGTGATTATATGTATATATGTATGTAAATTCATTTGAAGATCATAAAAAATACTTGATAGAATTACGAAGATTTCTCTTCGCAATTTTTCTATGAGTTTTATTGTGTTTGTTGAATCTTCAAGTACTCAATAAGTACTGCAACAAATAGTTAACGAACTCTTATCATAAATTGGCCGTTTTACAGTCTCTGCTCTAGCTTTTGAGTACAAAACTAACAGAGACAGAGCAGCCGTCAAAAGGCGTCCCACTCCATTAACTGGATCAGGATCGTCAAACAAACAAACAAATGTATATCGTTCGTGTAGCACTTCCATTAATTCTTATTATAATAGAGATGTGCAGTGTGTAATGTAACAGATACTTTGAATATAGTAATGGTTGAGTGCTATTTAATTATAATGTTATTAATTTATTTCTTGCATGCTGGCCTGGGAGCGAGAGAAAAACATAGAATGTGCCAGCTGCATTTCTTCCTGGGCATGCTGTAAAAACCAACTAAGAGATCCGAGGGTTTCACTTTAATTGTCACTGAGCAATATACCTTCAAATCTATCTTAAATAACCCTCAAAACTTTGTCAGACGTGGCGAAACGACCTTTGTTTGGGTCGTTTACGCTCTGCCTACCCCATTAGGGATAAAGACGTGACTATATATATAACATAATTTAAATCTATAATAATATAAATCTATATATATAATATAGATTCAGCACAAAAACTTTGCTATATATATATGACACCGTGAAGTAAGAAGGCGGTATTCCGGTATAATAATAAGACGGTATAAACAAGAAATATGAATCGATTTCCGAGTAACGATACGATGTTAAAATTTAACGGTCATCTATAAATAAGTATTTAAAAATCCTTTTACATGCTATGTTTACGTACCATTTTAAGAAGAGTGTCAATAACAATATAACTATCAGTCGTTTTCGCCACGTTTAACAAGTTTTCAGGGGAATATAAAACTGGGTGTAAGGGACAGCGTTCCGCAAACTGATAGGCTGCTCAGTGTCATTGACTGAACAACCTCTATCAATTTGCGGGAGGCCGTCCCTTACACCCCGTATATTCAAAGTAAAAGTCAAATCATTTATTTCCGAATAGATTCCTAAGAACACTTTTAGAAAGTCACAAAGATAATTATACCTATGTCACAGTATAAAATAAAACTATATAACTAACTAAATCACATAAAGAAGAAGCACGAGAAACTCGCACTTTGCGCCCGTCCCTTCGTTTTGTCTTATTCTTACTTTAGGCTTTCCTATTGTTCAAAATAGGGTTTGTGACCGCAATGTGTGCCAATCAATTTCTTGGGCTTCACTGTCAAGTCAAGTATTTACAGCAGCTACAAGTATTAGATAGGTACTTTATAAGTGCTACCATGCTGGCCTGGGAGCGAGAGAAAAACATAGAATGTGCCAGCTGCCGGAGCATATAAAAACCAGCTAAGAGACCCGAGGGTTTCAGTATATTGTAATTTAGGCGATGGGCTGACAACCTGTCACTACAGCAATATACCTACAAATCTATCATAAATAACCCTCAAAACATTGTCAGACGTGGCGGAACGGCCTTTGTTTAGCTTGTTTACGCTCTGTCTACCCCATTAGGGATAAAGGCGTGATGAGACGTATGTATGTACTTTATAAGTAAGAAAACCTAGTAACTGTTATTCCCTGTTATCCACTTTTTACCTGCTATCTAAACTTCTTCCCTCCCTAGCAATAATTTTAATCTACCTCCAGCTAAATCAAAACTGCACTTCTCCAGACAGCTACTGTTTATCCTGGCTGTGACAGTTCCGTGTTATTCTATGCCCCCATTATTGACATACATTATATAAAATTATGCCAGTATTCTCTTACAGTGTAGACAGGGACAGAAAGGCAAGGGAAGTTTTCGGATATTTAATTTCTTATGTACGTTTATTCGGCGTTTTTCCGTGCTTCAGAAGGCACGTTAAGCAGTTGGTCCTGGTTGATATCGTTTAGTACCAGAGATATTAGTCGTGCATTTCCTCCCGGGCATGCTGTAAAAACCAGCTAAGGGATCTGAGGGTTTCAGTATATTGTAATTTAGGCGATGGGCTGACAACCTGTCACTACAGCAATATACGTACAAATCTTTCTTGAATGGCCCTCAAAACTTTGTCAGACGCGGCGGAACGGCCTTTGTTTAGGTCGTTTACGCTCTGCCTACCCCATTAGGGATAAAGGCGTGATTATATGTATGTATGTATATTAGTCGTTAGCCATGTCAGAGGCCAGTGATAAGCATTGGCGGCTTGTAAACCCTCTTCTGTCGTGTGGGTACTAAGTCAGTCATCCCGATGAACCCTGGTGTCAGAGTTTTCAAACTGCCTAGAAACACAGCTATTAGGCCTCTGACATGGTTTGAGTAACGACCACTATCAAAGACAGCGACTGGCACCGACGGCTTAATGTGCCCTCCGATGCACGGAATGTTTTTTCTTCCAGACAATCAAGTAATACGACCTGCATTGTCCTAACCAAACTGAGAAAAGTCCCACAAAAGATAAATTGACAAATATCAACTTTACGACCTCCGGACCGTGAGCCCATGGCTCTGACCACTAGACCACGGAGGCAGTTGAGGCTTTTAAAGTTTTAGTTTTTTTTGTCTATGTTTCCCACCAGGGGAGAAATATAGGTACATGTTTATGAAATGATTTAATTGTAAGTAGATTAGAATTAGATTAGAATAAACCAGTTAATTTTGCCGTTACAGCTTTAAAATGGCGGCCGCATAGTCCTGTCACATTAACACAATTAACAGACTAGAATTGCGACTAGATTTATCTTATAAGAAAGATTTATTGAGTACTCTAAAGGTGACATTTGGTGCTCGTGTTTCTCTATTATGTGTTGATGGAAAATTAAATTATTGCCTCCTAAGTGCAGCAATACAAATTTCTATACCACTGTTTCCGCCAGTATTTTATTTTTAGTTACTATTTTCTTACTTATCATAAATGACGTAATTTTTTTTATCTATAAGAACAGTCCACGATATCAAACAAATGAACGTGTTAGGTAAACAATAGGCTCGATTCTAGATTCCACCGGCTAAAATTAAAATCTATCTTTCACTTTCAAATTAAATAAAATTGAAAAAGGTCAGTCGATTTATACTCTATGGTTTGACTCTACGCTTTTGCACGTTATCTCAGTATTTCTGTAAATTTTATCCACTATATCATATGATGGTGGATAAAAATGACAAATAACGCATTGAACCAGCGACTATAAATCAAAAACCTGTCCTTTTCCAATGTTTTTAGTCTGATAGTGACAAATAGATTTTAATTTTAGTTTTAAATCGAGTCCAATATTCATAGTTTAAACATAATCCTCTTCTTTGTCATGTCACTCAGTGTGGTATATTCGGTTCTACACATCCCATTACTTCTAGCTACCAATCGTGGGTCATTGAGGGTATCACACACTGCCTGTGACACTGCATTTGCATAAACGTTGTCTCCTCTCCATTCGAGAACTGCTTTATTAATCATAGGCTCTACTATATGCCTTGTCTCAATTCTCAATTCTTTATGTGCCTTCATGAGATGACTTACCCCTTTTTTTTATTAGAAATAGGTTTGCTCTTGACTCAAGACACTAGGTCAGGGATGACCGTGACAGAGTCGACGATGGAGCGAGCTTACCCAGAAGATGTCTGTTATGGCACTGGCAATCTCATGCACCGACTTAACAAAACAATCTGTTTGGCGTCGAAATCCGGTGGTCGGGTGGTCGCGAGCCAGGCGAACCTTGCGGAGCCTACCAACGCTTTATTGGGATCGTTGAACCGGACTAATTCACAGGCAAGCCTGTGTTTCCGTTGCCCGGGGTGGACCACTAGGAGGTAGATCCCATCCCACCCAAACCAACCCAACTCATTTACTCTTAGCAGCTTCAGTCAGAATATCAAGAGATCTAGTGATAGATTTACTGAGTTTTATAGCGTCATTGATTATCTATAAAACACTCTTGTGTGGGCTGCAAGAGCTATAAATTTGTTCGTAAAATAGTCTATTGTCTCGGGCATTTGTGGATGAAGATTGCTGGATTATCAAAATATGTAAATGTACACAAGTCTATGTTCTACAAATATCTTTGTATCTGGCTCCAACAATCCATTTCATTGGTCTTCTAAATCGAAGGCCAGGATTGCGAAAACTTATCTATAGCTGAGTTTATATCACTCTTACATACATACTATCACGCCTGTGTCCCTAATTGGGTAAAAAACATAGGTCGATTCGTCATCTTAACAACCATCTGTATATTACTCTAGTGACAGAATGTCACCCCGTCGCCAAAATAAAATATACTGAAACCCTCGAATCCTTAGATGGTTTTTAGACCATGCCCGGGAGGAGATGCAGCTGGCACATTCTATGTTTTTCTTTCGCTTCCAGCCCAGCATGGAAGCGTCACACTCTTACCACTAATAAAACTCAGTATTATAACCATATTACAACCTCAAGATAATCTACAATCTATTTTCGCGTGTTTCCATCAGTTTCCTTGATTAATTACTGAAAACTGGGCCGAGGGTACATTTTACAGCTATTTTGCGGCGCGTGCGGCTTGGCGAGAAAAGTCTCGCGTAATTAATGAATGTTTTCAGATAACTATGGTGGCCTAATTATCTCGGACTTTAGAAAAATATGTAGGTTACAAAATAGAGTGCAAGCTTGTCACATTAATAAATGTCATATTTTAATTATGTCAAAGTTAAATTAATTAGGACAAACTGATACTTTTAGTTACTTACACTATTTCCACCTGAAGTTTTTTTTGTACATAAATCACCTAATTACTGTTCAAGGAACCTGCCTGTTAATAGATGGTATCTTGAATACGGATATCTATGTTGATAATTGTTTTATGATCCATAGCATGGATTCAATTTCTTACACTCTGTTTCTATGGAGAAGCAACTCAATGAGCACTTTTAAATTTATATAGGTTCTCTACAAAATATTAATCGACAGTAGATATTTGATAGTTACTCCCATGCTGGACTGGAAGCGAGAGAAAAACATAGAATGTTCTAGCTGCCCTTCCTCTCAGGCATGCTGTAGAAGTCAGCAATACGGATTTGAGGGTCGCAGTGTATTGTAATTTAGGCGATGGGCTTACAACCTGTCACTATAGCAATACCCATTACAATCTAAAATTGCCCTCAATATTTGTCAGACGTGGCGTAAAAGCTTTCACTAAGCGTTTTACGCTGTACCTAACCCGTAAGGGATAAAGGCGTCAATTTATGAATGTATGTAGATATTTGACACAAAACTTTCGCCAGACTGATGATGATGAGGCTAAACAGAAAAAAAACTAAGAAGTTGAGCAACACATAAATTTAAAAGTCTTGTTTTGTTTACACAAGAATTTTTATGCATAGTTACCGATCGTCGTCCAAGATCTATAAAAAGTTCACATTATCAAAGTAATAGAATGCAACCTACGACATTATAAAAAAAATACTTGGGGAATTCAAAATAACGGGACCCGAAAATAGAAATATTTCGCTACAAGATTACATCACTGGGTGACATTCTCGATTCTGTGCCTAGCGTTTAATATACACAAGAAACTTGCACGAAATCCAACATTTCTGCCAAGTCCAATTTAATGTTTCCGAGTAATAATTAGTCTCCTCAACACACTCGAACAATTTCGCCAAATTGCTGGAAAGCGCTGCAACTCTATAACGGGGTAAAATAAAACTTTTGCCACATTAAAACTTTCAAAAATCCTTTAGAAAAATGATTAAACATAAAATAAAAGGCCTTACCGTTGCAAATTCAAAAGGAAATCACTCACACAACACTGCCAAATAATAATAAAGGCACAACAGAATAATTGGCTGTAGAATATAGATCCTTTGCACTTACTTCCGGAAAACTCGAAAAAACCGCCGATAGTCAAGATGGCGGGCGGGGGAAAGCGCGCGAAATGTCAAGTTGGGCGCGAGCGTCAATTGATATTGGCCGTATCACAGTCACAGGGCGAACTGTTTATAAAATAGCTTGTTATATAATTATTATATGCGTCTGGATTCTGGCTGGGTGAATTTTTATCACTGTAGCGTCCCCGGCCGGAGAACACGCGTGACTAAGCTTCACGTGGTTTGATATAAAATTTAGTGGCGCGGGTGAAAATGGCGAGAGTATTTTGGAACACGTCATAACTCATGCCTTGCGAACGACGACCGCCCAGCCCACTCTAGGAACACAGAAAAGCCCTCCCAGTAATAAACTCTTTACGGTGACAACTGTTCATCCTGTACCCAAACAGATTAAAATTATTAAAGCTATTCATACGACCACACAAGACTGAGCGAAATGAGTATCGGATTTCTCAGACGACAGAGTTTATTAAAATTGAGAAGCTAGGTAGGTATTTATGCCGGAAACGCTGATGATACCTAATAATACGTTGGTTACTTGTATTTATTCGCACGTTGCACAGAAAAGATAAAAGATTAGATTAGATAAGATTAGATTCTTTTAAAAAACACCTTATAGCTCACTATCTTTCTCTACCTTAACCGCTTGCACTTGCGTATTTCCCGGAATAATTTGGTTGTAACATTTTCTTTCATTAGTATTATATATATTTATATATGTATTATAGTATTTATGTATTTCTATGTAGGTATAAGTTATTTATATGTATGACTATTTATTGTTATTAATTATATAAATACACCCAAGTAGCTTATTTACTTACCTATACAATATATTGCCTAAAATGTATACCAGCCCACTAGTTCAACTTTTTATTTTCCTGTACCCTAAGGTTGCCTGGAAGAAATTGCTGCATAGCAATAAGGCCGCCTATTTGTACTACTATTTGTTTCATTTAATTTAATTTTCACTTGTGTCTTTTCTGTGCAATAAAGTATATTCTTATCTTATCTTATCTTAAAAGATATTACAGAATGTTTGCCTAATCTGCCTAGTAGTTATTTATTTAATCAATACTATTATCATTACAATATACACCAAGTAGATAAAAATAGTAGAGTCAACATTAAAATTTTAAAAGACCAATAAAAATATTATTCTAAAACTAACATACATGTTTTCTTGAATCCGCAAAAAAACAATTCCAAATATCAATCGAACCAGAGATCTTATTTATACTCATCATTGCCCTCGGAATAGGTGCATATTTAAGCAAGTTTGTTCGCGCTAGCGTATTAGATCCTTACCTACATATGAAATTGCCGATACTCAATACTGGCAACTTTAAAATCAAATGTTCCATTCTATGTTTTTCTTCGCTCCCAGGCGAGCATGGCATGTAAAAAAAACTAAGCAGCCTGCATTGATAATGGTTAACCATCTAAATGTATTCGTAATTCTGGTAAAGTGTGTAATTTTTGTATCAATTTTAAAATCAACCAACCACTTAGCGTTTTTTTTTTTTTTATCATGTTTAAATTGTAATATTGTGGTAAATAGATTAGATTTATTTATTTCGCATTATCAAGTTCATAATTTTCACGGAAATAATAATAAATCTTTCATCGTCTTCCATGCTGGCCTGGGAACGACAGAAAAACATAGAATGTGCCTGCTGCATAACTTCCTGGGCAAGCTGTAAAAAACAGCTAAGGGATCGGAGGTTTTCACTATATTGTAATTTAGGGGTTGGGCTGACAACCTGACACTACAGCAATATATATATATACAAATCTATCTTAAATAACCCTCAAAACTTTGTCAGATGAAACAGAGCGCGTTTGTTTGGGTCGTTTACGCTCTGCCTACCCCATTAGGGATAAAGGCGTGATTATATGTATGTATGTAATAATAATAAAAATGAATCGAAGAATGATATGTTCGCCAAAAATAAAATTGTACAATAAAATGAAAAAGAATGTGTACAGTTTTAATCGGACCTCAAGTTTATATACTTTTAGTGATTTTTTTGTTTTATTTGGTAAGGTTAACTTGTTGTCTGTTATTGTACCTATTTGCAATAAAAAAACTTACTTTTTTATAATAATTATTTGCTCACAACTTGACCCTAGTCTAGTCCAGATGTAACCGACCGAGACAGAGTCTGTAGCGAGCATTCATCGAGTGGGTTTTCAAGTCGAATAACGACCCGTTAAACTCAGGTGTCAGAGTTTTTAAACTTGAATTAGTAACGGCTATTAGATAAACGGCATAGTATGTGTAACGATCACTATAAAAGAGCTATCAGGACCGACGGCTTAACATACGTGACAGCCTGCTGTGTCCTGACCTTCTTCTTCTGTCGAGTGGGTATCGATCGAGTCTATCCACCCGATGAACCCTGGTGTCAGTATTTTTAAACCGCCTAGTAGCACAACTATCAGGCCTCTAACATGGTTTGAGTAACGACCACTATCAAAGACGACGACCGGGACCGACGGCTTATCGTGCCCTCCGAAGCACGAAATCTTTTCTTTTTCGGACAATCAGGTGATTCAGCCTGCAATGTCCTAACCAAACTGGGGAAAAATTTACAAAGTGATAAATTCTCAAATATCAACTATGAGTTTCCCCCCTGGGAATCGAACCCAGGACCTCTGGATCAGGACTCCATGGCACTATCCACTAGACCACGGAGGCAGTTACTCCTGTCCGTCCTGACCTGACCGAACGAGAGGAAATGTCACAAACGAATACATTACTATCGATTCGTAGAGCGTACAACTTTACTAAATCTTGACTAAAATGATTGCCGTCTCTTTCTATTCTCTGAAGATAGAAAATTATAGGTATAAATTTATATTAGTTAGGATGAGATTTTTGCAACTACGATTCGGTACCATTGTCTAATAATAAAATTGTATTTCCGTTTTCCCCGCAGGAAATGAACCCACAACCTTCGGATCGGGAGCCCATGGTGCCACAACAGCGGCTAAAGGGACCTCAATAGGGACCGTTCCATAAATCAGACAAGATTTAGAATATTACATACAATGAAGAATAATTTTATTGTTATACTAGCGACCAGGCCCGGCTTCTACTTCATTATGCATGTATTATACATATACTCTTGAATCACACCGCATCAAAATCCGTTGCATAGTTTTAAAGATTTATGCACACATAGGGATATAGGGACAGAGAAAGCGACTTTGTTTTATACTATGTAGTGATGTATAAACAGCTGTTGAAATGCTAAAACATGTTTTTTTTTTAAGTTTCATTAGTCAAGGACGACCTCGGCGAAACACTGTTTCTACAGATACAGGATTTCTATCTTAGTTTAAGAAGCAGGGCTATTTATTGTCCATGTATAAACATGCTAATTCCATGCTTTTGTTAACCTATCTTAATTAATTGATTATTAATTTTTTTTTTTATTTATACATACATACATATAATCACGCCTTTATCCCTAATGGGGTAGGCAGAGCGTAAACGACCTAAAGAAAGGTCGTTCCGCCACGTCTGACAAAGTTTTGAAGGCTACTTATTTAAGATAGATTTGTAGGTATATTGCTGTAGTGACAGGTTGTCAGCCCATCACCGAATTTGTAATGTACTAAAACCCTTGGATCCCTCAACTGGTTTTTACAGCATGCTCGGGAATAAATGCAGCTGGCATATTCTACGTTTTTTTTCGCTCCCAGTCCAGCATGGAAGAAATAAAAATATAATTAGAATATTAACGATCGGTAAAAGGGTAAAAGTATCAATTTCTTCGATGTAATGCAAAATTTGTCATAGCAACAAGCGCGCTACTCTGGATCATTGCCAAGCACCTAATAAACACATATGCGCAAATTTTTGCAAGCTAATTAATGTCTTACATAGGTGCTAAGAGACGACGATACATTATTAAAAATTATTACATCGAAAAATATATTTTTGGACAATCTTTCGCCGCGGCTGTGCGCGTGAGCTGCAATCAATAGAGCCACTACTCGAAGATAGGTGGCGCTACGTTGTATGATTAGTACTACTATCGCCCACTAGATGGCAGTAAGCATACAAGGTACAATGTAGAACACAAGTTGCAAAAAGAGGGATTATATTTTTTTAATTGGCAACACTGTCAATAAACTGTCAAAATGAGCTTTGACGGTTTTATCGATATCGCTATTTCTTTCTATCTTATAAAGCCGTCTCTTTCTTACAAATCCTGTAATGTGTGACCACTTTATAAAAAATAAGAGGAACATGCAAAAAAAAACATAAACCAGTACCGTTTTTGTAACAAGATAAAATGTTTATCTTGCGTTTATTATTTTGTTATAGACGAAAACATCTTTGATTAAGTACTCAGTACTGTTTTAAACTGAATCTTCAAATCATATTCATAAAAAAGTCATTAAAATTACATTATTTGAAGGGATCTGTTAAGTATTTTTTTTCCAGATTCTGATGATTTGAATTTTTGTGTTTAGTAACCCCAAATCCCGTAGTATCAAAAAGTTGTGTCGAGAACTTTACATCGCAATTTTATACAATTTACTTACGTTATTCGTTGATTATTGTGTGTTTATAAGTTACTACACGTAATAAATAATGTGGAAAATGTGTTGTGTCAATGAAAGTGCCGTAATATGTAGGGCAGGTGTAGATAATTTGATTATAAGATGAACGACCTTAAATACATACCATACCTAGCTATAAACAAACAGCTGTATACCGTAAATGCCTACACTTGTTGCACCCACTTTCAAAAACTGAAGAATCTACCTGTTTATGTGAGAAAGTGAACTTGATATCTTATTTACATGTCTAGAATCCGAACTGTGTTCCTATTATCAGATTTACCGTTACAATTGACGTTATAACGTGGGAATTAAGTGTTGTTTTCATTAACGCTCTACGCTAGTTAAAAATGCACCTGCAGTGCCGTGATTGACTGATTGCAACGTACTCGCATCGTGATTATGAAACTGTTATGATAAAATCGTGTTATTACGTTGCTTTGTTGCGCGCCAGGTAAAAACAACACGATCTAACAAGTTGGTAAGGTGAAGAGTCATCAGACCCCAAAATGAGTCATTCGTGGACAAGCATTCCGATTGTTTTGTTCCTATGGAATGCCACAACGATGAGTAAACCGCTAAGATATACAAACTCTTTCAAAGGATCTCCATGGTGATGCAACTGAACATTTTACAAAAGTGAAAAGAAAACAAACTGGTGTTCCAAATTCAAACTTTTGTAAATATACGGCGCGAAATTACACGAAAACCGCACTGAAAGTTGCTCTACTTCAATTTACCAGTAATTTTTGAAGAACATGTTTGAGTTTATCAAGTTCTAAGTGATATGGCCCAACACCCAATGGATTCGGACAGGCTATCTTCAGCTGGGATCTCAACGCACAGTTCTGGAACTGCTGGCACAGTTGGTGGCTCCGTAGTGGGTGTGAGAGTTGGTGATCAGAACCATAAGAGAGATGAAGGTGAATACAATCTAGGACCGCTTCCTCCAATGTGGGAAAAGGCGTTTACACCTTCTGGGGAGGCTTATTTTATTGAGTAAGTATCTAAATACAACTTTTATTTCCCCTAAAACTACTCAACTTGGATTGTTTTAACTATTTGCCTGTATTTTGGAGTGCAATAAATATCTTACCTTAACTTACGTTTTATCTGTAAAATAAATGAAACTAACTATTAGACCATGACTTATTTAATTAGCGTAAGAATAAAAGAAACAAGTTTTGGGTTGCTTTGCTATTATCAACACAATGTAGAAAACTGTAACACATACAAACAAAGTATTACAGTTTATTTTTGCTTTTTTCAGATAACTTTGTCAAAAACAAACTTTGACATTTGTTTTGGATTTGTATAGGTCTTCGAATTTCATTTGTAGTTTATTTGGTGCTTTTTCTGTGCTTCGGTTGGTCCCGGTTAATATTGTTTAACACCATAGATATTAGTCATTAAGCCATGACAGATGTAGTGTCCAAGCAATAATTTCGATAGTAACTGCCCCATACTATTTGCTCCTCAATTCATTACTTCTAAAAAATCCTTAGGTCTATCTAAGGAAGTGACAGAAAAAAGATTTGAAAATGTCTATATTTTGATAAGTGAGGGTGCCAGGCTCCACCGCTCGCAGTGAGGCCTCTTAGTAAAATGTTGGCCTGAACAAACTGAATGCCACTATTGTATAGACTTATCAGTCATCCCAATAAAATAGCATTCATTCAACACTTATACACTGCAACCATACTCAAAATACTATATAATCACGCCTTTATCCCTAATGGGGTAGGCAGAACGTAAACAACCTAACCAAATGTCTTTCTGCCATGTCTTACAAAGTTTTGAGGATATATTGCTGTAGAGACAGGTTGTCAGCCGATCGCCTAAATTGCAATATACTGAAACCCTTGCTTAGCTGGGTTTTACAGCATGCCCCGGAGGATATGCAGCTGGCACTTTTGATGTTTTTCTTTCGCTCCCAGTCCAGCATGAAACATAATAACAGTCAGTAAATAAGATGCTGGCCTGAATATAATAGCATTCATTCAACACTAATGCACTCAGCTGCAAGCTTAGTCAAAACATAAAAATGTAAACACAAGCATTATGTAACTAAAGGTTTCTCTATGACCACAACACACCACACTCTGTAATCTGAAGCCAACCATGTAATAATAAAAAGGTAGTACCTACCTGTTCCGTATTCAAGCTGGTAATAATTCATTTTGGAATCTATTTTGTAATATTATATTGTGTGAGTGGTCTTTGGTATTTTGTATTGAATACTGATTACTGGTACATTTTATCACTACATAGTATAAAACAAAGTCGCTTTCTCTGTCCCTATATCCCTATGTATATTTAGATCTTAAAAACTGCGCAACATATTTTGATGCGGTTTCTTTTAATGGATAGAGTGATTCAATACATGCATAATATAGTAGAGCAACACTGATGATCCGCAACATTTGATGTATTGTATAGCCAATATTGTGTTATGTGGGTAGTAGGTACCCACCTTCTTAATAATATATTGCTTTGATTTTTCTAAATACTGCCTGATGACGGTGTAACGAAACCGGTCGCTTTAATAAATAATATATATATGTAAAAAGTGTTTTCTTAATAGTATTATATACTTTAACTAGCAACCCGCCTTCTTCGCACGGAAATTATCAGTGTTACTCTAACTCTATATTATGCATGTATTATACATATAAACCTTCCTCTTGAATCACTCTATCCATTAAAAGAAACCGCATCAAAATCCGTTGCGTAGTTTTAAAGATTTATGGATACATAGGGATATAGGGACAGCGAAAGCGACTTTGTTTTATACTATGTAGTGATTATCAGTTTGCCGTCTGTCGACAATGGCCTCCTCTAGTCTCTTCCATTCCTCCCTGTTCTAAGCATCCCTCCTCCAAGTTGTCCCTGCCATTTGTTTAATTTCATCTTCCCATCTCATTGGGGGTCTGCCTCTCGCGATTTTCTTCTCTCGGATACCATTCAGTTACTTCCTTCCATCATTCCTTCCTGTCCACTTCCATTTCTGTCTTCTAATCTTTTCCGTGACATGTTTGATCTTAGTTTTCTTCCTTATATCTGTCAGTCTAACTTTGTCTTTTAGCCTAATTCCTATACATTTTCCCAAGAATTTATTACTCCTTTAAAATTGCCCTGAAGCCTTACATAGGCTAGTGTTCGTATATATATGTCTATGTTTATAGCTCCCAATCCAGTATAGAAGTAAAGAAAAGAAAGAAAAGTTTTCAAACCTAATTGAGATCTCCCTAATTGAGATATGTTAAATATAACATCCATCCATAACGAATATCTGATGCATAGCTTAGCATAATATATTACCTATGTTATGTTTATTTTTCTACTTCTTAGCTAACAAGCTTTGTTGATGATTTCATCAACACTTCAGCAGTGTTGCTATTGTAAACAATAACTCTTCTAATTATAGCAATATTGTGTTCATTGGGCTGGCAGGTTAGTTCTTATGTATTGAGCGTTGTGTAAACATTGTGGGTAACTGTTCATGAATTTAAAAAAATGTGTTCATGAAAAATATGGTGTGGTGTGTGTGTTTTTAGACTGTGTGTAAAATGTTTTTTCTGTGCTATGATACAAAGATTAAAAGGATTAAGAAGAAAAGGTACATATAACATACTTTAGAAAATATATTTACTAACCGGGACAACCTGTTATTTGCTATCCGTATCATGAAAGTGTAACTAACTACTGTAATTTATTTGTAAGCTGTTGGTTGTCTGAATATCAATAAATAAATAAATAAAATATTTAAAATTGATATAATGCATGTACAATACATACTATATTCTATACTCACATGAAAGATTTATTAATTGTACTCACAACTTTTTAAAATGATACATACATTTAATCACGCCTTTATCCCTAATAGGGTTGGCAGAGCCGCAACGACCTAAACAAAGATTATTCTGTCACATCTGACAAAGTTTTGAGGATTATTTATGATAGATTTGTAGGTATTGCTGTAGTGACAGACTGTTAGAAACCCTCGGATCCCTTAGCTGGTTTTTACAGCATGCCAGGGAGGAAATGCAGCTGGCACATTCTATGTTTTTCTCTCGCTTTCAAGCCATCCTGATATATAGTTTTCTAATATTTGAGAGATAGTTATATTATTTATTCAATTAAGTATTATAAGCATACATACCTTATTGCGCTTGCTACAAACTTAATAAAGATAATTTAGAAATATAGACAAAAATAAAAACTTGATTTTTATTTCAAAAGTGCAATCTATATTTATCTCTTGATGCAATTTAATGTATGCAAGCCACCTGTTATTTTTCAACCTTTTAAATTGTTATTTAATGTAGCCAGAACATAGCATAAATTAGTATTTTTATATATTAGGTTTTGGACATTAGGATATAATATTGTTATAAGCCATTTATGTATGTGAGTGTTTCAAGCAAAACTTATAGGCAATCATCAATCATTAGGTTATTATACATTTTGTATAATATTGTTTGATTTATTTCCTTCCATGCTGGACTGGGAGTGAGAGAAGAACATAGAATGTGCCAGCTGCATTTCCTCCCGAGCGTGCTGTAAAAACCAGCTAAGGAATCTGAGGGTTTCGGTATGTTGTAATTTAGGCGATGGGCTGACAACCTGTCACTACAGCAATATACGTACAAATCTTTTTTGAATGGCCCTCAAGACTATGTCAGACGTGGGGGAACGGCCTTTGTTTAGGTCGTTTACGCTCTGCCTACCCCATTAGGGATAAAGGCGTGATTATATTTATGTATGTATTTTTTTATGTTGTTTGATTTATTCAAGAGCTGGAACCAATGTAAACTAATTATTTAATAATTATTTATGAATCAATACACATCATCTCCCTAGCCTTATCCCGTATCTCACGGGGTCGGCTTCCTAATCTAGGGGATTGAACGAGGGTACTGGTTTTTACACAGAGCGACTGCCATCTGACCTCCGCAACCCAGAAGGGAAACCAGACCCAATCCTAGATTAGGTCAGAGTTTTCAAGCCGCCAATGCTTAGCACTGGCCTCTGATATGGCTTAACGACTAATATCTACGGTATTAAACGATATTAACCGGGACCAACGGCTTAACGTGCCTTCCGAAGCACGGAAAAAGCACCGAATAAACGTACATATGAAATTCGAAAACCGAAAAACACATTGGTACGTGGTGACTGGTGGGGTTCGAACCACGACCTCCCGCTCAGGAGGCAGCGGCCCTATCCACTACACCATCGGGCTCTATGAATCAATACACATTTTAGGAAATATACGGAGTGTAAGGGACAGCGTCCTGCAAACTGATAGGGATTGCTCAGTCAACGGAACTGAACAACTATCAGCGGGAATATTTTTCAGGAAGTAATAAAAAATGGATTTACATACAAGTTGTGATCCAGGTGGTCATTTTGTATGGGAAGTTCATTCTGTTTTTCATCTTCTGAAAGAAATTCCTGATGATAGTAGTCAGTCAGTTTCGTTGACTGAACACCCCTATCAGTTTGCGGGACGCTGTCCCTTACACCCGGTATCCTTTTGCTAGGCGTTTTACGCTTTGCTAACCCCGTAAGGAATATAGACGTGGATATATATTTATGAAACCATCTCTTTCTAGCCACAACACCGGCACATCCCATTGGCTCGATCCACGACTAGCAAGAGTCCGCAAACATTCCCTCGGAGAATGCGGCGAAGATGAACTGCCATACGGCTGGGAAAGAGTCACCGATGAAAGATACGGATCATACTATGTGGACCATATCAATAGAAGGACGCAGTATGAGAATCCGGTGTTGCAGGCGAGGAGATTACGAGGTAAGATATTTTTATTATTACTCTATCTTCTCTCTCGTTCTTTCTGTCCCTCACATTGCTCTCTTTCCACCCGTACCTTTCTTCCCTTCAAAGTCTCTTATCTTTCCCGTCCCTCTCTTTCCTACCCCTCTGACTTGAGGCTTAGGGAAGTGCGGGGAACATGAACTTCCATACGGATGGGAAAGAGTCACCGATGAAAGATATGGATAATTCTATGTGAACGATATCAATAGATGGACACAGTATGAGAATCCTGTGTTGCAAGCGAGGAGATTTTGGGGGTAAGAATATTAGATTAATCTTGATTAATGGCTTTTGTGTAATCACAATTCTGCCAATGACACGTAGTGAAGCAAAAACAAGCTGGGGAGGATGTACAAACACCAAAACAAAGAACACTCTTTTTACTTAGTACATTAAATATGATATTTCTTCCATGCTGGACTGGGAGAGATAGAAAAACATAGAATGTTCCAGCTGCCCTTCCTCCCGGGCATGCTGTAGAAGACAGCAAAAGGGACTCGAGGGTTACAGTGTATTGTAATTTAGGCGACGGGCTGACAACCTGTCACTACACATTAGCAATACACATTACAATCTAAAATTGCCCTCAATTTTTGT
The DNA here is from genome assembly GCA_949820665.1 of Scrobipalpa costella. Taxonomy (NCBI): domain Eukaryota; kingdom Metazoa; phylum Arthropoda; class Insecta; order Lepidoptera; family Gelechiidae; genus Scrobipalpa; species Scrobipalpa costella. The sequence continues at coordinate 3,416,986 of OX463320.1, read as the reverse complement.
CAGACGCTGCGAGAGCGCCTTTTACGAGGCGTTTAACGCTCTGCCTACCCCGTATGGGATAAAGGCGTGATTTTATGTATGTATGTAAATATGATATCTTTCCTGTCGCTCACGTCTCTCCCGTCTGTCCTTTCTGTTCCTCCCTGTAATCTCTTCCCTCCCACCCCTCCTTTAGCTTTTGTCCCTCTCGTCCCTGCCTTTCCCCACGTTCTTCGTTTCTTTCCCTTCCCTCCATTCCCTCTATACCTTCCCTTTCCTCCTGTCTGCACCGTCCCTCTCTTTTCCATGCTTCTCGATTTTTTCTAGTTGCTTTTACGTACACGTTTTCTAGCGAAACTTCCGAGCGAGAGAAAAACATAGAATGTGCCAGCTGCATTTCCTCCCGGGCATGCTGTATAAACCAGCTAAGGGAATCGAGGGTTTTAGTATATTGCAATTTAGACGATGGACTGACAACCTGTCACTATAGCAATAAATCTATCTTAAATAACCCTCAAAACTTTGTCAGACGTGGCGGAACGACCTTTGTATAGGTCGTTTACGCTCTGCCTACCCCATTAGGGATAAAGGCGTGATTATATGTATGTATGTTTTCTAGCTAGATAATCACATTGGATAAGCGTATGCAACGCGTAAATTATAATTCGCGTTACCGAGCGAAAGTATGCATATTAAACAGAGATTATATCTGGCTGTACCAGAAAGAAGTATATACAGACAAGCATAGTCTAAAATGCTAAATAAGATTAAAATAAACACTAAACGATAAACAAATGTTAGTGTTATTCATAATTAAAGAAGGCTAACCCTTCTTTTCAATACAAACAAGTAAGCCGATCAGTTTTCATTAGTATAAAAAATATTGCATTCTTCTAGAAAACATAGAATGTATGCTGTAAAAACCAGCTAAGGGATTCGAGAGTTTCAGTTTATTGTAATTTAAACGATGTGTTGACAACCTGTCACTACAGCAATATACATATCGATCTTAAACAATCCTCAAAACTTGTCAGACGTGGCGGAAAGGCTTTTGTTTGGATCGTTGACGTTCTGCCTACCCCATTAGAGATACAGGCGTGATTGTATGTATCTACGATTGCTAAATTTAGCAATGTTAGACATAGATAGATGACTTGTTAGCAATAATCCAAAGTTGAGGATGTGTTTTACATTATGTACAAGTTTACTGTCAATATACCTACAAATCTATCTTAAATAACCCTCAAAACTATGTCAGACGTTGCGGAACGACCTATGATAGGTCCTTTACGCTCTACCCCATTAGGGTTAAGGGCGCGACTATACACGGTGTAAGAGACAGCGTCCCGCAAACTGATAGGGGTTGCTCAGTCAACGAAACTGAACAACTACCAGCAGGATATTACCCGATTGACTATGCTTTTCCATACAAATTGTCTGATTGAGGTGGTCATTTTGTATGGGAAGGTGAAATTCCTTCTCATCACTTGAAAGAACTTCCTGGTTAACGTAATTCAGTTTCGTTGACTGAACAACCCCTATCAGATTGCGGGACGCTGTCCCTTACACCCCGTATTATGCACAAGTTTGCTGTCGATGCGGTGCATGCGGTCGGGTTGCAGTCTGTCTGTATGAATCTAACCACAACGCGTTAATAAATTACCTGTCGATTGGTCTATCGATTTCCTCAATTATCGTTTTTTACGTGGTTTTTTCCCTACTCCTAGCATTAGAATAGAATAGAAATCATTTATTATTCATGACGTCACAAACACAACACAGTAAATACATTTTTAAACAAAAACTTAAGAAACGAAAGTGAAACAAATAATGAAATGAGAATATCTATTATCTAATCTGTGATAGTGGTACCTAAACATAAATAGTTAATGCTACCGGAATGTGCGTGTCGCGACGTCACAATAAAAGGACCCACTCAGCTTATGCCGCGATCTTGTGGGACCGCGACGCTGGTATTCTTCTGTATGCAGATAAGATTTCAAACAGAATAAAGATATTCCAAATGAATAAACACACTATTAGTGGCGTAACTATAGGGGGCAGGACTGGCGAAATGCCACGTGCCTCCGATCCAAGGGGGCCCCGGCCCAAGACGCCGCGAATTAAAAAATAACCTTAGATTTTAACAAAACTTTGAACAAGATCTTTTGCATTCGCTCCTGTTGCGTTTTACTAATTTTTTCGCATGTTTCACCATTCACTGGGACGCCGGAGAGCCTCATCCTTACCACGGGCCGTAGATGATACAGTTACGACCCTGCACAGTATATCACGCCAATATTCCTTGCGGGGTAGATAGAGTCTCATTGGCTTAACGAAACCTATATTCATCATATCCAGCAGACATTATGAACCCTTACTTACATAATATTAGGGAACACAATAGCTAGTTAGTACAATCTTTGTTTTGTTAATGCAGCATGGTAGTTTTTTTATCTTTCTTCATGGACGAAAATAGGAAAGGCATCGGTTCACAAAATGGCGCGACGATCTACTTCCACGCTGGCCTGGGAGTGAGAGAAATACATAGAACGTGCCAGCTGCATCTCCTCCCGGGCATGCTGTAAAAACCAGCTTAAGGGATCCGAGGGTTTCAGTATATTGTAATTTAGGCGATAGGCTCACAACCTGTTTTTTATAGCTCTCATCCCAGCATGGTAGTACCCAAAGTTCTAATTATCTTTCTTTATAAAAAGGAAAAAGGAAAGGCCTCGTTTCACAAAATGGATAACAATCACAGGATATGTGTAAGATTGGGCGCGACGTTGGTTACATGGCTGACTGAACACTGATCACCCAATTCCTGTGCGGCATTCGGCATTCTTCATGGAATTAGTGTTGCAACTCTGCTACACTATGTTTTTGTGTATGGTCGTATGTTGTGAAACAGTTGTACCTACTGTTTTAATACATACATATTACGGGGTGTAAGGGACAGCGTCCCGCAAACTGATAGGGGTTGCTCAGTCAACGGAATTGAACAACTATCACCAGGGTTTTTTTTTTCAGGAAGTAAAAAAGAAGATTTTTGTATTCCATACAAATTGTTTGATCAAGGTGGTAATTTTGTATGGAAACGTCAATTTTTATTTTCATCTCCTGAAAGAATTGCCTGGTGAATGTTGTTCAGTTTCGTTGACTGAGCAACGCTTATCAGTTTACGGGACGCTGTCTATTACACCCAGTATAATTACGCCTTTATCCCTAATGGAGTAGGCAGAGCGTAAACTACCTAAACAGGTCGTTCCGCCACGACTAACAAAGTTTTTAGGGTTATTTAAGATAGATACATACATACACTTACGCCTGTATCCCTAATGGGGTAGGCAGAGCGTCAACGTACCAAATAAAGGTAGTACCTCCACGTCTGACAAGTTTTGTGGGTTGTTTAAGTTAGATCTGTATATTGCTGTAGTTACTGGTTGTCAGTCCATCGCCTAAATTGCAATATTCAGAAACCGTCGGATCCCTTAGCTGGTTTTTACAGCATGCCCGGGAGGAAAAGCAGCTGGCTCATTCTATGTTTTTCTCTCGCTTCCAGGCCAGCATGGAATACATAGTTGTAAAACAGAGTTGTTATCAATTATCAGCAATTAACCACGTTTTATGCAATCTCACTTCTTAGGTCTGCTGTAAGACATTTCATTTTAGAAATAAGCAGTTTCTGTTGTGTCTTGAGTCCCTATGTAATTGTTCTGTGCATGTTTCTGTGTACAATAAACTGTTAAATAAATAAACCACTTTTTTTGTAAGATTGTCTTCAGTTGGTTTAGGATAATACAGACAGGATCTGCTTTGTGATCCCGGTTGTTGATATGATAATGTTTGTTACACAAACCAAATTGGTCTGAACGCTCTGACATCAGGGTTTATCGACTGTGCCTCATTAAATAATTATCATATAACGACCCGATGAACCCTGGTGTCAGTTTTCAAACCGCCTAGTAGCACAGCTATTAGGCCTCTGACATGGTTTGACTAACGACCACTATCAAAGATAGCGACCGAGATCCACAGCTTGACGTGCTCTGTGAAGCACGGAATCCTTTTTTCTTTTCGGACAATCAGGTGATTCAGGCTGCAATGTCCTAATCAAACTGGGAATAACCTCACAAAGTGATAAATTGACAAACAACAACTTTGTCCCCTCCCTGCGAATCGAACCCAGAACCTCCGGATCGTAAGCCCATAGCTCTGACCATTAGACCACGGAGGCAGTTCATCATAATAATAATAGTTAATAATATATAATAGCTTTCTTCCATGCTGGACTGGGAGAGATAGAAAAATATAGAATGTTCCAGCTGCCCTTCCTCCCGGGCATGCTGTAGAAGTCAGCAAAAGGGTCTCGATGGTTACAGTGTATTGTAATTTGGGCGATGGGCTGACAACCTGTCACTATAGCAATACAAATTACAATCTAAAATTGCCCTCAATTGTTGTCAGACGTGGCGGAAGCGCCTTTTACGAGGCGTTTAACGCTCTGCCTACCCAGTAAGGGATGAAGGCGTGATTTTATGTATGTATGTATAATATAATACCAATCAGAGAATGATAGCAATATGCCTCATCAACAAACCCTAAGAGCGTCTTACCCTTACCAGACTATGTTTCAGCGGAGAAGATGGCCGCTGAAAATGGCGGCCCCAGCCAAACCAACGGGGCTACACCTACAGGGGAACTACGCGGTGATAGATTCACGCTTACGCTGACTAAAGGCACACAGGTAAGTTTAGAATACATACCTAAAGTATTTCCAATTCGGTTTTAGAATAAAGGTAAACAAACTTTCATGTCTTTTAATCGAAGATCTTGTTTCTAAAATAAGTGTTAGCTATTAGATATAACAACATAATGGCGTAGATTTTCGCGACGTAATCCTAATTCTAATTGTTAGCTAGCGCTGCTAGGAATTAGCTAAGAATTAGAATTAGGATTACGTTGCGAGAATCGACGCCAATGAAATAGTAGTTTTAATAATAACACGTATCATTTACAAACTTTCATAAAATAACATGAAAATACTTTATTGCACGTAAGAATACAACATAGAACACAACAGATAACAGCATAAGACAAGTACCACATAGGCGGCCTTATTGCTAAGGTAGCAATTTCTTCCAGGCAACCATGTCATCTTTCATATCTTTTAATCGAAGATCTTGATTCTAAAATAAGTTTTAGCTATTAGATATAAAAACATAGTGAAATAGTAGTTTTAGTAATTCAACAATTTTTTATATTTGAAATGTGTTTTTAAATAAAAAGACATGAAGTTTGTTTACCTTTATTCTAAAAATGAGTTGAAAATACAATAGTTCTGTTTTCTTCGCATTAAATTTTATCTATTGACTCTGATCGAGGTCAGAACAGAATAAATCAAGTTACTTGACCGAGGATAATCCACTGGGTGTAAGGGACAGCGTCCCGCAAACTGACAGGCGTTACTAAGACAAGTAAACTGAAAATTTGCAACAGAAAATTCTTTCAGGAGATGAAAATAAAAAGTGACCTTCCCATACTAAATTACCACCTCAATCAGACATTAAATATGGAAAAGCAAAATTACTTTTTTCACTTCCTGAAAAAAAAAAACGTGCTGATAGTTGTTCAGTTTCGTTGACTGAGCAACCCTGTCAGTTTGCGGGACGCTGTTCCTTACGCCCCGTATGTATAGCGACTACCACGAGCCCTTAAAACCTTAGCATTCTCACACATCCACAGGACTTAGCAACCATAATAAAATACATATTAATACTTCAGGCTCTGCCTACCCCATTAGGGAAAAAGACGTGATTATATGTATGTCATCAACTCCCTAGCCATATCCCGTATCTCACGGGGTCGGCTACCTAATCTAGGGGATTGAACGAGGGCGTGATTATATGTATGTATGTATGTTTCTTTCTCTTTTTTCTGTGCTCAGCAACTATTATGATGTTATTAACAATGCTGGTACTAGAGGTTATCTTATATATATAAATAAATATCAAATGTTAATTCTAACAGGTAACCTCTTCAGAAAGTATTGATAATTCTAGAATTTTTCATTAAATTCTGGTATCCCAAGATACAGGCCTGGTCCTAGTTTGGGAACCCCCGTTTAAATCATGTATGTACTTTAATTGCACCTCTGAATTGTATGAAACTGCATGTACTTAGAATTACATACATACATATAATCACGCCTTTATCCCTAATGGGGTAGGCAGAGCGTAAACTACCTAAATAAAGGTCGTTCCGCCACGTCTGACAACGTTATGAGGGTTATTTTAAGATAGACTTGTAGGTATATTGCTGTAGTGACAGGTGGTCAACCAATCGCCTAAATTACAATATACTGAAACCCTCGGATCCCTTAGCTGATTTTTACAGCATGCCCGGGAGGATATGCAGCTGACCCATTCTATGATTTTCTCTCGCTCCCAGTCCAGCATGGAAGTAAAGTACTTAGAATTAACCTGGTAAATAAATATATTTTTCATTTTAATTTTCATGTATTAATATTTCAGGGTCTTGGCTTCACCCTGATAGGAGCTGAAGGTATACCGGAGACGGATGGCTACCTTCAAATTCGGAGCATCGTGCCGCATAGTCCGGCTTGGGTTGATGGTATGTCTTAGGTTTAAAGATTCTTTATTCTCATTAAAGACAACGTCACTTACATGAGAACACATATAAAACATAAAAATAATAGTCGTTCGCACTGCACTTTACACTGTTTTTTTGTCGATAATATAAATAAACATTGAGTTATTAAACTGCCTCTCAATAACAAAATACATAATTATTTAGCTAATTAATAATATATAAATATTTTTTCTTCCATGCTGGACTGGGAGCGAGAGAAAAACGTAGAACATGCCAGCTGCATTTCCTCCCGGGCATGCTGTAAAAGTCAGCTAAGGGATCCGAGGGTTTCAGTATATTGTAATTTAGGCGATGGGCTGACAACCTGTCACTACAGCAATATACCTACAAATATATCTTAAATAACCCTCAAAACTTTGTCAGACGTGTCGGAACGACCTTTGTTTAGGTTATTTACGCTCTGCCTACCCCATTAGGGATAAAGGCGTGATTATATGTATGTATGTATGTATTAATAATATATGCTGAGCTAGTTTACTTTTAAATTGGTTAAAAGATTCAATGGATTTTATTTCCGAAGGTAGATTATTAAAAGTCTGTGCAGACAGACCGTAAGTAAGCATGCTGTGCTTACTTACGCAGTCTGTGTCTGCGTAAGTAAGCATGCCTTTGTCTATGTCTCCTATTATTGTATCTTTTAATGCAATGACTAGCGACGCGCCCCGGCTTCGCACGGAAATTATCAGTGTTTCTCTACTATATTAGTCATGTATTATACATATAAACCTTCTTCTTGAATCACTCTATCCATTAAAAGAAACCGCATTAAAATCCGTTGCGCAGTTTTAAAGATTTATGCATACATAGGGATATAGGGACAGAGAAAGCGACTTTGTTTTATACTATGTAGTGATTTACGTTTTAATAAAAAACTACAACATTCAGTTCTTTACAAGGCAAATTAAAAAGTGGACCCAAAACTGATCCCTGAGAAACACATTTTTTAAACTAAAAGTTTTAAGTATTTTGACACTATAATATGAAAGAAAGAAAATAATAATTTCGTCTCGGGCAGGAATCGAACATGCGACTCTACCACTAAAAAGTGATGCGATATCATTATTGACTTGAATTCCAATCGTAATTTGGACTAGTAGTATTGTGTAACTGCTTCCGTGGTCTAGTGGGTAGTGCCATGGACTCCTGATCCGGTGGTCCTGGGTTCGATTCCCAGGGGGGAAACACAAAGTTGATATGAGCATTTATCACTTTATGAATTTTTCCCCAGTTTGGTTAGGACATTGCAGGCTGAATCACCTGATTGTCCGAAAAAGAAAAAGATTTCGTGCTTCGGAGGGCACGTTAAGCCGTCGGTCCCGGTCGCTGTCTTTGATAGTGGTCGTTACTCAACAGAGGCCTGATAGTTGTGCTACTAGGCGGTTTAAAAACTCTGACACCAAGGTTCATCGAGTCGATAGACTCGATACCCACTCGACAGAAGAAGAAGATTGTGTAGTTCTTAAATTACACGGCAAGATGTCGCTAACTTCACTATGATGTGTACATAAGAAAGACTATGATAAATTCGTCACTCCAGCGACCGTCTCGGTAGCTCAGTGGTAGAGCGGTGGACCGGCATTCCAGAGTCACAGGTTCGAGTCCTGCCCGATACGATTGTATTATTTTCTTTGTTTCATATTATATTAAATAAAATAGCATTGTAAGTGCTAAAGAAAGTCCTCAAAAAATATTTTCACACTGATCAACGTAATCTACCTACAGCGTAGATCGGTCTGTAGAAAATATAATTATTCTACCCAATCAAAAGCTTTGTAAAGATCGTAAATAACGAATTCCAACCTCTGTTGCCATAGTATTCTTCCATGCTGGCCTGGGAGCGAGAGAAAAACATAGAATGTGCCAGCTGCATTTCCTACCGCATGCATGCTGTGAAAACCAGCTAAGGGATCAGAGGGTTTCTGTATATTGTAATTTAGGCGATGGGCTGACAACCTGTCACTACAGCAATATACTTCCAAATCTATCTTAAATAACCCTCAAAACTTTGTCAGACGTGGCGGAACGACCTTTGTTTGGGTAGTTTACGCTCTGCCTACCCCATTAGGGATAAAGGCGTGATTATATGTATGTATATTGCCATAGTATGAAGTGAATGATATTTTTCAGGTGCCCTGAGGCCTGGCGATGTGTTGGTGGGTGTAGGAAATCAGCCAGTCCGCGGTTTATCACACGCCCAAGTGGCTCAGATATTCCAGTCCATAACACCTGGGACTGATGTGGTTTTACACCTTGTCAGAGGTAAGTTGAGTACATCTTCTGTTTATTTTAAAAGATTTATCTTACCATATCTTATTTCCACGCTAGCCTGGGAGCTTTAGAAAAAATATTGAATGTGCCAGCTGCAGTTCCTCCCGGGCATGCTGTAGAAACCAGCTAAGGGATCCGAGGGTTTCAGTGTATTGTAATTTAGGCGATGGGCTGACAACCTGTCACTACAGCAATATACCTGCAGATCTATTATAAATAACCCTCAAAACTTTGTCAGACGTGACGGAACGACTTTTGTGTGGATCGTTTAGGCTCTACCTACCCCATTAGGGATAAAGGCGTGATTATATGTATGTATGTACATACATATGCTGGTTTTTACAGCATGCCCTGGAGAAAATGCAGCTGGCACATTCTATGTTTATCTCTCGCTCCCAGTCCAGCATAGAAGATTCAATTTAATTCAATACTTTATTTATAAAATAATAATTTTACACGTCACATAATGAATTATACTTATAAGTTAATTATAAAATTTGTTATAGAATTAGTCATGTCATGTCATTTTAAAATACAAGATAGTTGATTTAATTTATATAATTTCATCAAGAAATGTATGTTTAGTAATTCTTAGTTCTATTCCCAAGTGTATCTATAGGTAGCAAGCATATTTACGAAAACTAATTGCATACATACATATTATCACGCCTTTATCCCTAATGGGGTAGGCAGAGCGTAAACGACCTAAATGCAGATGCTTCTTTTTGAACACGAAGGCCTGTTTCTTTCAAATATAATTTGCTACTACGTACTACAGCAGACCATTTATTATCTAAAATAATAAAAATAAAAAAGATATTTATTTCCTCACCACAAAATTTTTTGAGCACTTTACAAATACAATTTTGATTTATCGATTGTATTTTGCGGAGGGCTGAAGCCTAACTAAGTTGTAATAACCCGTAATATAGGTCACCAGGCCTTCCCCCATAAAATGATACCAATTTGTAGTTAATTTAGACATTAAATTTGACATTTCTTCCATGCTGGCCTGGGAGCGAGAGAAAAACATAGAATGTGCCAGCTGCATTTCCTCCCGGGCATGCTGTAAAAACCAGCTAAGGGATCCGAGGGTTTCAGTATATTGTAATTTAGGCGATGGGCTGACAACCTGTCACTACAGCAATATACTTACAAATCTATCTTAAATAATCCTCAAAACTTTGTCAGACGTGGCGGAACGACCTTTGTTTGGGTCGTTTACGCTCTGCCTACCCCATTAGGGATAGGGGCGTGATTATATGTATGTATGTACGTACTACAGCAGACCATTTATTATCTAAAATAATAAAAATAAAAAAGATATTTATTTCCTCACCACAAAATTTTTTGAGCACTTTACAAATACAATTTTGATTTATCGATTGTATTTTGCGGAGGGCTGAAGCCTAAACTAAGTTGTAATAACCCGTAATATAGGTCACCAGGCCTTCCCCCATAAAATGATACCAATTTGTAGTTAATTTAGACATTAAATTTGACATTTCTTCCATGCTGGCCTGGGAGCGAGAGAAAAACATAGAATGTGCCAGCTGCATTTCCTCCCGGGCATGCTGTAAAAACCAGCTAAGGGATCTGAGGGTTTCAGTATATTGTAATTTAGGCGATGGGCTGACAACCTGTCACTACAGCAATATACCTACAAATCGATCTTAAAATAACCCTCAAAACTTTGTCAGACGTGGCGGAACGACCTTTGTTTAGGTCGTTTACGCTCTGCCTACCCCATTAGGGATAAAGGCGTGATTATATGTATGTATGTATGTATGTTTAGACATTAAACTCTGAGTATAAAAATAAACTGAGTTTGATGGGTACAACCATAGTATAAGAAAAAAAAAACAATGTAAATATCTATATTTCAAACTATTCTAGCCATGTAAACAATCTTTATACTGTTTTCTTAATTTCAGGATACCCCCTAACCTTCGACTCTGAAGACCCTACCACTCGTGTGCTAAGCACTTTAGCAGTGGACGCGACCGTGCCACCTCCAGATAATGCTGCTATGCAACAACTCACCAGGGCTTTAAGAACCAGGTAAGTGAGACATTTCTTCCATGCTGGCCTGGGAGCGAGAGAAAAACATAGAATGTGCCAGCTGCATTTCCTCCCGGGCATGCTGTAAAAACCAGCTAAGGGATCCGAGGGTTTCAGTATATTGTAGTTTAGGCGATGGGCTGACAACCTGTCACTACAGCAATATACTTACAAATCTATCTTAAATAACCCTCAAAACTTTGTCGGACGTGGCGGAACGACCTTTGTTTGGGTTGTTTACGCTCTGCCTACCCCATTAGGGATAAAGGCGTGATTATATGTATGTATGTATGTATGTAAGTAAGACATGTCAATATAGAAACCAACAACTTCCGGTAAACCGTGCCGCTGCTCTAACCAACTGAGCTACCGTGCATTTATACATACGTGTGTAAAAATTAAAAATATAGAACCCAAGAAAAAAAAAATACTTTGTAAAGTTCGTTTTTTAATGTATTGATATCAACTTGTTTTGCAGGCACTGACTGCACTTTCCTCAAAACTTAAAAAAAAAAGCAAAACATTATGTTTGTAACAAGGTTTGTTTGTGGTTCCGAAATTTGAACCTCTGCAACCATACTGGACTGGGAGCGAGAGAAAAACATAGAATGTGCCAGCTGCATTTCCTCCCGGGCATACTGCAAAAATCAGCTATGGGATCCGAGGGTTCAGTATATTGCAATTTAGGCGATGGGTTGACAACCTGTCACTACAGCAATATACCTACAAATCTATCTTAAATAACCCTCGAAATTTTGCAAGGCGTGGCGGAACGACTTTTGTTTAAGTTGTTTACGCTCTGTCTACCCCATTTGATTATATGTATGTGATTTTACCCGCGGCCTATCAGTCTTAAAAAGCGGCATTCAAGATAATGTTTGTATCTTTTTGTTCCAGATTCAACCTAGACTCTCCGAACCACGAACAACGCAGCCCGGGTCGTGACGAACCGGACAACTCTCCCACCACCCCACACAGCCCAGGACAAAGAAGACTATTATCTAGGTAAGAACTTTGGTCTGAAATGGTCTATAAAAAACTGTAAGGATTTGCTCAGACAATGAAACCTAATAATTCGATTGTTATTTTGAACGCGGTTATATTTATTGATACTTTGCTATTTCAATCGCATTAATCACGCCTACCCCATTAGGGATAAAGGCGTGATTATATGAATGTATGTTGATATTTCAAAACAGTTGCACACTCCATGATCACGAGTAATACACATACATACATACAATCACGTCTTTATCCCAAATGGGGTAGGCAGAGCGTAAACTACCAAAACAATTGTATCTATCTTAAATAACCCTCAAAACTTTGTCAGACGTGGCGGAATGACCGTTGTTTAGGTCGGTTACGCTTTGCCTACCCCATTAGGGATAAAGGCGTGATTATATGTATATATGTATTTCAAAGTGGTTGCACGGTCACAAGTAAAACACAACCGCCAAAATCTCAGTACTTATAAATCTGTATAACTTTTCACAAATACGTTTTTTTTTATTTTCAGGTCCTTTGACTTGGACGAGCTACCTCCGAGTGAAGCCAACCCTGCCCCCAGGTGCTCCTCCGCTGACCATCTACTGTCTTTGGCTACAGGTGAGGGAAACTTTATTTATTTAATCAATACAATTACAATTATCATTACAGTATACACCAAGTCGATAAAAGTAGTAGAGACAACATAAATTTTTTAAAAAAGCAAACAGAAATATTATTCTAAAACTAACATACAACAAACAAACTGTTGATTCCACCAGGAAATTAGTTGAACCAGACACTTCTCCGTGGAAACACATTTCGATGTAAATAACAGAAATCATATGGATCACTAGGTCAAATGGGTCATATTGACCATTGGATCATATGGATCACTGGGTCAAATGAGTCATATTGACCATTTGATCACTGGGTCAAATGGGTTATATTGACCATTGGATCACTGGGTCAAATGGGTTATATTGACCATTGGATCATATGGATCACTGGGTCAAATGGGTTATATTGACCATTGGATCATATGGATCACTGGGTCAAATGGGTTATATTGACCATTGGATCATATGGATCACTGGGTCAAACGGGTTATATTGACCATTGGATCATATGGATCACTGGGTCAAATGGGTTATATTGACCATTGGATCATATGGATCACTGGGTCAAACGGGTTATATTGACCATTGGATCATATGGATCACTGGGTCAAATGGGTTATATTGACCATTGGATCATATGAATCACTGGGTTATGTGGGACGTCTGGATTACTGGGTCATATGGATCCCTGGGTTATATGGGGCATATGGATAACTGGGCTTTTCATTGGATTATATGAATCTTTGGGCTATTGGGTCATATTCATATAGATCCTTGGACTATTGGGTCATATTTTTATGCATATCTCTGGGTCTTATGAATAAAACGGGTTGACGGTTAACGAAAAACTATCCAACTTTATCAGTGGGTCACATGAATCACTGGGTCATTTGCTAATTGGGGGTTTATTTTTGATGACATAGTTATTATCTTATGCTGCTGTGTCCCAAGTGTCCCACTGCTGGGCAAAGGACTCTCTCCGTTCCCTCCATGACTCCCTATCTTGGGCTTCCACCGGCCATGACTTGCTGAAGGCGTCCAGCTCGTCTCGCCATCGTCGTCTCGGTCTGCCGCATCACCTTCTGTCAGTCAGTGGCTTCCACTGTGTAGTGGATTTCGCCCACAATAAATCCGGCATGCGGCAGACATGGCCGGCCCAATCCCACTTCAGCTTAGCGGATGCGTGGGTCAGATCAGCGATTTTTGTTTTAGAGCTCAGTACAGTGTTCCGGACCCTGTCGATTAGTTTCAGACCCAACATACTGCGCTCCATGACTGATGACAATTCTTGGTTGCTATATTTTCATATTTTTTTATTTATACATACATACATAAAATCACGCCTTTATCCCTTACGGGGTAGGCAGAGCGTAAAACGAATCGTGATAGGCGCTTTCGCCACGTCTGACAGATATTGAGGAAAATTTTTGATTGTAATGTGTCAGAGTGACAGGTTGTCAGCCCATCGCCTAAATTGCAATACACTGTAACCCTTGAATCCCTTTTGCTGACTTCTACAGCATGCCCGGGAGGAAGGGCAGCTGGAACATTCTATGGCATATTCTGGATTCTATGTTTTGCTATCTCTCCCAGTCCAGCATGGAAGATATATCATCATCACAGCGTATTGCAATCCTTGCTTGGATCAAACGTCTACATCCAGATTGTTCAGCTTTCTGGAATTTTTGTTTGTTTATCTATGTCTATTAGTATTTAATATGTACTATTATGTAGATCTTAAGTGTTAATAGTTATTTAAGTGTTTAGTTCTTTCTTTGATGTTGCCGCAGCTACTTGCTATGTGTATTTTTTCTTTATTAAATGCAGGGTTGTCTGGAAGAGATCGCTTGAAGCGATAAGGCCGCCTTTGCGCACACTGTTATTTTTAAGTTTTTCCAAACTGTACGATTTATGCGCAATAAAGAGTTTATCTATCTATCTTTCTGCGTCAGCGGTGAAGATGTTCAGCTCGGCGATGGCTCCGGGAAACCAGCGAACGGAATGGGGCTTATTCAAGGGGACAAACGCAGGTCTAGTCAGTGACCCTACAAAAAAGCAACCCGGTTTTAATGCCAGCAGAAAGGCGTGTAAGATAGATTATACTTACAAATATATCTATTATTTTATTTTTATTATTTATTCTTTATTTAAGAGCCTGTGGTGTCCCACTGCAGGGTAAAAGCCTCTCTCCCTTCCTTCCATTTTCCGCGATCTAGTGCCAGTTCTCTCCATTCGGTCATGTGTGCGTCTAGTTCGTCTCTCTCTCTCTAATCTATTATTATAACTCTTTATTTTTGTTATTGATCACTTTGAATGTGTTTTTAATTTTTTGTAATTGATGAATTTAGTGATGTGTGTTGAATTGAATTGAATTATTTAGTTATCATAATGTAATTATGTAATAATCTTCCATGCTGGACTGGGAGCGAGAGAAAAACATAGAATATACCAGCTCATTTCCTCCCAGGCATGCTGTAAATCCAGCTAAGGGATCCGAGGGCAGTATATTGTAATTTAGGCGATAGGCTGACAACCTGTCACTACAGCAATTTACCTACTCTGTCTTAAATAACCCTCAAAACTTTGTCGGACGTGGCGGAGTGACCTTTGTTTTGGTCGTTTACGCTCTGCCTACCCCATTAGGGATAAAAGCGTGACTATATGTATGTATGTATGAATAAAAATGAACAACTTGCTAGCACAAAGAAATTCTTTCAGGAAATTAAACAAATTCTTGGTTTGTATATTTGTATGAAACAACATTATAGATGAAAATTATATAAAATAAATTAATTATCTTGTATTTTAAAATGACATGACATGACTAATTCTAAAACAAATTTTGTAATTATGTTATAAATATAATGCATTATGTGACGTGTAAAATTATTATTTATAAATAAATTATTGAGGTAGGACTTATGAACATGAGCAAGACGCAGAATATGACCAATAGCACGAAACGTAGGGTAGAGGTTGATGGGCAGGCAATGCATCATGTCAACGATTACATTTACTTGGGCCGGCTAGTATCATTCGTAAAAAGGCAAGATAGGGAAATCGATCGCCGCATCGAGAACGCCTAGAAGAGTTTCTGGTCCATGAAGCAATTCATGAAGGGAGATTTACTTATCTCACTAAAGCGCAAATTATTCGACATGTGCATCCTGCTCGTCCAAACCTACGGTGCACAAACTTGGTCTCTCACAGAGTGTCAAAAATCCACACTCAAGGTTTGCCAGAGAGGAATGGAGCGCAGCATACTAGGCTTCAAACGGATAGACCGAGTTACGAATACCACATTGCGTTCCAAAACTGGCATAACAGATGTCGGTGCAAAGACAGCCAAATTTAAATGGGACTGGGCCGGACACGTCAGCCGTATGCCCCCGAAACGATGGCCAAATGACGTCACCCAATGGGTCCCCCTGACGGACAACGTCGACGGGGTAGACCTCGGAAAAGATGGCGAGACGACCTGGACGCATATCGCAAGAATTGGTGCGAGGTTGCTAAAGATTGAGAGAGGTGGAAGAAGGATGGGGAGGCCTTTGCCCAGCAGTGGGACAGCATAGGCTAATAATAATAATAAAATAAATAATTGAATTGTGTAATTATTTGTTTCCAGAGCATCCGCACCGCGACTCTCGCCGCGCGGCCAGCGAGCCGGGGCAAGAGCTGGTCCTGACCTTGCGCCGCGGCGCCGCCGGCTTCGGCTTCACCATCGCGGACAGCGTGCACGGACAGAAAGTTAAGAAGGTACGGCGTAATATCCACTGCCAAACTCCGAGAAATCAGCTACATAATTTGCACAACACTTATTTTCAATACTCATAATGTTTTTTGCAATATCATAATTAATAGCTGCATTTCCTCCCTGGTATGATGTAAAAGCCAGCTAAGGGTTCTGAGGGTTTCAATATATTGTAATTTAGGCTATGGGCTGACAACCTGTCACTACAGCAATATACCTACAAATCTTTCTTGAATGGCTCTCAAGACTTTGTCAGACGCGGCGGAACGGCCTTTGTTTAGGTCGTTTACGCTCTGCCTACCCCATTAGGGATATAGGCGTGATTATATGTATGTATGTGAAACAGGTACAAGGTCAAAATCTTGAATGGATTAAAGAGCGCTGTGATCAGCCGTAGGGCATACAAATAATACTGAAAACACAAAATTTATGAAATAATTAAAATCAATAGGCAAATTAATAATATCTTAATAACAATTTAGTAATATCAATCAAGCAATATACCTACAAATTTATCTTAAATAACCCTCAATACTTTGTCGGACGTGGCGGGGTGACCTTTGTTTAGGTCGTTTACGCTCTGCGTACCCCATTAGGGATAAAGGCGTGATTATGTATATGTATAGTAAAATCAATAAGTATGTCAATATATAAAATCAAATGAACAATATATTACGATACTACATACTTAGAGCATCTCACCATGAGCATACAGACAGCCGACCAATCATCTACTTAGAAAGTCCTCAACACTATAGATAGTACGCCATAATACTACAAGGCGAGACCCAACTGATTTTCCGATAGGGACGCAATCCACAGCCAAACTCCGAGAAATCAACTACATAATCTGCACAACACTTATTTTCAATACTCATACTCATAATGTTTATTGCAATATCATAATTAATAAGGTACATTCTTAACGAGTTAAAATAGGTCTTATTATACATTAATTATGACGCCCCGTCAGGTCATAGCAATATTTTAATAGCAGACAGAGGATTATCTACATACAGAGGAATACTCATACATATATATAATCACGCCTTTTTATATTTATTACATACATATAATCACGCCTTTATGCCTAATGGGATAGGCAGAGCGTAAACGACCTAAACAAAGGTCATTCCGCCACGTCTGACAAAGTTTTGAGAGTTGTTAGATAGATTTGTAGGTATATTGCTGTAGTGGCAGGTTGTCTGCCCATCGCCTAAATTGCAACATACAGAAACCCTTGGATCCCTTAGCTGGTTTTTACAGCATGCCCGGTAGAACATGCAGCTGGCACATTCTATGTTTTTCTCTCGCTCCCAGTCCAGCATGGAAGTAAAAAAATAAAATAAAGTAAGGAACTTTCAATACTCAACGGTTTCTAATTTCTGATAAGATAGAATGACCCGGGAGAAATCTGCCAATATTTAGATGTTCATCCGCCAGCATACTTATCTAGACTAGAAATAACCATTCAAAGCTTTGTTTCTAACCTACGACATTCTGATTGAGGCTCAATTTTAAAGATAAGATAATATAAGAATATACTTTTCTCCCGTTTGCTCGGTAAAAGTCCGTTATAAAAAAAACGAAGCCTATATTCACTCTTTTCGATCCTCATATTTCTCCAAACGACAACAATGAAGTCTTTAAGGACACACTAGTATGGTTTAGGTGGTTTTAAATTCACATTATTGATTATTTTAAGGCTGATTGCGCATACAACTTTTTAAATTTACATAATGGAATGAATGGAATGTGCGCCTGTCAAACGCGCCATGCAAGGCTTAAAGGCCTCGCATACAAGCCATAAAATATGTAAAAGAAAAAAACTTACATCTAAAAATATTATGGAGGAATCGTATTATTATTGTTTCCTCGCAAATTTACAGAAAAGTACAATACTTCTCTCAGCCGAAATAGCAAATTAAGGTCTCGTTTGCATAAATTTACTCGAACTGCCTCCGTGATCTCGTGGCTAGTGCCATGGACTCCCGATCCGGAGGTCCTGGGTTCGATTCCCAGGGGGGAAACACAAAGTTGATATTTGAGAATTTATCACTTTGTCATTTTTTCCCCAGTTTTGTTAGGACATTGCAGGCTGAATCACCTGATTGTCCGAAAAGAAAAAGATTTCGTGCTTCGGAGGGCACGCTAAACCGACGGTCCCGGTCGCTGTCTTTGATAGTGGTCGTTACTCAAACTGTGTCAGAGGCCGGATAGTTGTGCTACTAGGCGGTTTAAAAACTCTTAACACCAGGGTTCATCGGGTCGATAGACTCGATACCCACTCGACAGAAGATCAAGGACACGACCTTCAGTAATGAAGAACACGACGAAGAAGAGAAGAGAAGAAGAAGTCATTATTTATTTAGTGATGACAAAATCCGAAGCCTGAAATGCTTACTCGACTTACTCGACTTTAAATTGAAAAGATTTACTCGACTTTAAATTGCTTCTTTTGCGGCCTAGGAGTAATGTACTATTATATATATTTTTAAACCACAGAAACAGTTACTAAACCAATTTGTTATTTGCAGGTTTTAGACCGCAGTCGCTGCGCCGGACTGCGCGAAGGCGACCTGTTGTTACAAATAGCGGACACTGACGTCACACACGCGCCGCACCAACGTGTCGTGCAGGTAACATGACTCTAAGTTAATTTATTCATTAATTCAGTTAATTAATTGAATGCTGGCCTGGGAGCGAGAGAAAAACATAGAATGTGCCAGCTGCATCTCCTCCCGGGCATGCTGTTAAAACCAGCTAAGGGATCCGAGGGTTTCAATATATTGTCATTTAGGCGATGGGCTGACAACCTGTCACTACAGCAATATACCTACAAATATCTTAATAAACCCTCAAAATTTGTCAGACGTGGCGGAACGACCTTTGTTAGGTCGTTTACGCTCTGCCTACCCCATTAGGGATAAAGGCGTGATTTTATGTATGTATGTATTCATTGAAGCGTACAACAGGTAACATGATTTTGACGTGAGCAGGGAAATTTAATTCGTTTTACAATCCTTACATACGATGACTTTTTTTAAACCGACACTGTTGTGTATGTAAAGTGCGGACGCTAGCAAACAATTTATCTAATGAAAGATTTATACCGGGTGTAAGGGACAGCGTCCCGCAAACTGATAGGAGTTGCTCAGTCAGCGACACTGAACAATTTCCACTAGGAAATTCTTTCAACAAGTGAGAAAAAGGCTTTTTTATACAAATTGTCCGATCGAGGTGGACATTTTGTATGGAAAGCTATTTTATTTAAAAAATATGGCTTTTCCATACAAATTGTCCGATCGAGGTGGACATTTTGTATGGAAAGCTATTTTATTTAAAAAATATGGCTTTTCCATACAAATTGTCCGATCGAGGTGGACATTTTGTATGGAAAAGATAATTTTTATTTTAAAAAAATTGCTTTTCCTTACAAATTGTCCGATCGAGGTTGACATTTTGTATGGAAAAGCTAATTTTTATTTTCACTTCCTGAAAGTATTTAGAGAGAGAGGAGAGAGGCCTTTGCCCAGCAGTGGGACACATAACGGCTACATAAGAAAGAAGAAAGAATTTCTCTATGGAAGTTGTTCAGGCGACGTAATTTTGAATCACTCGAATTCCAATGTGCATACGAAAGAGCACCTTTCGCATGCGATTTTCATACAATTTACCATGCGAATGTAAATCTTTCGTATGCGAATTCAATTCGGGCACTTCAAAAATACCCCTATCAGTTTGCTGGACGCTGTCCTTACATCCGGTATAAACTCTTATGCAATCTTTTTAGTAAGTAAGTAAAAACACTTTATTTTACACAAAAGACAAGAAAAGAGAAATACAAAAAAAACTTTAATTAATGTGCACAAAGGCGGTCTTATCGCTGGAAGTGATCTGTTCCAGACAACCTTTAGTGAGAGGAGGATTTTACTTCAATCACTAAATTTACTTTCTTCCATGCTGGCCTGGGAGCGAGCGAAAAACATAAAATATGCCAGCTGCATTTCCTCCCGGACATGCTGTAAAAACAAGCTAAAGAATCTGAATTTTTTTGTATAATGCAATTTAGGCGATGGGCTGACAACCTGTCACTACAGCAATATACCAACAAATCTTCTTAACTCTCAAAATTTTGTCAGACGTGGCGGATCGACCGTTGTTTAGGTCGTTTAAGCTCTGCCTACCCCATTATGGATGAAGGCGTGATTATATGTATGTACTATATTAACTCACCTTTCTCTGTCTCAGGTACTAAAAGACTGTCCCGCGATGCACGAAACTACCCTCCGTGTTTGGCGCAGGAACAACACCGTCGCCCGCGCGCCCAGGAGCAGATCTGCTACGAGAGTGCAACCTGCTTGTGAGTATCATAATTCACACTAGAAAACCCATGAAACTGAACAACTTTCTCCAAAGAGCATAGGTCGAAATATGAACAATAATTGGGCCACGTATAATATGAGTTATGGACCCAATTACACGGCACCCACGGGACACGCCTAGCCTATTCATAATTGATTAACATTGTATCTATTCTGTTAATAGTTTAAAATTTATATATTGTATTTATGTACATTATTATAAAATAAATAAATATTTATTTATTGAATTCGAAAGAAACAGTCACTTAAATATAGTTTTAAATTGTAGACCTATAGTTTCCGATATGTTTTACAAAAATATTAACATAAAGTGTAAGTTTAAACACTTACAGAAAATATATCTTACTAATTATTTATAAATCTGATTGATTACTATAATGAACATAAAATGCAAAGTCGGCAACCCTAAGTTACCTTAACTTAGGGTTGCCGACTTAAAGTTATGTAAGGGTTTATTAAAAATGTCAACTTCACCTAATTTATCATTATACAACCTACAGGCACGTCTTATAAAACTGTTATCAGCATAGAGAGTATTATTAGTTCTAGTTTAATAAATATTGATTGGGTTATTTTGTCTTATCTTGCTTGCAATAAATTTCGTGCTTCGGAGGTCACGTTAAGCCGTCGGTCCCGGTCGCTGTTTTTGATGGTGGTTGTTACACAAACCATGTCAGCGGCCTGATAGTTGTGCTACTAGGCGGTTTAAAAACTCTTGACACCAGGGTTCATCGGGTCGATAAGACTCGATACCTACTCGACAGAAGAAGAAGAAGAATAAATTTGAATAATATTTGTTTTGAATTTCGACGCCCTTGCGTGTCTTTCTTCTCCGATACGGAGAATCTTAAGCTCCTAATATAAACAAACATGTATTTTCTACAGCGTCCAACAACACCCAACTCGGGAATCGAAGCAAAACCCCCACGGCAGAGCAACTGCGCAGCCCGCAACTACACGCGCAGGAATCATTCGGGGACAGACTCAACGGCATGAACACTGGTAAGAATATTATTATTTAAGTGTTCGGAATAATAATTTAAACGTAATGAACAACTTTAAATTAGCTAATATTATTAGTTTTTTTTAGTAATGTTACAATTAACATTGTTTTTTTTTTGTTTATTGCGCGCAGTAACTGTGGACCTCTCTGAAGTTTGGGAGATTATTGAATGATTTGTGCCATGTAATTTAGTGTAGCAAACAATAAATTAAAAAAGCAATAATGTTTTCATTGCAACAAAATTTTACAGTACAGTTTGAAAACTCTGACACCAGGGTTCATCGGGTCATTCGACTAGAGAATCCACTCTCTAAGAAGAAGTACAATTTGGTTAATACTGCAGTCATGACTGTCGTTTGTTAGTCATTGCGTTTTACATACGGGGTGTAAGGGACAACCGCAAACGGATAGGGTCACAGTCAACGACACTGAACAACTATCAGCAGGTTTTTGTTTTAGGAAGTGAAAACAAAAAATGATTGTTTATACAAATTGTCTAATCGAGGTGGTCATTTGAATATAGTAAAGTTTTTTATTTCTTTTTCATCTCCTGAAAGAATTTCCTGGGAAAAGTTTTTCAGTTTCGTTGACTGAGCAACCCCTGCCAGTTTGCGGGA
Source organism: Scrobipalpa costella (assembly GCA_949820665.1). Classification (NCBI taxonomy): domain Eukaryota; kingdom Metazoa; phylum Arthropoda; class Insecta; order Lepidoptera; family Gelechiidae; genus Scrobipalpa; species Scrobipalpa costella. The sequence goes on along the minus strand of OX463320.1, from coordinate 3,394,643 downwards.
CGCTGTCCCTTACAGCCTGTATAAGTTGCAATAAACTCACTGCCGAAATTAACCGATTGTTTCTTTTCAAAGGTCGAAATTTACCTTCTACTTGATATTTTAAATAGTTGCTAACATGAGCTATTTGTTTCACGTACAATATTAAACAAAAAATTAAAATTAATAGTCTAGCAATCTATCAAAAACTTTCAATTGTTCCTAATATTTGTAATAACTTTACACAATGTCGCTAACCAAACTAACCCTTACATTTCCCCCTTGTAGAAGCAACATACGCGATCCCAGAACACAAGTCCCGCGAACGCGAAAGCCTTATAGACCGCCGGCGCCGCAGCAGCACCCCTGGAGGCCGACTGACTTTACCTGTCGTGGCACCTTGGACTGAACCACAGAATGACAACCATAATCAATGGCAGGAGAGAGAAACCTGGATAGATAACTCTAGTAATATCAGGAACTGGGCCGAGACTCAGAAGTGGGATAATAATGGCCAGAAATGGGACAATAACAATCAGAAGTGGGATCAAAATACTCAGAAGTGGGATCAAAACGGTCAGAAATGGGACCAAAACGGCCAAAAATGGGACAACAATAATCAGAAGTGGGATCAAAACGGTCAAAAATGGGACCAAAACGGTCAGAAATGGGAGGAAGGCATGAACAACGGTAACGGATGGGACGGGCGGGGCGGGTGGGGCGGGGAGGGTTGGGGGGAGGTGCCCACACCTACAGTACATGTGGACATGGGGGCCGCTTACTGGAGGGGCAACGCCAGTGTCGCCGACAGCAGCGATAATGGAGGTGAGTCATATCATATTGGACATGTTTATGTTAGTGTGGGTGTGCAGCAATGTATTGTGTGTGCAAATTATATTACTGTTATAATAAAGAATAATAATGGGTAGAATGGGACAATCATGGTCAGAAATGGGATAATCATGGTCAGAATACAACAATCATAGTGAGAGATAGGACAATCATGGACAGAAATGGGACAATTACATACATACATACATATAATCACGCATTTATCCCTAATGGGGTAGGCAGAGCGTAAACGACCTAAACAAACGTCGTTCCGCCACATCTGACAAAGTTTTAAGGGTTATTTAAGATAGATTTGTATATTAGTGTAGTGACCGGTTGTCAGCCTATCGCCTAAATTGCAATATACAGAAACCCTCAGATCCCTTAGAAGAAAGAAGAAGATAGGGGCAGAATGGAACAATTATGGTCAGAGATGGAACAATCATGAACTGAAATGGGACAGTCATGGTTAGAGATGGGACAATCATGGGCAGAATGGTACAATCATGGTCAGAGATGGAACAATCATGAACAGAAATGGGACAGTCATGGTTAGAGATGGGACAATCATGGGCAGAATGGTACAATCATGGTCAGAGATGGAACAATCATGAACTGAAATGGGACAGTCATGGTAAGAGATGGGACAATCATGGGCAGAATGGTACAATCATGGTCAGAGATGGAACAATCATGAACTGAAATGGGACAGTCATGGTTAGAGATGGGACAATCATGGGCAGAATGGTACAATCATGGTCAGAGATGGGACAATCATGAACTGAAATGGGACAATCATGGACAGAAATGGGTCAATCGTGGGCAGAATAGAACAATCATGGTTAGAGATGGGCATCATTGGCAGAAATGGGACAACCTTGGGTAGAAATGCAGTCTGTCGATTGCTAAAGTTACGAATTTATTCCCCAGGATTCCCAGAAGATGGTATGCTTCATTCCCCTACGACGGCGGCCATCAGTGGACTGACCAGGCAATCTCCTTCCACCAGCAGGATGAGGCCGCATTCCCCTTCCAATTCAGGTGAATACTTTACTGTGGATGAATATAATACCGTGTGTAAGGAACAGCGTACTGAAGACTGATATGGCTTATTTAGTCAACGAAACTGAAAAACTTTCACTAGGAAATGACATACATACATATAATTACCCCTTTATCCCTAATGGGGTAGGCAGAGCGTAAACGACCTAAACAAAGGTCGTTTCGCCACGTCTGACAAAGTTTTGAGGGTAATTTAAGATAGATTTGTAAGTATATTAATGAAGTGCCAGGTTGTCAGCCCATCGTCTAAATTTCAATATACAGAAACCCTCGGATTCCTTAGCTGATTTTTACAGTATGCCCGGGAGGAAATTCAGCTGGAACATTCTTTTCTCGCTTCCAGTCCAGCATGGAAGAAAAAATAAAACACATAATACATACATATAATCACGTCTTTATCCCTAATGGGGTAGGCGGAGCATCAACGACATAAACAAAGGTCGTTCCGCCACGTCTGACAAAGTTTTAAGGGTTATTTAGAAAAGATTTGTAGTTATGTTCTTGTGGTGACAGGTTATCAGCCCATCGCCTAAATTGCAATATACTGAAACCCTCAGATCCCTTAGCTGGTTTTTACAGCATGCTCAGGAGGAAATGTAGCTGGCACATTGTATGTTTTTCTCAAACTCCCAGTCCAGCATGGAAGAACACAGAATATTTAATCCAAATCTCTTACAGGTCATCTAAGAAGCCACTCGCCCTCAACAAATAGTGCCACGGACAGATTGATGGCCCACTCTCCGTCTGCAAGGCTTCAAAGCCAGTCGCCTTCCAACAACTCCTCAAATGGACGAATCAAGGGATCTCCTATGAGGTAACATTGATATTCATTTGTGAAAACGATTTATACATACATATAATCACGCCTCCATCCCTAATGGGGTAGGCAGAGCGCAAACGACCCAAACAAAGGTCGCTCCGCCACGTCTGACAAAGCTTTGAGGGCCATTCAAGATATATTTGTAGGTATATTGCTGTAGTGACAGGTGACAGGTTGTCAGCCCGTCGCCTCAATTACAATATACTGAAACCCTCAGATCCCTTACTAAAGTATAAATAGGTACAATGTCATTACGTAAATCTAAAGTCAGTATACTCTTTAACAGAGTAAAATACATTATCCAACATAAGGTTTTTCAATCGAGACCGAAACATTTCGTCAGATGATTCAGCTTTTAGGTCAGCAGGTAGTGCTTCGTAGTAAGTCAGGCCGACCCAGAAGGGAAACCAGACCCAATCCCAGATTAGGACAGTTTTAAAGCCGCCAATGCTTATCACTGGCCTTTGACATGGCTTAACGACTAATATCTACGGTATTAAACGATATTAACCGGAACCAATGGCTTTTCCTGAAATATTACATATATACATACATATGGTCACGCCTTTGTCTCTAATGGGGTAGGCAGAGCGTACACGACCTAAACAAAGGTCGTTCCGCCACGTTTGTCAAAGTTTTGAGGGTTATTTAAGTTAGAATTGTAGGTATATTGCTGTAGTGACAGGTTGTCAGCCCATCGCCTTAATTGCAATATACTGAAACCCTCGGATCCCTTAGCTGATTTTTACAGCATGCCCGGGAGCTGGCACATTCTCTGGTTTTCTCTCTCTCCCAGGCCAGCATGGAAGAAAGTTCCTGAAATATTATAACGTATATACAGGATTAGGTCGAATAGTATTGCGAGAAGTGTGTCAATATGCCGTATTTTTTAAATATGCCCCTACACGAATATCTGGAATTTACTCCAGCCATCGCCTTACCCCATTAGGTATCAAGGCGTGATTCGCATGTATCGCCCTCAGAGCACGTATCTGCAAAATCAACACCCTAGAGGAATCGGTTGAGTTTCCCCATAAAATAGAACTACATGACATGATTGAGTGAAAATATGCGAAATAAATTTGCCGCAGCGCATCATCTTTTAATTTTTTTATTTTTTTAATCTCCGCAATGCAAATACTGCACTGATGAGCTTATGGCTTCCAATTTGTTATCAACTGTTGCGACTCCTGTAGAAGATAGCTTCAAGCTTTCCCAAGTTAACTGTATGTCAGTTACTTTTCCTTTCCTCTATATCAGTTTTTTTTCTTTTTTTTATGTATATAATAATAATATAGCCATTTATTTCCGTGCAATTCAGTACATTATAAAATTTATTCTTAAATTAGTGTTAAGTATTCAATTCATTATGTTATTTAAAATATAATTACAATTCAAATTATTTCATTTTATGGTTTTATTTTGCATATGGAAGCCCTAGTCGGGCATAGGCCTCCTCCATCGCTCTCCACTCGTGTCTATTTGCGGGTAGTCTAGTCCAGGTTTTCCTGCAGTGTGCACGATGTGATCGCGCCAGCGTGTGCTCGGCCGGCTCTGGGGCGGGTCGTGCCGTCGGTTGTCCTCGCTAAGTCCCGCCCATCTCCATTTGAGACAGCAAGCTAATTTTTATGTATATATGGTGTAAATATGAGTTTCTATTCCAGACACCGCGAGAATTCCCCTTCGCGACGTATGCATTCTCCAACGAGACGCTCCCCGTCCTGCTATGAAGGGGATCCCATGGCGCCGCAGAATACCGCATATGTTGCGAACTATCCACAGGTGAATATTGAGACTTACATACATACGCAATATTGCCATGGACTCCCGATCCGGAGGTCCTGGGTTCGATTCCCAGGGGAGAAACACGAAGTTGACGACGCGGCAGACCGAGACGACGCTGGACGTCTTCAGCAAGGCATGGCCGGAGGACGCCCAAGATAGGGAGTCATGGAGGGAACGGAGAGAGGCCTTTGCCCAGCAGTGGGACACTTAACGGCTATATAAGATAAGACATACATACATATAGTCACGCCTTTATCCCTAATGGGGTAGGCAGAGCGTAAACCACCTAAACAAAGGTCGTTCCGCCACGTCTATCAAAGCTTTGAGGGTTATTTAGGATAGATTTGTAGGTATATTGCTTAGTGACAGGATATTAGCCCATCGCCTAAATTACTAAATACTCCTCGGATCCCTTAGCTGGTTTTTAGAGCATGCCCGGGAGTAAATAAAGCTGGTACATTCTATGTTTTTCTCTCGCTCCCAGGCCAGCATGAAACTCAATTTAAGATAGATTTTCTGCTTTAGCAATAAGGCCGCCTATATTGTACTGTCACGTTTGTTCCTTTTTATTTCTGTTGTATGTGTTTCTTTGTGCAATAAAGAATTTTGTATTGTATTTGTAGATATATTGTTGTAGTGACAGGTTGACAGCCCACCGCCTAAATTGCAATATGCTAAAACCCTCGGATCCCTTAGCTGGTATTTACAGCATGACCGAGAGGAAATGCAGCTGGCACATTCTATGTTTTCTCTCGCTCCCAGTCCAGCATGGAAGAAGTTTATTGATTTTTCTAATGCATATTTGATATTTAGGTGGAAGCCGGTGGAACTACAGACCCAGAAGCAGATGTCCTGGTGCGACTGGCCAGAGGAAGTGCGGGCTTCGGGTTCAGAATAGTTGGCGGCACTGAGGATGGCAGCAGGGTTGCTGTGGGATATGTTGTGCCAGGTATACATACAGGATTTTGGCCCTCACAGTGCTATTTTATTTCATCACTACATAGTATAAAACAAAGTCGCTTTCTCTGTCCCTATATCCCTATGTATGCATAAATCTTTAAAACTACGCAACGGATTTTGATGCGGTTTCTTTTAAGGGATGGAGTGATTCAAGAGGAAGGTTTATATGTATAATACATGCATAATATAGTAGAGAAACACTGATAATTTCCGTGCGAAGCCGGGGCGGGTCGCTAGTTATTTCATATAATATGAAAGAAAGAAAAAAAATCAACTCGTTTCTGGCAGGAATCGAACCTGCGTCTCTGGAATGCTGGTCCTTCACTCTACCAACTGAGCTACAGAAACGGTAGAGGGAGTGACGAATTGGTCAGTCTTTCTCATGTACTAGTTCCATAACATTTTAACTATAGAAAACATTATATTACAAAGTTTTTTTTTTTTTTTTACTTAGCCTGAAATGTCCCACTGAAGGGCAGTTATATTATATATATTATAAAGTTATAATAATTAATACAAAAAACATAAATATTAAAATACTAACAAGAACATAACAATAAAAACAAAACATAACAATACAACATTTTAATTTAATTTCTTATGTATACGTCATAGCGACGTTAGCGACATCTAGCCATGTAGTTTAAGAACTACGTAGTCGTTCAAGTCCTGCCAGAAACGAATTTATTACCTTCTTTCTTTCATATTATACATAAGTCTTATCTATTTATATTAAAAAAAAACAGGATTCAAATTCCATAGTTTGTTAGTTCATTTATTCAAAAACTTTTACAGTTTCCAAGTTCAGTTTGGCCGATTATTTAAATGGTTTAATGCGGGTTTCGATTGCCTTATTTTTGCTAGATATTTTTACATCAAACTCATACATACATACATATAATCATGCTTTCATCCCTAATGTGGTAGGCAGAGCGTAAACTACCTAAAGGTCGTTCCGCCACGTCTGATAAAATTTTAAGGGTTATTTAAGATAGATTTGTACGTATATTGCTATAGTAACAGATTGTCAGCCCATCGCCTAAATTACCTAGCTGGTTTTTACAGCATACTCGGGAGGAAACGCAGCTGGCACATTCTGTGTTTTTCTCTCGCTCCCAGTCCAGCATTTTAATTATGCCAAAGTTAAATTAATTAAATAATAATAATAATCGAAATAGTGTGATTAGGGAACGTTGTGGTGTGAAAGAAGATATAGTGACAGGTATTGACAAGGGAATGCTTAAATGGTTTGGACATGTTGAGAGAATGAGTGAAAGCAGGTTGACCAAACAGATATATATGGCGAGTGTGGATGGGAATGTTGGAAGGGGAAGGCCTCGACGCACGTACTTGGATCAAATCGGGGACGTCCTAAAGAAAGGTCAGGTCAAGAGTACCCTAAACCGACGAGCATGTATGAAAAGATTAATTAATGTGGATGAAGCGAAAGAAGTATGTAAGGATCGTAGCAAGTGGAAAGATGTGGTCTCTGCCTACCCCTCCGGGAAAGAGGCGTGATTATATGTATGTATGTATGTTAAATTAATTAGGACAAACTGATATTTTTAACTACCTACACCATTTCGTCCTGAAGTTTTTTTTTAAACATAAATCACTAAGGCTCGTATCTAAAAGCGATCTCAAGATCGAGAGCAATATTAAGTACGGATTTGACAGGTGATATTGTATTAAAATGACATTTCTGATACGAGCTCAAACTAGCTGTCAGTCTCAAGTACTATTTATCAATACGGACCCTAATTACTGTTCAAGGAACTTGTCTGTTAATAGATGGTATCTTGAAGATCTGTATTTCTGCCACTCCCAGTCCAGCATGGAAGAAACTCGTATCTATTTATTTTATTTTCCCAGAACTCAGACCTGTTTGTCTTGTCACCAGGTGGTCCAGCAGACGGTCTGCTGAGACCTGGCGATCTGCTGACATCAGTAGACGGAATACCCTTATCCGGAGCCACTCACGCCCGCGCTGTGGCTTACGTCTGCCAAGCTGCTTCAAGAGGGCATGTAAGTGCACTTTTGACGGACATACATACATACATACATATAATCACGCCTTTATCCCTAATGGGGTAGGCAGAGCGTAAACGACCAAAACAAAGGTCGTTCCGCCACGTCTGACAAAGTTTTGAGGGTTATTTAAGATATATTCGTAGGTATATTGCTGTAGTGACAGGTTGTCAGCCCATCGCCTAAATTGCAATACACTGAATCCCTCGGATCCCTTAGCTGGTTTTTACAGCATACCCGGGAGGAAATGCAGCTGGCACATTCTAGGTTTTTCTCTCGCTCCCAAGCCAGCATGGTGTTATAATTCAATGAAGCCGGCTGCACGCACGAAAAAAATAATAATTATAAATTCCTGTCTCTTCCTCACACTTTCAAATTTTTTTACCGAACAACATCCTTTTGTGTCGAGATCGAGTATGTACATACATACACACATAAAATCACTCCTTTATCCCTTACGGGGTAGGCAGAGCGTAGAAGGCCTCGTAATAGGCGCTTTCGCCACGTCTGACAAAAATTGAGGACAAATTTTAGATTGTGATGATTTGTATTGCTGTAGTGACAGGTTGTCAGCCCATCGCCTAAATTACAATACACTGTAACCCTCGAATCCCTTTTGCTGACTTCTACAGCATGCCCGGGAGGAAGGGCAACCGGAACATTCTATAATCGAGTATCGATTCGATTATAGAATGTTCCATTGGCAAAATACGTCTCAAATCATGAGAAGTGAAGCCATTAAAAAAAAAACATTGCTCATTCGGCGTTACCTCGCTTTGGGGTTTTCCATTTAAGGCTTGAAGTGCAAGCGAGAGCGCGGAACGAGCGACAAAGAGGCACAATCGGCTTCCTCGTTCGGCAGCGTTCGACATCTGTCTCCGTCACTATTTTCTTGTGACGTTGTCACGTTCAACTACCGTCGGTAAACCGACTTTACAGACAACCGGTTTTTTTTATAAGCAATATACTATCAGTTGTGATGGACTTGAGACTCCCAGCGTCCAGATTTGCCTGACCTAACTATTCTTAAAGTAATCATTAACTTAGTATATATAATCACGTTTTATCCCTAATGGGGTAGCCAGAGCGTAAACGACCTAAACAAAGGTCGATCCACCACGTCTGACAAAGTTTTGAGGGTTATTTAAGATAGATTTGTAGGTATATTGTTAACGTGACAGGTTGTCAGCCCAGCGTCTAAATTACAATATACTGAAACCCTCGGATCCCTTAGCTGATTTTTACAGCATGCTCGGGAGGAAATGCAGCTGGCACATTCTATGTTATTCTCTCGCTCCCAGGCCAACATGGAAGGACATAAACTTAGTCTTATCTTATCTTATTTAGCCCACATCATCCCATAAACATAGTACTAGGTAGAACATTCTTACAGGCAATGATATACCCAGAAAGTACACCTTCTTCTTAGCGAGTGGATTCTCGAATTGAACCTCCCGATTAACCCTGGTGTCAAGAGTTTGAAACCGCCTAGTAGCACAGCTATTAGGCCCTAAATGTGGTTTGAGTAACGACCACTATCACAGACAGCGACCGGGGCTGACGGTTTAACGTGCCCTCCGAGGCACGGAAGCCTTTTTCTTTTCCGGTAATTAGATGATTCAGCCGGTAATGTCCAAACCAAACTGCTGAGAACCTCACAAAGTGATAAATTGACAAATATCAACATTGTGTTCCCCCCTGGGAATCGAACCCAGGACCTCCGGATCGTAAGCCCACCAAAGCTCATCTGTGTAAGTGAGTGACTAACCTAACGAATACGAGTAAATTACGTCTCTTATTATCAAAAGAAGAGTGAAATGCATTCAATTTACCATCACTTGGCAGTCAATATATATTAACTTCATACATACATATAATCACGCCTTTATCTCTAATGGGGTAAACTACCTAAACTAAAGTCGTTCCGCCATGTCTCACAAAGTTTTGAGGGTTATTTAAGACAGATTTGTAGGTATATTGATGTAGTGACAGGTTGTCAGCCCATCGCCTGAATTGCAATATACTGAAACCCTCGGAACCCTTAGCATGTTTTTACAGCACGCCCGGTAGAAAACGCAGCTGGCACATTCTATGTTTTTCTTTACCTCACGCCAGCATGGGAGAAATTAAAAAAACCTGTCAAAAAGTTACCATAGAGAAGGGCTTATAGGAAGTGCATAAGTCCCTCTCTTATTCTGTCTCTATTTTTCTCTATGACAGGTATTTTAAATTCCTGGCAATGCTAAACAAAAATATAATATGTACTTTGAAAATATCTTCCTTCAGGTTACCCTCGGTGTCCGGCACAACAGAGCGGATATCCAATCTCTAGGACTACCCACAATGGGGGCGCCGCATCCGCACCAACCTTTGCTTACGTAAGTATAGCTGTGTTTTATAATCGTGTTCATTGTATCTAACATTATGGTGATTTGATTAAAAGGTGTTGTTTGCATTTTTTTTATAATTGAAAGTCAGTTCGACGAAGACGAAGAAGTTCGACAATAACATTAAAAAAAAATCTATCCCATATTTATCCAGATTACAGATCGCTATTTCAAACCTTACTCGATCAAATTATAAAACTAATAAATGTTTTTGAGTAAATTATTTATCTTATATGCCTCATGTTGTTTATGTAAATAATAATGCGCATTAGATAGAAAAAAAGATTAGTAATTTTTAACATGACAAAACATCGAACAGACTTATACAACATGTAACAGAAAGGGTACATGCATCAAGAACGGTGTGAACCATGGAACTGAACAACTTTACCTAAAAAACATAGGTCGAAAAACGAAAAAAAGTTTGACCTTCCATACGAAATGCATCAGCTGTTAGCGTATTTAGTATGGGAAGTCGTTTTTTTTCGTATTTCGACCTCTGTTTCTAAGGGAAAGATAGATTGATAGATAAAAGGTTTATTGCATAAAAAACATCCCACATCAAACAAAAGGTAAACACGAAGAAAGAAGAGTTGAAAATAAATAAAGACATGACAAAATAAGACAAACTAGTGCCTACATTCTGTTGAATGTGTGCTGAAGTGATGCAGAGGGTCAGAGCTCAGTGTATTATAGCTCATAAACAGCAACACTGATTTTCAGCTCAATGGGTAGTTGTTCAGTTTGATGGGTAGATTTTTGGCGAGAGAACGTGCGGTTAATGGTGGTGAAGTAAAACTGCTGCGTGTTATTAACAGGTGTATATTTACTCTTCCATGCTGGCCTGGGAGCGAGAGAAAAACATAGAATGTGCCAGCTGCATTTCCTCCCGGGCATGCTGTATAAACCAGCTAAGGGATCCAAGGGTTTCAGTATATTGTAATTTAGGCGATGGGCTGACAACCTGTCACTACAGCAATATACCTACAAATCTATCTTAAAAAACCCTCAAAACTATGTCAGACGTGGCGGAACAACCTTTGTTTAGGTTGTTTACGCTCTGCCTACCCCATTAGGGATAAAGGCGTGATTATATGTATGTATGTATATTTACAGAATGTACAGGTTGGTCAATGCGATAAAACATATAAATATTGTTATAACTGAATCGCAAGAAATAACCAAGTAACAAAAGCTGTGGCGTCTGCAAAAGAATGACAGTTTGACAATATGTCAGTAGTGAAAAATATATTTACAAAATAGTTTGCGTCCAATGAGGTTGGACGCTACAGATTCATACATTTCACGATGTACATACCCTTTATGTAACATGTTGTACGTTAACCTCATCTATATATATAAAAATGAATCCCTATTTCCCTTGGTCACGGCATCACGCCTGAACGGCTGGACCGATTTCGCTAATTCTTTTTTGTTCTGTTATTATTATCAGGAGAAGGTTTTATTATGAAAGAAAAAATTAAGGAAATTGCGCGGAAAAGTTAGAAAATTTAAAATTACTTAACCACCATATAAAATTATTAAACTTTTTTAATGTAACCTTAAGACATTTGACAGAATTGAGATATAATAAAACAATTAACTTTATAAAATCAAAAATCTGCTCATTTATGGCGTCTAAGGCGGAACAAAGTTCGCCGGGTCAGCTAGTACATAACAAAAAAACACAGTAACAAGAGCATATACCACCTACTAACTGAAACCGTCATGCGTGTGTGTAGGGGCGAGGAGCCGCCGCGCGCTCAGCCCGGGTACAGCATCCTGCACCCCGCGCCCCACTACCCGCCACACGCTCACATGTGCGTAACATCATTATATCCATCATCTCCCTAGCCTTATCCCGTATCTTACGGGGTCGGCTACCTAATCTAGGGGATTGAACGAGGGTACTGGTTTTTACTTTTAATCCTAGATTAGGTCAGAGTTTTCAAGCCGCCAATGCTTAGCACTGGCCTCTGATATGGCTTAACGACCAATATCTACGGTATTAAACGATATTAACCGGGACCAACAGCTTAACGTGCCTTCCGAAACACGGAAAGAGCACCGAGTAAACGTACATATGAAATTCGTAAACCGAAAAACACATTGGTACGTGGTGGGGTTCGAACCACGACCTCCCTCAGCTCAGGAGGCAGCGGCCCTATCCACTACACCATCGGGCTTTCATCATTATATCCATACTAATATAAATGCGAAAGTGTGGTTTGTCTTAACGCTTTAACCACAGGCCATATTGAGTAACAGCTCCGTAAAAAATCATATTGGAACTTCTGTCTTGCATTCAGTTGCTCAGTGAACGAACCTGAACAACTTTCACTGGGAAATTCTTTCGGGAAATGAAAAAGCAATTGACCTTCGTATACAAATTGACCACCTCAAGCAGACAATTTGTATGAAATAATATTATAATATATAAAAAATTAAAACCAAAAGATATTTTTTCACTTTCTGAAAAAAAGATCGTGACAGTTTTGTTGACCGAGCAACCCCTATCAGTTTGCGGGACGCTGTCCCTTAAAACCCGTATAAATGCGAAAGTGTTTGTTTGTCTTCATGCCATAATACAACTTTGAAAAAGTCGTTAAAAAAATATTTTTATTAATATTAGAACTTTTAATATCACAGCTATAACAAATATCCTACCGTCTGCGCCAAATAACAAAGACATATTCTTCCAGGTACGGAGTCCAATACGATAACGGTAGCACAGGCTGGGCACCCGTGCCGTATGACGTCACAGTGACCAGAAACGAAGGAGAGGGGTTCGGTTTCGTGGTCATTTCGTCCACTAACAAAGCCACTAGCACTATTGGTGAGTTCGACTGTTATTCTATCAAATAATACTTTCACTTTCAGGTTAGTTTCAACTTCCATGTTGGACTGGAAGCGAGAGAAACAGCTGCATTTCCTCCTGTAAAAACCAGCTAAGGGATCCGAGGGTATCAGTATATTGCAAATTAGGCGATAAGCTGACAACCTTCACTATGGCAATATACCTACAAATCTATTATATATAATATAACCCTCAAAACGTTGTCAGACGTGGCGGGACGACCTTTTGTTTAGGTCGTTTACGCTCTGCCTACCCCATTAGGGATAAAGGCGTGATTATATGTATGTATGTCTGTACAGGTTAGTTGGCCAAGGGAACTCGGATGAGAAGGCAAGCCGTGTCGTAGTGAAATAGGATCTATAACAGCCTTGGCATCAATCCCAATTCGGTGGTTTTTGATCAGTCACAAACATACTAGCACCAAACAGCTTGCTTTGTTCAGTCGATATGTGCGCATAAGACATGTTAGCTGTGGTCTTAGGCGGTTTAAGGGTCTGCCGGAGTGGTGAAATCCCGTACAAATGTAGTTTCGCATTTATCCCTTAACAGTAAAACTAAACTTAACCAAACTCCGTACATATGACCAACTGCATCATATCTATGCTTCTAATTAGGTTTGGTTTGAAATTTTGCATGAACAAAACGACCGAAAATACGATTATGTGTGAAAATTGCCTAAACTTAAATTTGCTTTCTAATGTTGTACTTGGTTAATATTTTCAAACCAAACCTAATTAGAAGCATAGATATGATGCATTTAGTCATGTGTACGGAGTTTGGTTAAGTTTGGTTTTATTGTTTAGGAATAAAAGCGTAACTACGTTTGTATGGGATTTCCCTACTCCGGCAGACCCTTAAATCACGGTTTCGGGTCGTACAGCGACTTAAAATGAAAGCCCACTTGATAAGCAGTAGAAAAATGTGATTTCAGATCGTTCTATCGTCGAATTTGTCTCTTTTAGCAATGACTTAGATTGAAAAATAAACGCAAAAAATCAAACTCGACAACTTAAAGTTGCTGTTAAAAAAATCTTTTTAGAAATATGCAGTGCCTGATGTGTCTTTGTTGTTTATGATGTTCTTAGTGCACAATGAATTGTTAAATAAATAAACTTTTTTCTCCCCAACAGGCCAACTAATACCAAACTCTCCCGCCGCGCGCTGCGGACTCCTCCACGTCGGCGACACCATCCTAGCCATCAACAGAATGCCCATACGCAACCTGCCTCATCCCGAGGTAGTCGCCCTCATTAAACACAGCGGTACCACTGTCACTTTGACTGTGGTACCACCAGATGGGAGGGTCGACTGATATACCGTCACTAAAGGGAGGTTTGTCATCGATATTGTTGTCAATGTTAGAAGAAATGAGTTTATACCTACTCTAGTTTGATTAAGACATTGGATCATATGTGTCATTAGGTAATATGGGTCTTTGGGTCATATGCATCATTAGGTTTTATGGGTCATTGAGCCATATGGGTCATTGGGTCAAACAGTTATTGTCATTCTACTACATTATACCTACTCTAGTTTGATAAGACCGCTGATATTGGGTCATATTAATATGGATCATTAGGTCAGACTCAATGACCCATTATTCAGTCATAAATCATTGGCTCATATAGGTCAATGAATCATGTAGTCATGTCATATGGATCCTTGGTCCAGAGATTTGCCTTACGTCGGCGACACCATCCTAGCCATCAACAGAATGCCCATACGCAACCTGCCGCATCCAGAGGTCGTGGCCCTCATTAAACACAGCGGTACCACTGTCACTTTGACTGTGGTACCACCAGATGGGAGGGTCGACTGATATACCGTCACTAAAGGCAGGTTTGTCATCGATATAGTAGTCAATGTTAGAAGGGACCATTTTATGCCAACTATAGTCTGATAATACCACTTATATTGGGTCATATGGGTCATTGGGTCATATGAATCTTTTTGTCAAAGATCATTTATGTATTTATTTAGCAATTTTTCGTACATACTAAAATATCATTGGATCATTAGGATCATTGGCTCATATAGGTCAATGAATCATGTAGTCATGTCATATGGATCCTTGGTCCAGAGGTTTACCTTACGTCGGCGACACCATCCTAGCCATCAACAGAATGCCCATACGCAACCTGCCGCATCCAGAGGTCGTCGCCCTCATTAAACACAGCGGTACCACTGTTACTTTGACTGTGGTACCACTAGATGGGAGGATCGACTGATCTTCAGATAAATATACCGTAACTAAAGGGAGGTTTGTTATTGATATGTAGTCAATGTTAGAAGGAATGAGTTTATACTTACTCTAGTTTAATTAAGGCATTGGATCATGTGTCATTAGGTAATATGGGTCATTGGGTCATATGCGTCATTTGCTCATATGGGTAATTGGGTCATATGCGTCATTAGGTAAAATGGGTCATTGGGTCATACGCGTCATTAGGTTATGTGGGTTATATAGGTTATTGGCTCATAGGGATCATTGGCTCATATGGGTTTTTGGGTCATACAGTTATTGTCATTAGAGACTTCCTAGCCATCAACAGAATGCCCATACGCAGATATAGGTCGTTGCCTTTATTAAACACAGTGGTACCACTTTGAATGTGGTACCACCAGATGGGAGGGTAGACTGATATAAAGATGGATATACTATAACAGAGACTGTAACTAAAGGGAGGTACGTTATTGATATTGTAGTGAAAGTTAGGAGAACTGAGTTTGTGCCTACTCTAATTTGATAAGACCATAATGATATTTATGAAACCATTGCCATAAAATAGATATTGGGTCATATAGTTATTGCCATCAATCAATATTATGCCCATACGCAATCTGCCGCATCCCGATTAAACACAGGGGTTAAAGGTTAGTTATTGTTAAAGGAAGGTTTGTTATTGAAACTGCAGTCAATGTTAGGAGAAATGAGATTGTGCCTACTCTAGTTTAATAGGACTATGTTTATGAAACTACTGGGTTCGAGGGTAGACTGATGTACTGTCGTTCAAGATAGATATTTTGTCGATAGATATTTGCCATCAATATCATGTCCATATTATGCAATCTGCCACATTGAATGTGGATTGTTTTTCAAGGCTTTGTTTGATATTTTATGACTAGGACATACATACATATAGTCACGCCTTTATCCTTAATGGGGTAGGCAGAGCGTAAACTACCTAAACAAAGGTCCGCCACGTCCGACAAAGTTTTAAGGGTTAATTAAGATAGATTTGTAGGTATATTGCTGTAGTGACAGGTTGTTAGCCTATCGCCTAAATTGCAATATACAGAAACGGATCCCTTTGCTGGTTTTTACAGCATGCCCGGGATAAAATGCATCTGGTACATTGTATGTTTATCTCTCGCTCTCGCACCAATACTATATAATAGGACAATTTCTATTATTCAACCTTATCTAGCCTTGACCATCAAGGCGTATGTTGCTTTACTTTCGATATCTGAAAGAATAAGCACACAAACTGCACCACAAAGTGATACGGGTTGCTCAGTCAACGACACTGAACAACTATCAGCAGGAACTATTTTTGGGAAGTGAAAACAAAAGGCTTTTATATACAAATTGTCTGATCGAGGCTTCTGATAGTTGTTCAGTGTCGTTAACTGAGCAACCCCGATCAGTTTGCGGGACGCTGTCCCTTATACCTGGTATACGAACGACAAAGGCCTTAATAAAATCAACCGAATATTTTTGATATTTTTAATTATATCAAAATTATCGATCTCTAAAGAAATAGGTCTTATTTTACCATGAAAATGCAAGAGTTAGGCTGCCTTTCCACCAAAGATAGGCGAGGGAAATGTGTCGTAAGAGGATGTGTAGCGGAGCTGTTAAAATTCGCATTAATGTGTCAAAATGCGTATTGATATGCGGTGCGAGCCGAGCGAGGATGCGTTGCTAAGCTGTGCAATGTGTCGGCGGCCTATTCCTCGCACACATTCCTAGCACACATCTCGCGCTTGTTTTGTACGGACAAAACCTAAAGCCGTTTCCACCAGAGCTGTGCTGAGCGAGGCGAAGTAAATGGAGCGTTCCTATTGGTTGTTTAAAACACATCCCTCGCTACCTATCCTTGCACAACTCTGGTGGAAACGCAGCCTTAAACTAGGTAATAGAATATCTAAAGGGGTTGCCCTAAACGTTTGCCTGTCTGCCTAGTTTTAGATTTTGTAAAAACTTTGCAGTAAGATTTAATAGGCAATTCAATTCAATTTTAGAATCTCATACCGTCCTTAATCTTTTTAAATTCCTCTTGCATTTACGTACACTTACTTATTTACAGTGGTAATCTTGTTCTTCCTCAAGGAGGCATCTCAGTATCGTAACACCCTATATTTTTTTTATTATGATCTGATTTGATACTTACTACTTTAGGTTTCATTCTTAGTACTATGTTTGTTTTAATATTTTCTCATACATACATACATAACGTCACGCCTCTTGTATTATTATAAGCAAAAAATAATGTCTGATTTATACAATAATTATTTGTAAATGATTAATTAATAAGTAGACTTTAGGTTACCTTTCAAACACACACACAATTACATATACTCCTTATGGGGTAGGCAGGGCATAAAATATAGTATAGTACGATATATTGCTGCAGTGACGGGATGTCAGCCCATCGTCAGGTTTATTTACAGGAATCGTATTATTGAATCACTCGAACAGCAATGCACATACGAAAGAGTAACTTTCGCATGCGATTTTCATACAATTTTCCATGCGAATGTCAGTCTTTCGTATGCGAATTCGATCAGAGTGATTCAAAAATTTTGCTCCTGGAGTTTGTATGCCCGGGAAGAGTAGCGGTTGGAATATTCTTCTTATTTTATTCTTTATCAAGGATGTATGTGCCTGATTCTGTGCGCGAGTGTGTTTGAAGGTAACCTTTCATAGTTAGTCAAATGACTATATTGTTAAAAGATGGAAAATATATTTGGTCCAACTGAAGCATTTGCTTATGCCTATACTTCATAAATTTCTATACATAGCTTTAATATCTTATGTAGATAGATCTAAGTTATAATTTCGGTTGTATGATAAATGTAGTTTATTTTTTAAATATCTGACTTCTATATTGTTGTGTATTTCGCCGTCCGCAATTAAGTTTTTGATGGACGTTTTTGTGCCTTGAATATGAATATTATTAAACTATTTTTATGGAATATTAATATTACTAAGAGCCATTATTGAAAAGGCAGCTCGCTAGAGTAAGATATTGGATCTAAAGATAAGTCTTATATATACTGCCTTCCTATTTCCTGTATTGTTTTTGTTAGTTTTACGAATATTTGTACTTTTTTTCCTTTATCTTTCTGCGTCTTCTCTTCTATCTTTTTCTAATTTTCTTTGTGAATCTCCTCTTGAATTTCCTATCTTTTGTTTCATAATTAAATTGTCTTTGGATGTAGATCTATAGATATTAAGACTCCATAGTTTTGCTCAATGTGTTTTCAGAGACCTAATGTAATGTTAAACCATAACGTATATGCAAGATTAATAGAACCATTTTATTAGAACTTGTTTCTGATTGGCTGAACTTTTGATAGAGAAAAACACTTGACCAATCAGATACAATATAAAGATAATGAATACATAGTGTTAATGATTATGAAGCAATTATTTTTTATCAATAATCTTAGTTATATCGATACATTTATTGATTTTTTAGGTAGTTAATACTAATACCTAAAAAATCAATACCTAAAATGGTGATGTAAATATTTTTGGAAATGTTTTGTCTGCAATGCATAATAATATTAATTGATCATAGTTTAATTTTAATTTTATTCGTAATAATTATGAAATTCTAATCATATTGACCTAAATTTGACTAATTATTATAAATCTAGGGACTGAAAGTTTACAATGTATTTGTGAGACCACCGAGTTTGGAAAATTCTAATCTTTATGTTAATTCCTTAGTATAATTATTAAGTATAGTTATAAAAATATGATCTGAAAACCCTTATGTGACTAGCAACCTAAGTTATAGACTTAAATAAGACAAGAGATATAAAAAGAATATTCTGCTATTGCAGTTTTTAAAATCCTGTGTCATATTATTATAAGTTGCAAAATCTAAGGGTTTTCTTATCAGTAGGAAATGCAATAATTTGTGCCTTTAATAAATCCATGTCTTGCCTCGAAAACAATAAAAAGATCTTATATTGTAAAATAGTTCCAAAGAAATCAGAATAAAATGATCATGTGTTTGAAAATATTTTTGTGAATCATATTGCTCGATAAAAGTTTGTATAAATTCTTTATTTTTCTGGTCAATATTTCCAGATGTATGAAATGATACATAAGTTTACTCAATACATATTTTTATTTAATAAAAATGGCTCGTTTTATTTATTTAGTTTTATTAGGATAGACCAATGAGAGGCCACATCTGTACGCATTGAATCGTAGTTTCTATATTTCATGTCAATGATTTCATATCCAGTATAAAAAATCCGAAGTCGATAGCTTTCAATCACCACCGCCACCACCTTCGTAGTTTCGTGGTCTAGTTATCCAAGCCATGAGTTCCTGATCCGGAGGTCTTCGGTTCAAATCCTACGGTCGGGGGGAGCATAAAGAATGCAGACTGATCTAGTCTTTCAAGAAAAAAATATTTCGTGTCATTCCCTGCTTTAGGCACGTTATGCGTTAAGCCGGCCGGCGTGTCGAGCCCGGTCGCTGTCTAATCGTGCTCACACTAGCCATATTAAAAGTCTATATGTATTTTTCTTTATATAAGTGCTTACATCTCGTGCTATTTTGTAATGCTTTTAGTTTAAACATCTGACATTAAGGTGCTTCGGTAGGTTGGTTGAGGCGAAAAACCCACTCGGTGGATGGATTAAGACTACAGTAATCCCCACTAATTTCTTCCACGCTGGACTGGGAGAGATAGAAAAACATAGAATGTTCCAGCTGCCCTTCCTCCCGGGCATGCTGTTGAAGTCAGCAAAAGGGACTCGAGGGTTACAGTGTATTGTAATTTAGGCGATGGGCTGACAACCTGTCACTATAGCAATACATATTACAATCTAAAATTGCCCTCAATTTTTGTCAGACGTGGCGAAAGCGCCTTTTACGAGGCGTTAAACGCTCTGCCTACCCCGTAAGGGATAAAGGCGTGATTTATGTATGTATGTAATCCCCACTAACTAAGGGTACTGTTTAACAAATAGCAACACCGAAGATTATCTGTCAGATTTGCAGGGATGTCGCTTGATAGAAATATATTCAAATGTACCATTTTGAGCAAGCAAAGAGGATCTATAAAAAAAACTTTATACGGATTTCCTAAGATTATTTTTATTATTAAACAAATCTTGTAAAAAGAACGCTCTTGCTAAGCTTACAGGTGAATGTAAAGCAGCATTATAAACTCCTTGTTCTTTGTTACGACCACAAAGATTACGACCCATGTTAAGAAGTTTTAATTTTAACTTTAATACCTTAAGCCTGTCGCCCACTGACGCGGCCGGCGGTGGCGGCCTACCGTTGGCCGTATACCTGACCACGCCGTACAGCACAATGCCGCGGTGGCGGCCCACAGCAGCATTGATTACGTAGCGCGCCAGAATTTGACAGCTACACACGCGGTCAGTTGTGAAATATCACCGCTAGCCACCACCGCCACCGCGCAGTTTCCGCGATACGCGTTGCCTCTTGGCTTTTGTGGCTGCGACTAGTTGTGAGTTGCCCGTGCTAATGACCGCGCCAGTGTGCGGGCTTTCATACATTTTGAAGGAACACAACTGTCCGCCACTGCCACCACAGGCCGCGCCAGTGTGCGATAGGCTTTATAGTATATACTTGCTTATTACTTTTGGCTGGTTAATGGTATAACGCCACCTATTATGAAAAGAAAAATAATTATTATGTCATTAGTGTCATAACGTCATTACTGTCGTACAATTTAATTATCCATTTTGTTTTATACAAAAGCTTTTTGTCTCAAAATTTGTGGTCCCTACAGGAAAAAGTAAAGTAAGTTCCTGCCTACCTATATCAGAACAATAATAATTCTGGATATGGATAATCAGTAATGGGTATTGATCAAAGCTACCTTAAAAACTATTGGAGCAAAGGTTTTGTGGGAGAAAGTGAAAGCAGCATGAGAAGGAAAAAACAAAACACAGAGGCATACAATGAGAAACGTAAAAGGTGCTCCTGTCCAAAGTGCAGGGCAAGAGCTAATGATAAAAAATTTAGGAAAACTTTCTTGTCTAGAAAAATATCTAATCACCTAAGCAGATGTTCAATATCAAGACATAATATAACACCACCCGCATCAGGCACTGCCCGTGAAATAAAGAATTTGATCGACAGTAACCCTCACCGACCGTTCGTGGTTGCTTTTCTTGCTTCGGACACTAGACTTACATTAAAAAAGAAGGGAGATCAAAACCCTCATTATCGAACAAAAACCTATTTTCCAGAAGAAGAAATACTCGAACAAGAACAAGATTTTGCAAGATCAGAGTACAAACCTCCTAAACCTTATCCGTTTGCCATAAAAAAATCGTCTTACGCGTATTGTCCTCCTACTCGTGATTGTAAAGAAAAGAAACTACACATCAAATCTCATTCGTTTCATTCGTTTCCATCGTAATGTAAAATTGTGTTGTATTTTGTACATTTGTTTGAGTAAAATAAAAATCTCGTTTCTAATTTCAGTTTATTTGATACTTTTCATGTAAAAACGTGGCAACACTGTATAGTGGCGCGCCTTGAGGGAAGTGCGAGGTGAACGTGTTTCGTGTTATCGTGTCACTTGAAATCACAGTTTACATGTTTTTTATGGAATTATCATCATAATACCCATAACTACTGTTAATTCAGGCATTATAGTGATTATGTGATAACATCTATTGTGCGCCGGCGGATTAAGATAAGGGTGAGTGGATATTTATCTGCTTTATTTGGTCGTGTCAGAAGGTGCACCTAAAAAGTATGTTTTATGCATTTGGTTAGTGTTTTGAGTAGTAATTTCAATACATTTGTATCTGTACAGCACTTAGACAATAATACTTTGCTTACTAGCTTCCGTTATAAGCAAAAAACCTGATACAATGACGATATCACAATTGCATGTTTTTTCAATGTTTTCGACGATATCTCGGTGACATTGAGTTCTGTTCATGTGTTTTAGTTATTTACTTTGCACATCGAACCGGTCGCAGCGCATAAAATATTCACTTGGCGGAATCTTATTAGAATCTGTTTAAAATGAGAGAATAAATCTCACATAACTATTGTTTGAAGTAAATATTATATTCACTGTCTTACTGACCTGCTATCGACTAAGTTACCTGGTTTTAACCTTCATTAGAATATAGTGATGATATACTAGTGTAAGCGGAATTCTAAGTAAATGACAATCTAATTAGAATATATTCAGTTTTTGTTTTCAGTGTTCATAGAATCATTCAAATTAGATTCTAAGTGTTTATTTATATACTTATCTACTATGTAGTGTATTATATGCTCGGTATACTTTGATTCTAGCTGGTAGATTATGAAGCACATGGCCATTTTACTAACTTTATTTTGATACTACCCACATAAAAATAATTTCTTACCATGTGCTAATAGTCTCAAAACAAAATCTTTTAAACAAAATAAACAGATTGTGAATAAATAGATTTTCTATGCAATCTGGAAAGAATATTGAAGAGTTATTTACAAAAAGAGTTTCTCAAGTCTGCCTTAATTACTCTCCCAATTTCTTTCATAAAATTATTTTTTAATCTAAAGATGGTATGGTAATAATTAATGTAACTTTAAGATCTTTAAGAGAGACTTTAAGATCGCGACAGGTGGAAACAAAAAGGGGAGGCCTTTGCCATGCGGTTGGACATTTCAGGCAAAAAAAAAAAGATGGTATGATAGTCCGAAATGTAAACTAGTCATCTTAAAGACAATACATCTCAATTACTAGCGCTGCCCACTCCCGTTTAATACACCCTATCTTCCAAGCACTAGCCGAGAGTCTATTTCTGGACTCCAGTCAGATAATTAACCATACACAAGCTACATATGTGTTGATGTACTATTCAAGAACTGAACCCATACCTACACAATTACACACATAGCTTCTACTAGGATTCCCTGTATCAGGGTGCTTAGAATACCCAGTCCAGACACAAAGATACATACATACAGTCACTCCTTTATACCTAATGGGGTAGGCAGAGTGTATACAACCTATACAAATTTTGTTCTGCCGCATCTGATAAAGAGGACTATTTGAGATAGATACATACATACATACATACATACATAAAATCACGCCTTTATCCCTTACGGGGTAGGCAGAGCGTTAAACGCCTCGTAAAAGGCGCTTTCGCCGCGTCTGACAAAAATTGAGGGCAATTTTAGATTGTAATGTGTATTGCTAATGTGTAGTGACAGGTTGTCAGCCCATTGAGATAGATTTGTAGGATATTGCTGTAGTGACAGCTTGTCAGCCTATTGCCTTAATTGCAATATAGTGAAACCCTCTGATCCCTTACCTGATTTTTACAGCATGCCTGGGAGGAAATGCAGCTAGCACATTCTATGTTTTCCTCTCGCTTCCAGGCTAACATGGAATAAATATATACAACAAAGATTGTTGGTTGTCGTTAACACTCTGCCTACCCCATTAGTGATATAGGCGTGATTATATGTATGTATATATAAAATACCTGATTACTTAACATTTAAAGGTTCCTTACCTCCTAACCATCCAGATTTGATGTTCCACAACCAAAATCTTTTATCTCATCAAGGAAATTACCCGTCCACTGAACATAATTGTTACACAATGCTGGGCAAAGGTAATTTACATAATCATATAATGGTTTTCCTTGTAATAACAATGGATCAATAAATCAATGGTTTCAAATAATTTTATGATTGGAATCGAAGAAATTTTATTTTATTATGTTGGTGTTAAAGTTTTTTTTTTTAACAGTTTATTGTAGTGTACATATAAACACGTAACAATTACATAACGAATTAAGACACAACAGGTACTGCTTATTTCTACAAAGCTTTTTTACACAGTAGACCTAATAAGTGTGATAGCATAAAATATAATGCAGATTAGACGTGCACAATTTAAATATTTTATCTACATAAGCAGTACATAGATATAATTAAGGTTTAACACCCTTAGTCACACACATATAATACACACCATCACTACATAGTATAAAACAAAGTCGCTTTCTTTGTCCCTATATCCCTATGTATGCTTAGATCTTTAAAACTATGCAACGGATTTTGATGCGGTTTCTTGAATTGGATAGAGTGATTCAATAGGAAGGTTTATCTGTATAATACATGCATAATATAGTAGAGAAACACTGATGATTTCCGTGCGAAGCTGGGGCGGGTCGCTAGTTTTTAAATAATATATACACCATTTTGTTTTCAAGTTTATTCAAGGTTGACTAGAAACAACATAAACAAAATGTTCTCATCTTTATTTACAATTTAATTGGCATTATTAAATGTTTTTATGCATAACAAAATGTTTACAAACAAAGTACTATCCATGCTATTGTCATGATGATACTACTGATAAAAAGGAATTAATTCAGTTTTTTTTTTATTTGTACTGTCCCACCGCAGGGCAAAGGTCTCCCCTTTTTCTTTCCACCGGTCGCGATCTTAAGTAACATTAATTATTATTTCAAGTTTTATTTTTCGCAGGATTACTTCTATAATAATAAATCATTATTCTGCCTGCAACTGCATAGGCTCGATTTACAAATTAAGATTTCCCAGGACCATTAGAAACATGTAATAAATCACACCCAATCAGAAGAATGGCTTTATTATTGTTCGACATGTGTAAAAACGTTGTACAAACATGACATTTCAGTGGTAAGTGCGGCTGTTTGATCCAATCGGCCTGTACCACTCTAATTGCTTTAACTAGAGCGCGCGAGGGGGGGCAGGGCCGGATTTAGGTCATTTAAGGGGGGGCTTTGGCTTGGCAAAGTTAGCCACCCTTAAAAGAGGGCAAACAACAGTGCATTGAAGAAGCGACGTCACAGAAAGCGACAAGGTGGGAATAATTCTGTTCGATCCTCTCAGGAATAAACACAGAAACAAGATTGATTATTATTTGACTTGACTAACGCTAAAAAATATACCGGTACGAACTTGAACAGGTCAATTACCCAAAGAAATTGAGAAACAGAATAGAGTCTTCTTTGCTCAGTTTCACGGAAGCCACATTTACATTTTGCAACTAAAACCTTCCTTGTTCCATAACACATAACCAGGTGCCCCCCAAGAAATCAAGTGCCTCCCTCGCAAGAATTGAAGCCGCCCTAACTACGTCCCTGTCCGTCTAGTCGTGCGGTGGCTAATTAATTGTTATAGGCAGCATTAACGAACCGAACACTGGTATCCCCATATTCCTAGCTCATAACAGCGATTGGAATGCTAGGAATGAACTGCTTTAGAAATTAGAAACTGATATTGGTTCTTCCATGCTGGCCTGGGAGCGAGAGAAAAACACGGAATGTGCCAACTGCATGCTGTAAAAACCATCTAAGAGATCCGAGGGTTTCAGTATATTGCAATTTAGGCAATGGGCTGACAACCTATCACTTCAGCAATATACCTACAAATCTAAATTAAATAACACTCAAAATTCTGTCAAACGTGGCGAAACCACATTTGTTTAGGTCGTTAGGGATAAAGGCGTGATTATATGATAATGATATTGGTTTATGCGGTTTTTCTGAATTTCACACAGAAGAAATTCAATTTATATTTGTCTGGACTAGATTTCGATTTGTTTAAACCCGTGACTCCTGCTCTGAAAGATTACACGAAACATACCCCCGCGGGGCAAAGAGGGGAAGGGAAATGTTTGTGATACCCTTCCCCTCTGCCCCGCGGGGGTATGATTTACATACATACATATAATCACGCCTTTATCCCTAATGGGGTAGGCAGAGCGTAAACGACCTAAAAAAAGGCCGTTCCGCCGCGTCTGACAAAGTCTTGAGGGCCATTCAAGAAAGATTTGTACGTATATTGCTGTAGTGACAGGTTGTCAGCCCATCGCCTAAATTACAATATACTGAAACCCTCAGATCCCTTAGCTGGTTTTTACAGCATACTCGGGAGGAAATGCAGCTGGCACATTCTATGTTTTTCTCTCGCTCCCAGTCCACCATGGAAGATGGAGAGAAGGGGGTATGATTTGGTGCGCTGGAGTCATGGCTGTAAACTTTCGCGCTTTGTACACATTATTATGTTTTTAATAGTTGCATCACTCGTGGGCGAATGTAATCTAGATCCAAATCTTACGTGCTTAAATCAGACCAGATTCCTATTAGTCGTAATAGGCTTGTAGCGCACATAGATGGCGCCACATCAAGATACAACAGTCCTAAAACGCGATATCGAAGTTTGCTCGGCGATCTGCATATATACAACTTTCAAACTAATCCAGTCGGACTCCGGTCCCCTGGTCACAACACCCGACCTGATGGGTGATTACCCTTTTCCCATCCGTCATCACTCGGCCAACTGGCCTCTCAAGGAAATGTTCCTAAAGGCTGTTATAGACAGGGTATGCAATATGCATAGGGCAGGAATAAATTTATTTTACACAAAAACATCATAAAAACCAAGACATCAAAAAACTAAACACACAACAGGCACTGCTTCTTTCTAAAAAGAAATTACTTACAGCAGACCTACAGAAGTGATTTTTTTTAATGATACGCGGATAAAACGTGCACAAATATATAATGCTGCTGTTAAATACTTATATAATGTAAATCTATCATAAATATAAACAAGATATAAATAAATACCTGCATTTATATACATAATCAAAAATAAATAAATACGTATAGCTATTTACATATATACAAATGAATACATACTTAATTATTCTAAGTATGTGCAATGCAAACTCAGTACTAATGGTACTTAGCCCATTTCATCATTAAAATCAACTTAGACGCAGAAGGTGACTTCCAAATATGCAATTTAGGTCGTCAAGTAATAAAATTAGTTGGTAAATGGAAATTTTTGTCCACTATTAAGATGCCGAAAGATACTTCCATGCTGGACTGGGAGCGAAAGAAAAACATAGAATGTGCCAGCTGCATTTCCTCCCGGGCGTGCTGTAAAAAACAGCTAAAGGATCCGAGGGTATCAGTATATTGTAAATTGGGCGATGGGCTGAGAACCTGTCACTACAGCAATATACCTACAAATCTATCTTAAATAACCCTCAAAACTTTGTTTAGGTCGTTTACGCTTCGCCTACCCCATTCGGGATAAAGGCGTGATTATATGTATGTATGTATTAAGGTGGCGAAACGGCCTATGTGGCGACCCCATCAGTAGAAAAAAAACATAATTCACTAAAAACGCCACCAGCAGGCTCAAGTAATAGTAATTAATATAATTTAGAACCTTATAAATTACCGATAAATAGTTCGTTATAGTAACAGGAAGAAACATACATATAATCACGCCTTTATCGGTAATAAGGCAGAGCGCAAACGACCCAAACAAAAGGTCGTGCCGCCACATCTGACAAAGTTTTGAGGGTTATTTAAGATAAATTTGTAGGTATATTGCTGTAGTGACAGGTAGCCAGCCCACCATCGCTTAAATTGCAATAAAACTAAAACGCAGCTGGCACAGTCTGTTTTTCTTTCGCTCCCAGTCCAGCATGGAAGAAAAATTACGAATAACTGCCTCTAACGGCAATTTTTCTACTTGTTACTGCAACGAACTAATAAACGCTAATTTATAAGGTTCTAAAGTATCTTTATAACTATTACTTGAGTTTGTTGGGCCAGATTTTCGATTCATTGTGTTTTTAGTGAAATATGATTTTTATACTGATGGAGGCGCCACTTAGCTAATATAGTCACCATACTGAAGTTGCTACAAGTCGTCGAGTAATAAAATTAGTTGGTAAATGAAAATTCTAGGCCACTATTAACATAGTCTTCCATCTGATTATACTGAAGTTGCTACATGATACCACAGCTCGGACACTCCTAACTACAATGTAATTTTGGTCACACATCGACAGACGGCATGTTGCACTTGGCATGAGTTTGTGTGCGTGTTATAAGGGTTGACAAATTTTGTTATACCGGTCATAATCATCCTTCGTTCTCATAATATTATATTCTCAAAATATTACATTCGCAAAACATTACATTCGCAAAATATTATATTCTCAAAATATTATCTTTTGTAAAATGAAGTACAAAAGTATTCATCACTTGATTAATCTGGTTCTTAATTAAACCAACGTTTTAAAGTAGTTCACTGTAACTGAATAGTTAGAATAGATTCGGTTGCATATTTTGTATGAATTAACTTACCGTGTCTCTCATCCATCACTGTGGAATTTAAAAAGTTCATATTGGAGTCATATTTTGTGGTAGAATGACATCCGTACACGGAACAGTACCTAGCCATCTTTGGAACACAAATCTTTATTATTTCCGTTACACTGGGAAACATGCGCACGCCATACCCGCTAAGCGTACGCACAATGTGACCCACAATCCGGCGCGGAGTGTGACGTATGTCGGACTGGGGAAGGGAGGTGAATGTCCATTCTGTATGTAGTACTATTTTATATTCTGCGATGATACGTAATGTCTCTGGTAGGGTACAGCATTTTTGCTCTTCTTCTTACTTAGCGAGTGTATTCTCGAGTCGAACGAACGTACCAAGTACTTACCAAGCTAAGAAGTGAAATTGAGTGGAGAATGAAACAATAGACTTGTCACGGTCCGGGAGTCGACCTTGCGACCGCCGGTTTCAACAGGTGGGGATAGCCACCCGCAACCCGTATTCAGTCCGGATAGAAATTTATAATAGAAACACATAATTTGCCCACGGCTATCGTAAAGTCGTCTAAGGGATTTATTTATTACTTTGTTTTTTCTTTTCCATGCTGGACTGGGAGCGAGAAAAGAACATAGATTGTGCCAGCTGCGTTTCCTCCCGGGCATGCTGTAATAATATTGTAATTTAGGCGATGGGCTGATAACCTGTCACTACAGCAATATACCTACAAATCTATCTTAAATAACCCTCAAAACTTGTCAGACGTGGCGAAAGAACCTTTGTTTAGTTCGTTTACGCTCTGCCTAACCCATTAGGGATCAAGGCGGGATTATATGTATGTATGTAAAATTACATTTTCAAAAATTCTAACAGCGATTAACATAAAGAACGAAACAGAAATCTTTACATACGTAGGTTTATTCGTGCGCCCTGATATCGTCATTACGACGGCGGATGAATCTAGGGAATTTGCTAAAGAGATATTTCTGAAATAAGACATTATACGAGAGGGGACATTTTGAGAAAGGCACATTCTGCGACAAAAAGATGGGTTACGTTTCCTTTAAATGTAACATCTAACAGTACGATCTCAAATCAGCCTGCCAATGATATGTGAAACATTGGACGAAAAAGTATTTCAAATTAGTCTTGCGTATTTTTGCCTAGTTAATTGCCTGCCTATGACGTAAATGGCTGAGTATTAGGTTGAATGGCCGTGTAATACAACTTTAAGACGTGGTTGTGTTGTGTGATTAATTGATTATCCGTCTCTTCTCCTATCTTTGGGTAGATTTATGGAAGTAGACATTTGATGAACTTCCATGCTGGTCTGGAAGCGAGAGAAAAACATGGAATATCCCTGGCATGCTGTAAAAATCAGTTAAGGGATCCGAGGGTTTCAGTATATTGCAATTTAGGCGATGGGCTGACAACCTGTCACTATAGCAATATACCTACAAATCTATCTTAAATAACCCTCAAAACTTTGTCAGACGTGGCGGAACGATCTTTGTTTAGGTCTTTACGCTCTGCGTACCCCATTAGGGAAAAAGGCATGACTATATGTATGTATGTGGTCCCAGTCACTGCATTCTACGGTTTACAGAGTTGCCAGACTATGTCGTCTCGAAACACAAGTACCTGCTCCTCGTAAGCGGTTTTGATAAAAACCGTAAAATAATAATTAAGGTCCTTCTCGAAAAGCTCAAAACTAAATCTTTTTGTGTGACTTGTCATACAAGGATGATTCAGTCTGTATTTATTTAACTTTATGCACAAAAATGTTACATGGGCGGACTTTACGCCAAAGGCATTATCTACCAGTCTACCGTAGGGCATGTGGAAATGACAATGAGGGTCTTTTCAAATACCTTAAACGAGACCCGACTCGGCGTTTTCATCAGCTCCTGTGGAAGCTCATTTCAGAGAAGCCCAGCCTGGACCGCAAATGAATCGCTGATAAAGTTGGTGCGATGTAGTTTGCTCGCCAACAAGTTGTCTGCTAACCAAAGTTGCCGAATATGTATCACAGAGATACATAGCTAGTTTTACTATCGTGTATTGTCCCAACCGAACTAGGAACAATCGCTCAAAGCTGTCATTTTGATATTAATTTTGTAATTTTTGCTGCCACCGGATTGATATTTAAGGATAGCGAGCACCTAATAACCCACTATCATGACACGACCTTGAATAGCAGGATTATCGTGCGCGTACGCCGGATAACTATACCACTAACTATACGTACGTACATATAGGGCAATGAAACGGTTTCGATAATGATTATGACGAAATAAACGATGAGTGTTTGGGTAGGTGATGTGATGTTTTTTTAGATGGTTTCAAATTGTTTTCACTCTCTGAGTTCGGGTTTCCACTCGCAGAAGAGTTTTCCCGTGGGAATAAGGTATTTTCCTCTGAGAGGAAGGATGAAAGCAGATTAACTAGACAGATATATATGGCGAGTGTGAGTGCACGTTGAAAGGGGAAGACCTCGACGAACTTAGCGCGACCAAATCGGGAACGTTCTAGAGAAAGGTCATGAGTACCCTAAACCGACGAACGAGCATGAAAAGATTGATGAATAGATGAAGCGAAAGAAGTTTGCAAGGACGTTGCAAGTGGAGGTATGTGATGTCTGCCTACCCCTCCGGGAAAGAGGCGTGACGTTATGTATGTATGTATGTAAAAGGAAGAGTCTTCAGGTTACAATCTATCATCGTGACCACAGTTCGTGATTATACAAAACTGTTATGCCGTTTAGGCCTGTTATATTTACTATCTTATTTTTCTTAAAATCTTCCAATTTCGTAAAAACGTGGAAAATAAATGTTAAATAAATAACGTTACGCCCACAGGGACAGCGGCTTAATACTGTGGGCGGGAAGGGATGAAACCGAGACTAAAGGACGAAACTTAAAGACGGCTGTGTAGGCTGTGGCGGTCTATATTAAGCTATAGTATCTTTAAAGGCGATGTGATACTTAAAAAGTTGGACGATTTTACTTCCATTTCGTCGAAGGGAAACAGCAAATAATAAATTATTCTCACAAGCCTCTAATTTGATCTGACTTATCATCATAAATTTAAGAGCTTTGCTCTTGTCGGTGGAGGAGTAATCGCCATCTTTCTTTGGATTCAGCCTTCTTAAATTCTCTATAAGACGTGACCTCAATCTATTCTTTGATTTGGTCCATATAGGTTTTTCTAGGTCTGCTTCTTTCTCTTGTCCCTTCAAACTTTCTTCTCATATAGTATTTAGTAGTAAATCATGTCTTAACAAGTGTCCTAGCATCTTTCCTCTTCTGTTCTGGATGACTTTCAACATATTCCTCTATTCTTTAACTAAATTTAATATTTCTTCGTTTGTCTTTTTGCGAACGCGAGTTAATATTCTGACTTTGAGTAACTGTTTATTTTTATTAAAAGCATTTTTTGTCATATCCTAGCTTTGATGTCTGGGGTACGTCTGGAGTAGTTTGTAATTATACTTCCTAGGTATTTGAAACTCTTCACTTCATGGTTTTGTTATTAATGGGTAAGGTCTATTTCGCTTTTGATGTTTGGAGGTCACTATAATTTTCGTTATATTAATGTTGATCTTCAGACAATATTGGTTGAATGTCCTGTCTATTTGAGTAAATAACTCTTCTAGATCTGTCTCGTTTTTACCTATTGCAGCTATATCATAGGAAAATCTTATGAATTGGATGTTTTCCCCATTATATTTAACCCCCCCTTTTCCTGAGTCTGTTATCTGTTTAATTGCTGTTTATACAGGGTGGCCCAAAGAGTGACGTCCAAAGGAAAAATTTTGATTCCTTAGGTCAAGGGGTAGCCAAATCACCCCCATGTATGTTCAGCGATTTTTAGTAGTTTAGGAGATATGAATTTTTTTGCTAATTTTCTAAGAAAATTGACCTCAGTGGATTAATAATTTTTTATTATTTTTTTGGATAACTTTTTTTTATTTATTTTTTATTTTTGTGACATCCTCTTAAATTGTTCTTTTAACCATAAAAGTTTCAGCTTCCTAGCTGTAATGTAAGTTAGTTATTTTTTTATCGAAAGTTCGAATTTTACGATCGAGCTAGTCTGCTCTGAATTTTCAACTTGAAATTAAAAATTGAAAATGATAATCTCATGGTCCCTTATTAATTTTAAAAACTCCGCAAGGTTTCAAAATTACATAAAAATAAAAATTAACTATTGCTTAATGGGGTAGGGTTTGCAGAAAACAGCCTTCAAAGGTACTTGGGTGGAAATTACCTAATTAGTAAATTGTTTCAGAAAGTTGAAAGATTCCTGTTATGTCATTACTAAGGACTAATTAAGTTAGAAAATGTATCAAATTAAAGGGAAAATAAAATTATTTACTAAAAAATGTTATTTAAGTTACATTTTTGAATGAAAATTCTTAGTAAAATGTTTTAGTGTGAGTTGTAAGATTTATGAGACAATTGTATTATTAATAATAAGTAAATAAACTCGGATAATTCTTTTACACATTTACTCACAATGAATTTTCAAAATGGCGACCTCCCACAGCAATACACAACCTACATCTACGCAAGAAATTTTCTTTAAGTCGCCTAAACGTTTCTCTGTTTCCTCTAACGACATTTCCGGCCTCTCCAATTCGCTGTCTTAGCTCCTCTTCATTTAACGATTCTCGGGCGTAAGCTATGTCCTTGTAATAACCCCAAATAAAAAATCAATCGGATTTAGGTCACGCGATCGTGGAGGCCATCTGATTGGACCGTTTCGTCCGATCCACCTGTTGGGATACGTTTCATTCAAATGATTACGCACTTGTGCTGCGTAGTGGCATGGTGCACCGTCATTTTGGAAAACCATGTGTCTTCGTAAATCGAGGTTGACTTCCTCCAATAACAAGGGAAGATCATTTTCGAGAAACAATTTGTATGTCTCGCCATTGAGCCTCGTCGGCAATTCGAACGGCCCGATCATTTCTCCGTTCAGTATGCCTGACCACATGTTGACGCTAAAGCGATGCTGGAACCTAGTATCTCTGGTCAAGTGGGGATTCTCTACTGCCCAGTGGTGGGTGTTATGCATATTAAATATTCCTGTGCGCTCAAAACGCGACTCGTCAGTCCACAAAACTTTTTCCAAAAATCCCGGGTCGTCTCTCTCCATCCTTAACATAGTCTGGCAAAAATCAACTCTCTGTTGGTAATAAGCAGGCATTAGAGCTTGAACCCGTTGAATGTGATATGCATGGTACCCTTCGACTTTCAATATTCTTTGGATTGATGTTCTGGGGATGTTCAAATTGCGAGCCATTATTCTTGTACTTGTTGAAGGGTGCTCAGCTACTTCGTCCAATACGAGGTTTCGACGACCCGGATCAACTATTGGGATACCTTCACGCCTGCCTTCTCGACCAGGAATGCGGCCTGCCATCAAAGTGTTGTGTGTGTTAATAAAAACACGATGGTCGGGATACCTATTAGGCTGCGGTCCTCCACGGCGTTGAAGTTGCTCCCGATAAAGTCTTGCCGCTTCATGGCCGTTGCCTTGAGCAACTCCATAAAAATAATGCATTTCTGCATATTCGGCCAACGTGTAGTTCATACTCGTAATAATAATAATCTGTGACTTGAAAGAAAACCACGACACGACTATCGATTTTACAAATTCTGCCTGTCTTTTTATTTCCTTCAAATTTTATTTTTCTAGATAGTATTTCTGTCCATCAGTCATTGTTTGCCAGCCAGCACCTCAGCCAGCCAGCGTCATGGAACATAAAAGATCACAACACTTTCCAAGTCATCAAAATCCAAGTTGATAAAACAAAGTCTTAAATACAAGCACAAGTAATCTAATTACAAAAAGAAGGCAGCAAGGTCCGTGGGCAAAGCAAAGTTTGTTTTCGTGGTAAGATAATCACCAAGAAGCAAACAAACTGCTACCGGAAAAAAAACAGGGTGGCATGATCAACTCGCACTTTTAAATGAGGGTAGTTCAACATGCTCACCTTACCGCTCCAGTAAATTCGCGACTGCGACTCTCATGCAACTCAAAGTAATGTCTCGGAGTGAGTCATGCATTTATTATCTTAATGTTATGTTATGTCTATCAAAACCATACGTGCTTAGACTCAACTTTAAACATAGTTGCTATCTCCCTCACACCTCTTCTCCGCTAATTGACAATAAATTTAAGTAAACCAATAAAACGAACGAACTGCAATAAATGAACTTTTGTAAATTCCACCCAAGTACCTTTGAAGGCTGTTTTCTGCAAATGATACCCCATTAAGCAATACATAATTTTTATTTTTATGTAATTTTGAAACCTTGCGGAGTTTTTAAAATTAATAAGGGACCATGAGATTATCTTTTTCAATTTTTAATTTCAAGTTGAAAATTCAGAGCAGACTAGCTCGATCGTAAAATTCGAACATTCTATAAAAAAATAACTAACTTACATTACAGCTAGGAAGCTGAAACTTTTATGGTTAAAAGAACAATTTAAGAGGATGTCACAAAAATAAAAAATAAATAAAAAAAGTTATCCAAAAAAATAATAAAAAATAATTAATCCACTGAGGTCAATTTTCTTAGAAAATTAGCAAAAAAATTCATAACTCCTAAACTACTAAAAATCGCTGAACATACATGGGGGTGATTTGGCTACCCCTTGACCTAAGGAATCAATTTTTTTTCTTTGGACGTCACTCTTTGGGCCACCCTGTATAAAAAAAAAAACACTGGTGAAAGTGGACATCCCTGTCATACTCCCTGACTCTTTGATATGACTATAATGGAATAATTTTCTGCTGTGTGTTATGGGGTCGAAATTGCCAAATCGATACTACCGCCTTCAGAACCCTAAAAAGGCTCTTCCTACTTGACCATAGACAGTAATTCTCAATTCAGTAATCGACGATTCTGTCAAATCTAAGGAAATCTACGCTGGAGTTCGCTCGAAAGTCAGTTTTCAGGTTCGGGGTAGGCAGAGAGTAAACGACCTAAACAAAGGTCGTTCCACCACGTCTGACAAAGTTTTGAGGGTATTTTAAGTTAGATTTGTACGTATACTGCTGTAGTGACGGGTTGTCAGCCTATCGCCTAAATTGCAATATTCAAAAACTCTCGGTTTCCTTAGCTGGTTTTTACAGCATACCCGGGAGGAAATGCAGCTGGTACATTCTATGTTTTTCTCTCGCTCCCAGTCCAACATGGAAGACTAAGACACCATTGTTTATGCATTAAGTTTAATCTCGGCAACTGGCGTTGAAATTTTGATGAGCAGATTAGGCAGAGGCCTTGGCTGGAGTGGAGGTATTTTACGTTTAGTCCAATCCACGAGAGAATTTAGCCTGAAATAAGTCTCAAAGGTTATTTTGCAGGGTATATAATGTTGATTTGATGAAGTTACCGATATAGACTATGTATGAATTTGACAATAGATTAAAGATAAATTTTATTCCATGCTGGCGTGAGACCGAGAGAAAAACATAGAATATGCCAGCTGCGTTTTCTCCCGGGCATGCTGTAAAAACCAGCTAAGGGATCCGAGGCTTTCAGTATATTGTAATTTAGGCGATGGGTCAACCTGTCGCTACAGCAATATACCTACAAATCTATCTTAAATAACACGCGGAACTTTGTCATACGTGTCGGAACGACCTTTGAATAGGTCGTTTACGCTCTGCCTAGCCCATTAGGGATAAGACGTGATTATATGTGTATATGTAAATTTTAACACTTGGATTTTCAAATGTTTGAAATCGCCGCCGAACCAGTTGCACCATAGGATAAAATTGAATTTATCATTCCGTGTTCCAGCTACTACAGCGACTGAAGAAAATTGTTACGGTCCTTCATACAAAAATAGTTGAAGGAGATTTCTGAAACATACAAGAAATGCCTGGAATCTTTACATAATAAGTATGTTGGAAAGCTTGTCGTCTCATCTCATACCAGTCGCGTTTCGTCATGAGTTCGCAATTTGTCCCATACTGTAACTCGACTCGTTCGCATCTCGTCCTATTTACATTTATCTAAACTTTCCTAAATCACTCGCATCTATTCGTGAAAATCGCATGAAAATCTGCTCAAGTTTTTCTTTTTCCATGCTTGCCTGAAAGCAAGAGAACAACATAAAATATGCCAGCTGCATTTCCTCCCGGGCATGCTGTAGGCGATGGGCTGACAATCTGTCACTACAGCAATATATTTACAAATCTATCATAAATAATCCCTAAAACTTTGCCAGACGTGGCGATACGTTTGTTCGATCTGCCTACCCCATTAGGGGTAAAGGCGTGATTATATGTATGTATTTATTCGTGAAAACCGCATGAAAATCTGTTATGTACGTTTCAAGTTTATCTAATTCAGACAGACAGAGTGGAGGGACTTCTTATTGTGTAGTGATAAAGGTAAATCATCAATCAATTTGATCGGCAGATGTATCACTACATAGTATAAAACAAAGTCGCTTTCTGTCCCTATATCCCTATGTATGCATACATCTTTAAAACTACGCAACGGATTTTGATGCAGTTTCTTTTAATGGATAGAGTGATTCAAAAGGATGGTTTATATGTATAATACATGCGTAATATAGTAGAGAAACACTGATAATTTCCGTGCGAAGCCGGGGCGGGTCGCTAGTTCTGTATATTTAAGATAGAAATATCGGCGTTTCGCTCAAGGCTTTCAGTAACTTTACTTGAATACAGAAAAGGTTCTTCAGTTTTGCTTACTTTGCTAAACAGGTCATGAAAAGAGGCTTTTCGGGATTCAATTCGAGTTTGCTGAACAAATTATTTGAATTTCAAGTGGACTTACTCTGAACGGGCTTAGTACCCAATCACGTTTATATTTAATCTATTACGGTTTATTTTTGGAAATGTTTTCTTTCAAGTGCTATGGAGATTATTATTTAAAAGTCTATTATCAATAAACAGGCTTGGCATAGTTAAAAACTTTCAATTTAGTTTTGAATCTTTGGCTAGCCTATGCATCAGTTACTACTAGGAAGGATGCTTACACGGCGACTGTTTGTTAAACTACCTGCATTTCATTGTTATTTTTGTAAGAATGCGAAATTATGTATACTATTTATGTTAAGTACCGTACGCTCCTCAAATAGTTTTTTCTAAATAATCTATAGGTTAAGTTCTCATGTAAGTGAATTTTTATGAGAATAAAATTTCTTAAACCCAGGACGCAGGTCGGATTGGTTTGTTACAATCGTCACGCTTGGCAGGCAGATTGGCGAGCTCAAGTGCGTCATTGGCAGTCAGAAAAAGAGGCTTTATATGCCAATAAAAAAGGAATAGAGTCCGTTACACCTTGTACAGATTTTTCTAGCATAACTGTAATATAAGACGCCTGTTGATCTAAGCTTTAGGTTCAAGGATAAATGTGATATTGATGCATGTCCTGTATCATTAGTTTGTAGAAATAAGGGCAGTTTCATGTCGTCATAGCAATTATATTACATACTATTCGATGGTAAGCTAATATTTAAATTATGATGACAGCAGGATTATTGATGATATTGAAAGGTATACCTATAGCTGTTATCTTAAATATTTTAAATCTATTTTCCTTGGACGAATAAAGCTATTTTCTGTCGACCAAAAGCTTACCTGACTAGATAATACAATTATTTCGTAACACAAACTAAGCAAACTATAGAGGGTCTTAAAACATATCAAAATACACCTGTTAACAGAGCCAATAAAAAATATTAAAAGAAATCCAATTCATAAAAATAACATAAAAGCAATAGTCGGTAAGTGTTTTCAATGATTCACAGATCTGCGTCTGGCCGCACTGCTATAAGGCGAGAACCAATCACGCGCGACGCATGAGTCGCAATCGACCAGTGATAGCGAATCGATCGGCTCGGTTATATCGGTGCGGCCAAACGCAGCTCTGGGAATCATAATAAATACCGACTATTGCTTTTTATATTTTTTGAGCTGGGTTATATAAATATTTTTTATGGGATTTTTATATATTAGTGAAACACCGCCTTAGCGGTATTAAATATTTAGAAGTTTATTTTGCTCACTACTCACGGGCCGCAACCTTAATAAGTTTTCAAGTACCTAAGTAGTTATTTAGTCATTGCATAAAAACTTCCACGCTGGACTGGGAGCAAGGGAAAAACATAGAATGTGCCAGCTGCATTTCCTTCCGGGCATGCTGTAAAAACCAGCTATGGGATCCGAGGGTTTCTGTATATTGCAATTTAGGCGATTGGCTGACAACCTGTCACTACAATAATATATCTAAAAATCTATCTAATAACCCTCAAAACATTGTCAGACGTGGCGGAACAACCTTTGTTTAGGTCGTTTACGCTCTGCCTACCCCATTATGGATAAAGGCTTGATTATATGTATGTATGTATGCATAAAAATACTAGGTATTTTTAATCGTAAGATTACCTTTCCCTTCACGTATAGTGTCATTAGACTTCCCTGTATATCTATTCACTATTGCGAATTGGACATTTTCAATCGCTAAATACCTTTCCCTCCAGATAGCGTGACCCCGTATGTCTATTGCGACCCAAGGGGCCGCAACCCTCTAAGATATTATGTTGATGACATCCTTTCGTGACCTGATTTGATAACTGAATGGCTTTATTAGTTTCGTAATATTAAATGTAGTTGGAAATTTCGTAGACTAATAAATTTGCTTTCTAAGGGTCTACTTCTTATTGAGTGGAAATCATAGGCTACCAATCCTAAACTATAGCGGGGCCTCCTAACACAAGTTTTCAAAAAAACTTAAAAGGAGTTCCTTGTACACTTTTGTTACTACTAAGATTTTGACATATACTATTTTTTTTATATATATCAGTTTGGGGATACAATAGACCAGATGGTTCAGATATATCAATTCGTCATCATCACTTGGCGATATCCAACTCGGCAGGGCAGCGTTCGGGAAGCTACGTAACATCTTCTCATCCAAACAACTACCGCAATGTCTCAAGACAAAAGTCTGGGGCCAGTGCGTGTTGCCAGTGATGACCTACGGAACCGAAACGTGGTCACTCACAATGGGCCTCATAAGAAGGCTCAAGGTCACTCAAAGGGCAATGGAAAGGGCTATGCTCGGAGTTTCCCTCCGCGATCGAATCCGAAACGAGGAGATCCGGAGGAGAACCAAGGTCACCGACATAGCTCGAAGAGTTGCTCAACTTAAGTGGCAGTGGGCGGGGCACATTGCTCGCAGGACCGACTCCCGCTGGGGTAGGAAAGTCCTGGAGTGGCTGCCTTGGCACGGTAGACGCAGCGTAGGTAGGCCTCCCACAAGGTGGACCGACGATCTGGTGAAGGTCGCGGGAAGCTGCTGGATGCAGAAGGCGCTAGACCGATCATCGTGGAGGTCCTTGGGGGAGGCCTATGTCCTGCAGTGGACGTCTATCGGCTGAGACGACGACGACGACGAATATGAAAGAAAGAAAATAATAAGTTTGTCTCGGGCAGGACTCGAAGCTGCGACTCTGGAATGCCGGTCCACCGCTCTACCACTAAAAAGTGATGCAATATAATTATTGACTTGAATTCCAATCGTAATTTGGATTAGTCAAGCCCTGTGTAGTTCTTAAATTACACGGCTAGATGTCGCTAACGTCGGCACGACGTGTACATAAGAAAGACAAATAAATATGATAAATTCGTCACTCCAGCTACCGTCTCGGTAGCTCAGTGGTAGAGCGGCGGACCGGCATTCCAGATTTGCATTTTCGAGTTCTGCCCGAGACGATTTTATTTGTTTCATATTATATGAAATAAAATAGCATTGTAAGTGCTAAAGAAAGTCCTCAAAATATATTTTCACACTGATCAACGTAATCTACCGACAGCGTAGATCGGTCTGTAGAAAATATCATTCTAACTAAGATTTTGACATAAACATTTTTTTTTATATATATCAGTTTGGGGATACAATAGACCAGATGGTTCAGATATATCAATTCGTCATCATCACTTGGCGATATTTTACCCAGTTTGGTTAGGATAAAGCAGGTTGAATCACCTGTCTGTCTGTCGATTTGTCAAGAAAAAGAATTCCGTGCGTCGGTCACGTAACAGTCGGTCCCGGTCGCTATCTTTGATATTGTTTGTAGCAGGACTCAGATGCCTACTAGGAGGTTTAAAAACGACTGTAAAGCTACAGCTTTACTACATACATTCATATAATCACGCCTTTATCCCTAATGGGGTAGGCAGAGCGAAAACTAACTAAACAAAGGTCGTTCCGCCACGTCTGACAAGTTTTGAGGATTATTACAGATGATCATGACGTATATTGCTTTAGTGACAGGTTGTCAGCCCATCGCCTAAAATTGCAATATACTATAACCCTCGAATCCATTAGCTGGTTTTTACAGCATGCTCTGGAGGTGATGCAGCTGGCACATTCTTATGTTTTTCCATTACTCCCAGTCCAGCATGGAATGATCCATCACTATATATATATATATATATATATATACTTTATTGCATAAACACAAACCACACCCAAACACACTCCCAGTACAGCTTTACTAATTTATAGTATTTATTTATATTATATAGATTGTATTTTTTTTTTAAAAGAACCGCCTTTAAACCGACCCACTGTTAAGCACAAAATATTTTTTATAAAAGAAAATAAATTAATAATTATCTGGGTCCCCAAGCCACTTCCCCGAAGGTATTAGTTTGTAGCACCAACGCACCACAATTACGAGTAGCTTTTCATTACCCGAGCGTCTGTTCCGCCGAAAAGCCAATACCTATAGTTCTATCCTCCGAACATCTAATTGCCTTGACATCCCAGTTTTAATTTAGGGTTAGGTTAGGGTTTGCTCTTGACTCTAGACACTAGGTCAGGGATGACCGTGACAGAGTCGACGATGGAGAGAGTTCACCCAGAAGATGCCTGTTATGGCACCGGCAATCTCACGCACCGACGGAACACAATATTCACAAACTCAGTAAAATTCTTTAGGATTCTTGCAATAATAGAATAATATAATCTAATGTAAATAATAAAATAGTATAATATAATGTATTGTAAAATTTGGAATATATTACGTTCTTTTTTAAATCGACTCATATATATTTATTGGTGGAAACTTAATTGGCTTGTGTGTTCTTTTATTTATATTAGTTTGTGTTAGTGTCAATATTATTGCTATATGTTTCCCTATCATGCATAA
Organism: Scrobipalpa costella; assembly: GCA_949820665.1. Taxonomy (NCBI): domain Eukaryota; kingdom Metazoa; phylum Arthropoda; class Insecta; order Lepidoptera; family Gelechiidae; genus Scrobipalpa; species Scrobipalpa costella. Next base: position 3,353,349 of record OX463320.1, on the reverse strand, counting down.
AATAAAAAGTAAAATAAACATTAAAACTACTACAATACGGGCAGCCTTCTTGTTGTGTAGTAATTTCTTCCAAACAACCTCTTTATGAGTTCATTGCTTTACAAACCAATTCACATAATATTCTATGGTATAACCTGATACAGTTATTGTATAATATGTCAGTTAAGACTGTGTAGAAATGTCTTCGTATTCGGTGAAGCATGACTAATCCTGACACTGCTCGGTCTACAACTATTCATAAGTTATTCTATCTTATGTGTGTACATCTTGTATGTATATTTGTTACTAACGTTGTAATTGACTCCGTGGTCAGAGGTATGGGCTTGTGATCTGGAGGGCCTGGCTTTGATTCCCAGGGATGGAACACAAAATTGATATTTGTCAATTTATCATTTTGTAAGGTAACCTGATTGTCCGAAAGAAAAAGGATTTTGCGATTCGGATGGCAGGTTAAGGCGTCGGTTCCGGTCGCTGTCTTTGATAGTAGTCTTTACTCAAACCATGTAAGAGGCCTAATTGTCGTGCTACAAGGCGGTTTGAAAACTCTGACCCCAGGGTTCATCGGGTCCTTCGACTGGAGAATCCACTCGCTAAGAAGAAGACCGTTGTGATTTGCTTACTAAGATATTGTGATAAATTACTTATTTGTACTATTTTGCCGTGGGGTTACCGATCTGACATTTGTGGCTTTACTTAGAAGGTAGAAAGGTTACTTAGAATCTGGTTTCCCTTCTGGGTTTCGGAGGTCAGACGGCAGTCGCTCTGTGTAAAAACCAGTACCCTCGTTCAATCCCCTAGATTATGTAGCCGCCCTTGTGAGATACGGGATAAAGCTAGGGAGATGATGATGACTTAGAAGGTAGAAAGTTTGTACTGTTATTACTTAGTAAGATCAATGCATATGACCTGGACAGAGCAATGCGAATAAAATAAAAGATAAACCGGGTGTAAGGGACAGCGTCCCGCAAAGCAAGATTTATTTCAAGAAGTGAAAAAAAAAAATGGCTTTTACATAGAAAATGTTCAACTCGATTAGACAATTTGTATGGAGAAGCCATTTTCTTTTTCAAATCCTGAAGAAAGACCTGCTGATAGTTGTTCAGTGTCATTGACTGAGCAGCCCCTATCAGTTTGCGGGACGCTGTCCCTTACACCTGTTACATATCATAAATTTGCTTAACTTTTCCTCAACAGAAGGAAGTTACCTCAGATTTTGTTGTTTTAGTTCTTAACCTCGCTGTCTCACGTCTCAAACAAATAGCTTTCTTATTCTTTCTCATAACAATAGAGTTTTGAACTGGACAGTGAATATATTTTTTTAGTATCCTCGAACGTTATATATTTTTGTATGATAGTGGAAGAGCCTTTGCCCAGTAGTGGGATGATTCAGGCTAAATAAGATAAGAAGAAGAAGTAGAAGAATAAATTAGACAGTCTTAAAAATAAATCCACCAAAATATACCAAAGAATCTAGTAAAGTTTCTGAGTGAGGGCGCTCCATCATCAGATCTGTTCTGTCTGATGTTTGGCCAGAGAGAGCAAATTACATACATACATTTATATAATCACGCCTTTATACTTAATGGGGTAGGCAGAGACTAAACGACCTAAACATACGTCGTACCGCCACGTCTGACAAAGTTTTGAGGGTTATTTAAGACAGACCTGTAGGTATATTGTTGTAGTGACAGGTTGTCAGCCCATCGCATAAATTTCAATATACTGAAACCTTCGAAGCCCTTAGGTGGTTTTTTACAGCATGCCCGGGAGGAAATGCAGTTGGCACATTCTATGTTTTTCTCTCGCTCTCAGGCCAGCATGGAAGACCAAATTGCAAATTAAAAATCAACTGATGGATTCAAGCTATCGCTGTTTTGTAGAATTTAATTTGGACTTTCCTACAAGGTTAGACCCCACAATGACGTAGCTGCAGCGGCACGGCACGGCGCGACACTGCGCGACAAATGATTATTTGTATGAAAATGTATAAGATGTAACGCACTGAAGCTGCAGCGGAGTGGCACGGCGCGTCACGACGCGGCAATGTCTGACAAAATCTGTCAAAATGTATGAACTGCCATACATTTTGACAGATTTTGTCGAGTCGCTGCAGTGCCGCGCCGCGCCGTTCCTGTGCAGCTACTTCATAGTTCTGTCTAACCTTTACTTTTATTCTGAATTTTAGAACCAAAACTAGACAACTGTCATAAATATTATGAAATAGATAGATCAAGTATAGATGGTATATCGACATAACTACATTACGTGGGACACTCAGAAAGATTTGCGACACTAAAAAAAATTGTTCTACAGGTACATATATTTTTATTAAATCTTTTCAAAGTACTCTCCACCAGCCTCTATACAAAGGTTCATGCGTCTGAACCAGTTTACAAAACACTTTTTCCAGTCCGCCGTAGACACCTCCTTTACAGCCTGCTCGAACGCAGCCAGCGCATCTTCCGGCGACGAAAATGATATCCCCTTGAGCTGATTTTTTATTTTTGGAAATAAAAAGAAGTCACACGGTGCTAGATCAGGGCTGTAAGGAGGGTGACCCAGGAGTTTGACTGGTGTGCTGTTCAGGAAGTCCCTCGTTTTGAGCGCGGTGTGTGCAGGCGCATTGTCGTGGTGGAGCAGTAGTCCGCGGAGCCCTGTGTTTGGTCGCTTGTTGCTCACAACAGAAAAAGCTTCTGGTAAACATTTGGTAGTATACCATTCGGCGTTAATGCTTCTTTGATCTCGTAAGGGAATTGAGGCCAAGTGGCCAGTCAAATTAAAAAAGCTGGCGATCAAAATCTTCCCCTCGCTTCGAGATCGCTTCACTTTGGTAGGCGTTGGTTCATTTTGAAACACCCAAACTGTCGACTGGCGCTTGGTTTCTGGATCGTATTGATAAATCCAGGACTCATCACCTGTTACGATGTCGTAAACACGCCGAGACGAGCCTGCTTCAAATTTGTTCAGCATATCACGGCACCATTCCACCCGGGCCTGCTTCTGAGCGTCGGTGAGGTAGTGCGGCACCCAGCGCGATACTATCCTCCTCACGCGAAGATGCCCATGTAGAATCTCGTGAACGCTTCCCGATCCAATCTTTAATATGTGCTGAATCTCCTGATATGTAATTCGCCTATTATCTTGGATAACATTTTTCACTGCTAGCACGTTTTCTTCCGTAATAGCCGTCAAAGGGCGACCACTTCTTTCTTCATCCCCCAGGGTTGGTCGACCGCGCCTAAATTCGTTATACCAACGATACACGGTTGCCTTGGAGGGGCTTTCATCCATAAATGCCATTTGAAGTCTATCGAACGATTCATCCGTTTTCAGGCGGCACTTGAAATCGTAAAAAATCATAGCTCTAAAATGTTCCCGGCGCAGATCCATTTTTCAGTAAGACATGATACTTTGAATTGGCTCGCAAAAAATGTGGAGGGATATTTTGAAAATGGAACACACATATTTTTACTTACAAGTAATCATATTTTCAAAAAAGATTCTAACCGGGCAGTCTGCCATATATAAAAACTATTTATCGCAATACTTTCTGAGTGGCCTGGTATAACGCAACTAATGGAAAATCCATTGTCGTCCATCCCACTACCACCACTACTGCGCTTACTTAAACTAATGGACTTCTGAATTTGTTATCATTATCCTCCATAAATAGAAAGGCAACTCCTTAATTTGGTTAGTAAGGAATGCGTTAAGATTACACATAGGTATATTGCCTTCTGTTTCTTCCTTTTCTTCATAACAAATAATAAAAAAGAGTCAGGAGCAAATACTTACAAATTAATGAAGTATATAGAAATAGGACCTTCGTTGTGTTTGTCTCCTGATCAATTCTTGTTCTTAGGTATACATACATACATACATATATATAATCACGCCTTTATCCCTAATGGGGTAGGCAGAGCATAAACGACCTAAACAAAGGTCGTTCCGCCACGTCTGACAAGGTTTGAGGGTTATTCAAGATGGATTTGTACGTATATTGCTGTAGTGACAGGTTGTCAGCCCATCGCCTACATTGCAATATACTGAAACCATCGGATCCCTTAGTTGACTATTACAACATGCCCGGGAGGAAATGCAGCTGGCACATTCTAAGTTTTTCTCTCGCTCCCAGGCCAGCCTGGAAGTGATAGGTATAGTAGCACAATTTTTTTTCTTTTCTTTTTGCAGGCACACGCACATCTTCCAAATGTTAAAGCTAGTACCTATTTTAAGGTGTAAAAATTCTACTTTAAAAATGTAGGCACGAAATTACCTGTTCAGAAACGCCTTGCGGCAATAAATCCGTCTTACCGCAGTCAGTCTCATCTCCGTGAAAATTCATTTTCTCACCTGAAGCCGTCTTAGCCCGCTCTAGCTATAGGACAGCTTTCCGCAACCTGATATGGATGCTCATTCAATTAATCTGTACACTTTCTGTAAAAAAATATTTTTAAATATTTTTTTCATTTCTTGATAGTATAGATAGATCCCTTACGAAGCAGGTAGAGCGTAAAAGGTCTAACAAATGACAATACATCTGTCTTATCGGGTGGGTTATTTGTGTTACCTATGCCTTTAGTTTTTTTTTTTATTAAGTTATTCTAAATACCGTATTGTATACTCATACAAAAAAATACAGTCTCATCTCTAGGACAGAAAAAATCATTTTCTCAAGTCGATACATATCGCGTCTATAGCACTTAGTGTAAGGGATAGGTAGAGCATCAGTTGCCGTTTTTACCGCGGCTAATATTTTTTTAGGAATATTTCAAATCGGTCTGTTTATTTTTGTAGCTAAGGGGTGTCAAGTTGTCATTGCACTGTCGAAATTAAAATCCCTAAGTTCTAAGTAAACTGGCCTATATTTCAGATTTTTCCCGAGAGCGAAATAACTGGTATTTTTCTTCTCAAATAAGCCTATAATTTTATAGACTCGCTTTCGCGATCTGCATACATATAGTAGGCAAAGCGTAAACGACCTAAACAAAGGTCGTTCCGCCACGTCTGACAAAGACTTGAGGGTTATTTAAGATACATTTTTAGGTATATTACTGTAGTGACAGGTTGTCAGCCTATCGCCTAAATTGCAATACACAGAAACCCTCGGATCCCTTAGCTGGTTTTTACAGGATGCCCGGGAGGAAATGCAGCTGGCACATTTTATGTTATTCTCTCGCTCCCAGCTTGGAAGTAGTTCGCGAATCTGTCCCAAGAAATGTCTTCTTTTTATTGTTTAGTTCCGCCGGTAACATCGCGGAAAACTCAATTTTCCCGGTAGACTAGGCTTCACCTTTAGCCCTTCTTGAGTGTTTTCTCTCGAAGCGCAGGAGTTTTTAAGGGTTCTGCACACCAAGGACTTAGCACTAACTAAAGAGTTCTTTTACAATACAACAAAGTCCAATCAATGGTTCGTCCAACTAAAATCTATAGTTAGACTTTGTGTTTAGGTATTCAATTTTTTACTCCATGCTGGTCTGGGAGCGAGAGAAAAACATAGAATGTGCCAGCGGCATTTATCCTTATTATTAGCCGCATTATCTACATTTGATTTCCTCTACCCAAGGTTGCCTGGTAGAAATTGCTACCATAGCAATAAGGCCGCCTTCATTGTACTTTATTTTTTATTTAATTTGTTCTCAATTCCCGTTGTTTTTGTTTTATGTGCAATAAAGAATATATCTATCTATCTATCATTTCCTCCCGGGCATGCTGTAAAAAACAGCTAACGGATCCGAGGGTTTCAGCATATTGCAATTTAGGCGATGGGCTGACAACCTGTCACTACTGCAATATACCCACAAATCTATCTTAAATAACGCTCATAACTTTGCCAGACGTGGCGGAACGAACTTTGTTTAGGTCGTTTACGCTATGCCTACCCCATTAGGGATAAAGGCGTGGCTATATGTATGTATTCTATAAAATTGTATGTCTTTTTAATTACTTTTTAACAACTTTCGCCCATCATTGTTTTCATCATCATTATTTTATTGTGAAATAGGTACTTAACTCTCTCGAACTTGTCTCGTTTTTGGTCTGCATGTTTTTTTTAAAATTGTATTTATATTTTCCTTTTACGCTTTATAACCCCCTCGCCACAGTGACCACTGGTCTAAAAAAAAACAAGCAGGGCCATCACGATCCAGGTCAGTACGTTTGCCCGTGTAAAAAGGAATAAGTACGGTCGAAAGCCTTCAGTATAAATAGTCATGGGCCCCCTTTGACAGGGCCGTAGCAAGAGGACTTTTTGAGGAACCCTCGTATGTAGTGTCAGTATATCTCCATAAACCGAATCAGGTCTATCAAATGGTTCTTTCATATGCCTGGGAAGTGGGAAGAGATTAAGATAGTATATTCTATGTCTTTATCGCTGTTACTTAAGCATGAAGTAAATATAAGAAGTCTTTGTTTCTCAAATTACCCTTGATGTAAAACATTTCGAAAACGCCTTTTACTAAGCTCTTGATGCTATGCCTAAACCCTAGGTGAAAAAGGCGCAAAGTTTTGCTACTATAGTGACAAATTATACCAGTATTTTGTACTAAATCCCTCAGATCCCTCTACTGGTACGTCTCTAGCTACGTCCCTGACCAAAATGCCTGATTAGGCAATACGTAGCCACTCAGCCCTAGTATTGATTGGCCTTTATCTGCCATGGAAAATGCTAGTCTAAGATAATATTTGCAGCTTAATGGCTGGCTGTTTGTGATATTTTCCACAAAAAAATAAGTGCTGATATTCAGTGAGCGGCCATCTTGAAAAATGACGTAGCAAAAGTAGAGGGTACAAGTTTTGTGCTAACTGTAGAACAGAGAGGGTTTATCTTTCCTAAAGGAGGTTAATGTGGTCATGAAACTGAGTAGTTTTTAGCTCAAGCATCATAGGTCAAATAGTTAAAAGTTTTGGCTCAATTCTGACATGTCCAATGAACCAGCTGTTTACCGCTCGTGCGCAAATTACGAAGTTTTAACTGGCCAAGTGACCCCATCATACTACACACTTAACCCCCTCCCCTACCTTTAAGTACCAGGTTCTTAATGCCTGGTCCTATCTCCTACATTGAGTTAACAATTTACGTACGCCTTTAATGGGAACAAGACTAAAGTTTCAAGACCTTTTTTCTTGGAGAAAAAAATACAAAATTGTAATATACTTTCCTCAACTTCAGGAAAATACACTTCTCCGTACACACTGAAAATAATTCAGGAATTTTAAAGAGAATCTCTTGCTTTAGCATAAAGCTCTAAAGTTTTGCAACTTTACAGTCGAACAAGTTGCTAAGCTAGTTAGTTATTGAGAACTACTTTCTTCCTATTTGTTTGATGAATTTAATAAACCGTAAATTATTCGCTGATTCTGCCAAAAACAACTAAATTCTGTCCCTGATAGTAGTCCTTCCTTTACCATATCAAAGGAGGCCTGTGAAACTATTTCATACCAAGTCGACGAGTACGAAAAGAATATCAGACGAGACAACTTATGATGATGAATAAACTTTAGATCTGATATCAATCCCCAACTTTTTATTAAACCAATATCAACTTTTAACCTCAAACACCTGAAACCCCAAAGCAAACTAAACCCTAAACCAACAACATTACCGTACAAAATCCTTCGCCAATCCACGCTCAACTTTCAGATGGTTATACCTGAAAATCGCAGAAGACTTTACATCGGTATATTCTGTGTCGTGCTATTCGTGATCACGTACGTCTTCATAGACGTAAGACGTTGGTGGTACAAACTCATGTTGCATACGTTCTATACCTCTTGTGAGTTGTTGAAGCTTTTGATCAAGCTCGTTGAACTTTATTGAGATGGTGTGATTCGGAGGACTGGGTAAGTTTAATGATACGTTATTTGCAAATACAAATACATTTATTATCAACATTTACAAACAGAAACTAGTATTTGTGTGCACACGGTACTGTTACCCACCAGTAAAAATCCACCAGTGAAACTGTGTGCATCAAAATGGTCATGAAATCGATTGAAAAGTAGTCGTATCATTTATACCTCATTTTGTACCTAAGATTTTTTAAATATTTTATGGCCTAGATTCAAGTCTTTCAAGCCAAAATTTTGTGTGGTGAATATTGATTGTAAAGTCGCTCTTTTACTCATTCATTCGCTCGTAAGACGTTGGTGGTACAAAACTCTTGTTACATACGTTCTATACCTCCTGTGAGTTGTTGAAGCTTTTGATCAAGCTCGTTGAACTTTATTGAGATGGTGTGATTCGGAGGACTGGGTAAGTTTAATGATGCGTTATTTGTGTGCACACGGTACTTAGTTAGCCCGACGGTGTAGTGGATAGGGCCGCTGCCTCCTGAGCGGGAGGTCGTGGTTCGAATTCCACCACGTACCAATGTGTTTTTCGGTTTTCGAATTTCATATGTAGAAAATCTAACAAAGTGATAAATTAACAAATATCAACTTTGTGTTCCCCTTGGGAATCGAACCCAGGACCTCTGGATCGTGAGCCCATGGCTTTGACCGTTATACCACGGAGGCAGTTATTTACATTGACTTAATATAAGATTGAACAACCGCAATATATTTTCAAAACTTATACTTTTTTTTAACCATCTTGTCGAAAAGCTCAACAATATGTAAACGTCATAAAACCAATATGAATGTCATGGCGCTTCTCTCTGTCCTTGATAAAAGTAATTAATTTCTCCGGTCGTATTGGACGTGAGAGCTGGAGGGCGAATGACACGTTTCAGGGGAACCAATTTAGTTTGAAGCTGGTATCGACAGCAGGTTGTGACAGGACTTTATTTTCCACTAGCTTTTACACCAGCACTATATGAGTATTCCCTTGGGAATACAATGTTTTCTTTAAAAAGTAGAATGTGTCTGTCTCCAATATACTATTTATCATCCTACTAAATTTAATTTAATTCCGTTCAACTCAACTATCCTATAACAATTGACGGATCAAAATCTCAAGACTAGATAAATTTTATTGGATGTGTTACTCTTTGTCCTTGGGAAAAGTAATTAAGTTCTCCGGTCGTATTGGACGTGAGAGCTGGAGGGCAAATGACACGTTTCAGGGGAACCAATTTAGTTTAAAGCGGGTGTCGACAGCAGGTAGTGACAGGCCTTTATTTTCATGCTCACAGCTCGACCTTTACCTACTGTTGTACATAGATGGTGGGTGCCAAGCCTAAACTAATGAAGTTGAGTTGGTGCTTCCCTCTTTGTCCCTGGGAAAAGTAATTAAGTTCTCTGTTTATGTGAAGCAAATTAAGTTTAAAGCAGATGAAACTGACGGTAGATAGTGACAGACCTTTATTTTTCATCCGACTTCTGTAGTAAGCAGTGGCGAGGAGTCCATATAAGCTGATTCCCGTTGGCTTCCCTTTCAAGAATTCCACCTCCACCATATCCGCCCATAATCTAGTAAGAATGGGTGCCTGGCCTGTGCTTGGGTAATCTAAAATATTATTGGACTGGCAAGTAAGGAAACTGATCAATTGTTGGAAGCTTACCAGGAAAAACTTTGAAAATTGACCAAGCTCTGACTGGCGAAAACCTGATTCAATATTGAGTTGGTGATTTCATCTCACTAACTGAATTAACCTAAAAGGATTTTTAAAAGTATTTTATTTAGGTAAGGTCTTTATATTTTCATGCTCGATCTTTCCTTTAGGTGTCGTCTACCGTAATAAAGTCGATATCATTTCACCAACTAAATTAACGCCCGCAGCGGTGGCTTGGAAAATGTTTTTCAGAGTAGTATTTTGAAAGTATAAGTAGGACAGAAGATATGTTTTTGTGTTCGTCTGTGATTCTGCTGTCCTGTGGCCTAAACGGCATATCATCATCTTCCTAGCTTTATATCGTATCTCACCGGCTGGCTACCTAATCTAGGTGATTGAACGAGGGTATTGGTTTTAACACAGAATGACTGCCATCTGACCTCTGAAGGGAAACCAGACCCAATCCTAGATTTAAACGGAATAGCAAATTATGTAATTAAAGGTAACGGAGAATGTTGTGTTCCGTGAAAATAAATGATTGTCAAGGTTTGGGATTTAATTAATTACACTTATCTACTCTACCCACCACAAACTTGGCTGAAAGAAAACTAACTACCCAATTTTTTTATTAGTAATTAATTCAAGCCACAGAAGATGCGGTGAGACTTGCCGACTACTGGGCTAGAGACATTTGAGATGGGGTTTTACTTGCCGTCGACTCGATAAAGGTAGAAAACCTAGCCATACCGTTCAGTTCAGTATACAGTTATATCGGAACTTAACCTCTATCTCCCCTGTTTCAGTTCTTTCAGTTCAACATTCAGTTTCAGTCTTGCTTGAATAACCGAGTCTCGCAAACTCTCTACAACTTGCTCCCATAAGAACCTTTGTCTTCTTGAAGCTTGTTTCTGAAATAACCTAAACTAGATAGCTAACCGTGTCTGAAGCATGTCGAAATAAGTTTTTAACAGGCTTTTTTCTTCCATGCTGGCCTGGGAGCGAGAGAAAAACATAGAATGTGCCAGCTGCATTTCCTCCCGGGCATGCTGTAAAAGTCAGATAAGGGATCCGAGAGTTACAGTATATTGCAATATAGGCGATATGCTGACAATCTGTCACTACAACAATATACCTACAAATCTATCTTAAATAACCCTCAACACTTTGTCAGACGTGGCGAAACGACCTTTGTCTAGGTAGTTTACGCTCTCCCTACCCTATTAGCGATAAAGGCGTGATTATATGTATGTAAGTTTGAAAAAGGAGCAGAAGTTAATGACCATCATCGATTTCTCTCCTAATAGTCAACAGATTTTAAAGGTTTAATTTTGTATTTTGTTCAAAATGCACGTACACAAATTGTCGCCATCGCGTCGGCGAAAAAGGGGTTAGAGTCGGTTGTGTCAAACGAGAGTTTCATATGTAAATATACGGAGTTTAAGGCACAGCGTCCCGCAAACTGGTAGGGGTTGCTCAGTCAACGGAACTGAACAACTATCAGTAGGTTTTTTTTTTCAGGAAGTGAAAAATAATAATTGGCTAATCGAGGTGGTCATTTTGTATGGGAAGTTCAATTTTATTTCATCTCCTGCAAGAATTTCCTGGTGATAATTGTTCAGTTTCGTTGACTGAGCAACGCCTACCAGTTTTAGGGACGCTGTCCCTTACACGCGGTATTTTCGGGAATAGAACCGACCCTTGGTGGTAATCGGTCACTTTGTCCCCTCGGCGAATAATCTACTATCGTACTTACTATTGGTATAATACTGTAGGTATCATTATCTCTATTTAAAGCAGCTTCTAAGGAAAGTTGTAACCCCTCCCCCATTGAAGATATTGAATATTTTAGTAGCTTGAAAGTAGGTCAGTTAAATTACTTAGCTTTTTTCGTTGCAATGTTAGTAGTACATTCATGTTACTTCAGAAGTTAGTTTTTACTGGACATCTTGCTGATTAAATTAAATGACTAAGTCAAGAGACAAAGAGGAAAGGAACACAGCATCTCTTCTTCCTAGCCTTATCCCGCATCTCATGGGTCGGCTACCTAATCTAGGGGATTGAACGAGGGTACTGGTTTTTACACAGAGCGACCTTCGCAACTAAGAAGGGAAACCAGACCCAATCCTAGATTAGGTCAGTTTTCAAGCCGCCAATGCTTAGCACTGGCCTCTGATATGGCTTAACGACTAACATCTACTGTATTAAACGACATTAACCGGGACCAACAGCTTAACGTGCCTTCCGAAGCACGGAAAAAGCGCCGAATAAACGTACATATGAAATTCGAAAACCGAAAAACAGATTGGTACGTGGTGGGATTCAAACCACGACCTCCCGCTCAGGAGGCAGCGGCCCTATCCACTACACCATCGGGCTCTAACTGAAAATACTTTGGTTTTATTTCCATGGTTTTGTTGTGCGTATTCTCTCTATCTGTATAGTATCTAGTCTACATGTTTTTTTTTTAAATATTTGATGGCCTAGATTCAAGTCTTTTAAGCCAAAATTCTGTGTGGTGAATATTGAAGTGTAAAGTCGCTATTTTACTCATTCATTCACTAACCCGCATACAAGGAGTCCGTCTATTTATGTCACATTAAGATAAGAGCAGATTACAGTATTATATCAAGTCTAATTCGGGTTGGTTTACGATAATTCCATAAAGCGAGTGCGAAAACGTGTTTATGTGACGTCATTGTTTGGAAGGGAGTAAAGTGGCTATGAAGCAAAGCTGTAAAGTTGGAACAAAACAGACTTCTGAACAATTTCTATAGTAATTTATCCGCATTACTACCTTTTGGCTTCGCTGTTTCATCCGCAGCAGTACTAAACTGAATTATGTAGGAAGTTTTTTTTTTAAATTGAAATGGAAGTAAAAGCATTTCCAGAAAGAATTTCCGGATGAACAGTTGTTCAATTTAATTGACCGATCAGTTTTATCAGTTTGCGGGAAGCTGTCCCTTACACCCCGTATGACTTTCACTGTGTAGATCCTTCTGTGACTACAACAAAGGTGTTTGAGAGGCCCGTACCGCGGCACTTGCTCTAGTGCCACTCCTTTGTCTCAGTGAAGTGACCTGGATTCGTTTGTACGCAGAGTCACGCCTGCAGCTCTTTATGGTTCCAACAGAGCGCATATGGGGCGCTATTTTGCTAGAAACTTTTCACTTTAGTCACGCCTGCAGCTCTTTATGGTTCAAACAGAGCGCATATGGGGCGCTATTTTGCTAGAAACTTTTCACTTTTGACGTTTTGGCGTGCTTTTTATGTTTCAAAATACGAATTTCATTTTACTGTAATAGTACATTACTCCGAGGCCGAAAAAATTTATGTATGGTCGAGTAAAATGTAAACGAGACCTATAATGATATTTCGGATGAGAAAAGTAATGGTCCTTTCTCTTATTTTGCGGGGTAACAACAACAATACACTTAAAAATAAACATCAAACATGCGATTCCGCCATAATATTCGGCCATTTAAAATTTGCATGGAAGGCGCGCATTCTATTTTGTAAATTTAAAAAGTTGTATGCGCAATGAGGCGTAAAATAATCAATAATGTGAACTAAACACACCTAAACCATTCTAGTGTGTCCTTTAAGACTTCGTGTAGCGGTCGTTAACGGTCATTGTTGTTGTTTGGAGAAATTGCTGGGGTCTGCGAATTTGAGGCCCGAAAAGAGCGAATGTAGGTTTTTTTTTTAAATAATTATGAAGCTCTTTCCGAGCAAATGGGCGAAAAACATTATGTAATTATGTTATGTAGTGCAAAATGCGATTTTAAGTCATTAGCAATTTCTTAAGTGTAGGTCCGGTACTACAGGACTGAGATTGAATTCTCCGTATTCACGTAGACTTTGCATCCATCGTTAAGATACGTAATTTCTGTGAGTCGGTAAATAAGAACTTTGAACCAGATCACATCTGCACGTACATCTTTGAACGTGAAAACAGAAACGAAATTAAAATGCGCGTTCGACATTACTTCTAATACAGGGTGTTTTTATTTTAGGGAACAGAGATGCGGCTGGTACATTCTACGTTTATCGCTTTCAGTCCAGCGTGGAAGCACAGAAAACGTTATAAGTGAAAAAAGTTATAACTGACCTGTGGTGAAAGCAAGTAACTTTATAGACCAGTGAGGATCGAAACAGAGTCAAGACAGTGCAAACTCCGTGCTTCAGAAAGCACGTTAAACAGTTATTCCGTCGTCTTTCCGTCGTTCACTGATAGTGTGCTACTCGAACCATATAGAGTACAAGGCCGTTTAAAAACAGGGTTTATCGGTTCGAAGAAGAATAGGGAAATAAAACAACTTGTATGGTCGAACTAACCGATACTGAATGGTATAAAGGTTATCACCGTAACACCATGTATAACAAACTGTGGCTGGAATACTAAAATTTCTATTATTACTTGCTTGTTACCGGTTTACGGTCCACACAGACGTACTGTCAGTGCTGGATAGTTGAAATGTAAATGTTTGGAGTTCACTACAAATATAACTACTTCACTAAAGGCGAGTAAGCGGCTGACGTCGCAGTTCTGGAGAAAATTGTTATCTATACATATAATAAATCTCTAGAAGGGTCGCGTCTGTACATTAATTATTTTTTCAAAATAATAATTGCAGCAGGCATTATTAACGTTATAAAGATCAAAATGTTTTTTTTAGAATTTTTGTCTGTCTGTCTGTATGTTACCACATCACGCCAAAACTGCTGAACCGATTTCGATGGGTCTTTTTTTATTCATTTGTGTGTTACCCGGGTTGCAATTTAGGATACCTAAAAATCACGCTACCTGACTTAGGGGGTAGGCAGGAAATTGAAATTTGGCTGTTTCTACCGACCGATTTTTATGGAACTTGTTTTATTAGGCTGAACATTATTTAAAATCAAAGTTACGATGAAAATAATCACGCTTCATGACTTAGGAGGTAGGTAGAAAATCGAATTTCGGTTCTTTTTAACCGATTTTGATGGAACTTTTTCGTTTGACTGAGAATTACTTAAAATCAAAGTAACGATACAAATAATCACGCATTCTGACTTAGGGGGTAGGCAGGAAATTGAACTCTGATCGTTTTTAACCGATCTTAAAGGGACTTTTTATTTGACTGAGTTTTTTAATTACCTGGTGTCCAGCCTAGGTAAGAAATAATCACGCAAACCATTCTAATATTGAGTAAGTACCCCAGTTTGTATGGAAAACACGCAGTGTCGAACATACTGAAACGCTTCTCTGCGCGTAGAGAATAAACCGGGCGTCCGGAGTCGCGGGCACAGCTAGTGAATAATAAATTTAAGGCGTATCCCAACGGCAGATGAGCAGGTAGATTTCAAGATATGCAACCATCGCCCGTAATGCCTTAGAATATCGTTCAAATCAGCGCGCGCTGTGGCGTGGCGCTTACATCATCAAATTTGCGGGAAACGCACAAAAAAGTTATGTTGCGAATTTAGATAATCATATTTTCCCGAAGGAACCGTGAAAGCGCTTCTAATATGTTAGAAGGAATATAAAATTTACTGATAAAATCAGCTTTATTCCAGTTTTTTTTAGCATACTTGTTTATGAACTAGAATATTTTCAAATGTTGCAATTGCAGGCCATGAACGTATTGTGTATTTATTGTACATGTATTTTCCAATGATTCGTTTAGGAGAAATAAGCTCTTAAAAACAACCATTTGCTTTAAGGAATCACCTTTTTACTCTTGCGGAGTAGGCAGAGCGCCACTGACGGTATAAAACCTAATCACCTAAATCACATAAACCGAAACGTACCCTTTACTGACTATAGCAGAATGGTCAATAAAAGAACCAACTGGCACATTCTTTGTATCCTACGCTCCCAGTCCAGCGTTGAAGTAGTGATGTTCTCTGGATACGGGATAGTTGAGATGTCTGGACTTGACAAATATGTCACTAATGATGAGTGAGCGTAGAGAGCCCGATGGTGTAGTGGATAGGGCCGCTGCCTCCTGAGCGGGAGGTCGTGGTTCGAATCCCACCACATACCAATGTGTTTTTCGGTTTTCGAATTTCATATGTATGTTTATTCGGCGCTTTTTCCGTGCTTCGGAAGGCACGTTAAGCCGTTGGTCCCGGTTAATATCGTTTAATACCGTAGATATTAGTCGTTAAGCCATATCAGAGGCCAGTGCTAAGCATTGGCGGCTTGAAAACCTTGACCTAATCTGGGATTGGGTCTGGTTTCCCTTCTGGGTTGCGGAGGTCAGATGGCAGTCGCTCTGTGTAAAAATCAGTACCCTCGTTCAATCCCCTAGATTAGGAAGCCGACCCCGTGAGATACGGGATAAGGCTAAGGAGATGATGGAGATGATGATGAGTGAGCGTCAGACGTCGAAGTTCTGGAGAAAATGGTTATTTCCATTTATTTTAACTAATAAATATAGTTCCATGTACTTCCTTGTATTACTTCCATGCTGGACTGGAAGTGAGAGAAAAACATAGAATGTGCCTGCTGCATTTCCTCCCGAGCATGCTGTAAAAACCGGCTAAGGGATCCGAGGGTTTCAGTATATTGCAATTTAGGCGATGGGCTGACAACCTGTCACTAAAGCAATATACGTACAAATCCATCTAAAATAAACCTCATAACTTTATCAGACGTGGCGGAACGACCTTTGTTTGGGTCGTTTACGCTCTGCCTACCCCATTAGGGATAATGGCGTGATTATATGTATGTATGTAATAAATAAAGTTTATTTAAAAGACCACATTTAACTTTCACAATTAACAATGACTTCTGCCTTAAACTCTTGTATCGCAGGGGCCGCAGATCTTAAAACAATTCTAAGTATATACCTCCAAATCTATCTTAAATAACCCTCAAAACTTTGTGAGACGTGGCGGAATGACCTTTGTTTGGGTCGTTTACGCTCTGCCTACCCCATTACGGATAAAGGCGTGATTCTATGTATGTATTTCTGGAAATCCGGTTAACAGTTTGTTGACGCAACGCATCCTTGGTTTTCGTGTAGTAAATTGTCAGTACAGTAAAACACTCTTATCTGAATTCAGTTTCTAGTAAGTCGTTAACCTTCTGCCTACCCCGTGTAGAATTAAGACGCCATAATATGTTCACATTTGTAGGAATACTCATGATTTCTGAATATTTAAGTTAGGGGATGTCGGAAAATCGGCAAGAACATTCCCCATATTTCGAAAGGCACATCGTTCAAACAAAGTTAGGAGTTAATTTAGAAATCTAACATTGGGGCGAGATGGATTATACGTGTTTTTATATACTTGCCGTAAAACTACTTATTGCCAAAATGATGAACAAACACTACAACACACCTAAACAAATCACTACATAGTATAAAACAAAGTCGCTTTCTCTGTCCCTATATCCTTATGTATGCATAAATCTTTAAAACTACTCAACGGATTTTGATGTGGTTTCTTTTAATGGATAGAGTGATTCAAGAGGAAGGTTTATATGTATAATCCATGCATAATATAGTAGAGAAACACTGATAATTTCCGTGCAAAGCCGGGGCGGGTCGCTAGTAAACAATATACAAAGCCCATAACGCACAGAAGAGTAAACACTTCTCTGAAAAGCTCCATGATCTGCCAACGGATCGTCCAAACAATATCAAAAGTGCGTATCTGGATGAAAACTCTGATGAAATTTGATGAATCACAAAGTGAAGAAATGATTCATTTGAGGAAGATGCACACTACAGACAGAAACAGAAAGGGGTTTGATCCGTCTACCCGTTTATTTACATACATACATATAATCACGCCTTTATCCCTAATAGAGTAGGCAGAGCGTAAATGACCTATCCGTTCATTTATTATTTCCAAATGAGATTCATCACATTGTGAAGTAGGTACGTTTAAAAAGGGCCCACTGGTATATGGGAGGCCCAAATTTATTATCATATTTCGAGCAAAATATGCTTTCTAGAACGATGACCTTATACAGCCTTTAAAATTCGGAAAAGTTTTTTTTTATTAACTAACTAAACTATACTTTTTGATTCGAATTTATTGTTCGCGCTGACCATACACTGAACATAGTTCTTTAATGTTTCAAACTGCAACGTTGACAGTTTCACACAAAAGCTCCGCTGTTAAATTGATACATTGTACTCTTGTAGAACAACTTTAACTACAAGAGTACAGAAGAGGATAGAAATGAGAGGATAGGACGCCTGTATCCGTAATGGGGTAGGCAAAGCGTAAACGACCTAAACAAAGGTCGTTCCGTCACGTCTGACAAAGTCTCGAGGGTTATTTAAGATATATTTGTAGGTATAGGTAAAGGTTAGGTTAGGTAAGCTGTTTGGCGCCGTACGGTTCTGAATTATTGGTGTACCTAACTTATTTGAACAACATTCACGCCAAAAATAGATGTATCTTATTATGAACAGCATCCACGCAAAATTTTAATCCTCCACCTTGCTCCAATCCCATATAGATCCCATACCGTTTTTTTTTTTTATATTTGATAGGCAATCATTTGTCCGCCAACTCACGTGATGGTAAGTGATGATGTAGACTATGATGGAGCATGATTGCCTAGAAAATGCCTGTTCACTCTCGCCTTGAAAAGGCCCAGGTTATAACGTTCCGGAAATAGATCCGCAGGCAGGGAGTTCTACACTTTGGCCGTTCGCATTAAAAATGTAGAAGCGTACCGTTTCCAACAACTACCTATGCATATCACCATGTGGTATGTGTTATGCTTATACGTATATCCAATGAAGTTGTGCGATTACGAGTACTTACATCCCAAAGCCTACAAAACCCTCTTGTCTTGACTATTAAATCAAACGCGATGTTTTGCAGTATCAAAGTTCGGCCATAACTGCGTTGACCTAAAACTTCGCGGCGTTTCACTATGCTGTATCAATTTAACAGCGGAGCTTTTGTGTGAAACTGTCAACGTTGCAGTTTGAAACATTAAAGAACTATGTATAGTGTACGGTCAGCGCGAACAATGAATTCGAATCAAAGTCAGTAGTTTGGAGTCCATTAACGACATTTATATATCTGGTTGCTACGGTTTTGCTAAGTACTTATTAATTTAACAGGCGAGCTTTTGTGTAAAATTGTCAACGTACATACATACTTAAAATCACGCCTTTATCCCTAATTGGGTAGGCAGAGCGTAAACGACCTAAACAAAGGTCGTTCCGGTCGTTTTGAGGGTTATTTATGATAGTTTTTTTAATGTACCAGGCCACTCAGAAAGTATTGCGATAAATAGTTTTTATATATGGCAGACTGGCCGGTTAGAATCTTTTTTGAAAATATGATTACTTGTAAGTAAAAATATGTGTGATCCATTTTCAAAATTTCCCTCCACATTTTTTGCGAGCCAATTCAAAGTATCGTGTCTTACTGAAAAATGGATCTGCGCCGGGAACATTTTAGAGCTATGATTTTTTACGTTTTGAAGTGTCGCCTGAAACCGGATGAATCTTTCGATAGACTTCAAATGGCATTTATGGATGAAAGCCCCTCCAAGGCAACCGTGTATCGTTGGTATAACGAATTTAGGCGCGGTCGACCAACCTTGGGGGATGAAGAAAGAAGCGGTCGCCCTTTGACGGCTATTACGGAAGAAAACGTGCTAGCAGTGAAAATTTTAATCCAAGATAATAGGCGAATTACATATCAGGAGATTCAGCACATATTAAAGATTGGATCGGGAAGCGTTCACGAGATTCTACACGGGCATCTTCGCGTGAGGAGGATAGTATCGCGCTGGGTGCCGCACTACCTCACCGACGTTCAGAAGCAGGCCCGGGTGGAATGGTGCCGTGATATGCTGAACAAATTTGAAGCAGGCTCGTCTCGGCGTGTTTACGACATAGTAACAGGTGATGAGTCCTGGATTTATCAATACGATCCAGAAACCAAGCGCCAGTCGACAGTTTGGGTGTTTCAAAATGAACCAACGCCTACCAAAGTGAAGCGATCTCGAAGCGGGGGGAAGATTTTGATCGCCAGCTTTTTTAATTTGACTGGCCACTTGGCCTCAATTCTCTTACGAGATCAAAGAAGCATTAACGCCGAATGGTGTACTACCAAATGTTTACCAGAAGTTTTTTCTGTTGTGAGCAACAAGCGACCAAACACAGGGCTCCGCGGACTACTGCTCCACCACGACAATGCGCCTGCACACACCGCGCTCAAAACGAGGGACTTCCTGGACAGCACACCAGTCAAACTCCTGGGTCACCCTCCTTACAGCCCTGATCTAGCACCGTGTGACTACTTTTTATTTCCAAAAATAAAAAATCAGCTCAAGGGGATACAATTTTCGTCGCCAGAAGATGCGCTGGCTGCGTTCGAGCAGGCTGTAAACGAGGTGTCTACGGCGGACTGGAAAAAGTTTTTTGAAAACTGGTTCAGACGCATGAATCTTTGTATAGAGGCTGGTGGAGAGTACTTTGAAAAGATTTAATAAAAATATATGTACCTGTAGAACAATTTTTTTTAGTGTCGCAAATCTTTCTGAGTGTCCCACGTATATTGCCCTAGTGACATGTTGTCAGCCTATCGCCTAAATTGCAATATACTGAAACCCTTGGATCCCTTAGCTGGTTTTTACAGCATGCCCAGGAGGAAATGCAGCTGACACATTCTATGTGTTTCTCTCGCTCCCAGGCCAGCATGGAAGCTGTTATATACATGTATATTGTAACGTAGAGGTAGTTATTTATTGTATAGTTTAGGATTAGGTAATGTGCTTACTATTTGCGTTAAAGTGGTAAAATAAAAGGAGACTCCATTACTAAAAATACAAATCACTTTATTTCCACAAAACACATTACAAAAAATAAAAACACACAATCAAGAATAATATAACAAACAGGACACAGGTAGGCATATAGATATTTATTACAGAAGTGGAAAAAGGTGTGGACACATCTTGGCTACTTTTAAGTCCTACAGTTAAGTGTACAGAAGTAGAAATGAAATAGCACAGAACAACTTGAACTACAATTTGACAAATCTTTGTATTGGTTTGGTTTGATTCGTAAATAAACTTTGACATTCCAACCAAGCTAATAATGTTTTCCTTTGTTCCAGGTGTTGTTTTATGGTGGGGGTAAGGAGTCGGTGCAATCATGGGGGACAGCCTGTTGCACCTAGGGGACATCGTGTCTTTGTATGCAGAAGGCACGGTATCAGGCTTCCTGAGTACCTTAGGGTGAGTACATGTTATATGGGGGACAGTAGGGGACGGGGGACAGCCCGTTGCACCTAGGGGACATCGTGTCTTTGTATGCAGAAGGCACGGTATCAGGCTTCCTGAGTACCTTAGGGTGAGTACATGTTATATGGGGGACAGTAGGGGACGGGGGACAGCTTGTTGCACCTAGGGGACATCGTGTCTTTGTATGCAGAAGGCACGGTATCAGGCTTTCTGAGTACCTTAGGGTGAGTACATGTTATATGGGGGACAGTAGGGGACGGGGGACAGCCTGTTGCACCTAGGGGACATCGTGTCTTTGTATGCAGAAGGCACGGTATCAGGCTTCCTGAGTAACTTAGGGTGAGTACATGTTATATGGGGGACAGTAGGGGACGGGGGACAGCTTGTTGCACCTAGGGGACATCGTGTATTTGTATGCAGAAGGCACGGTATCAGGCTTCCTGAGTACCTTAGGGTGAGTACATGTTATATGGGGGACAGCCTGTTGCACCTAGGGGACATCGTGTCTTTGTATGCAGAAGGCACGGTATCAGGCTTTCTGAGTACCTTAGGGTGAGTACATGTTATATGTGGGACAGTAGGGGACGGGGGACAGCCTGTTGCACCTAGGGGACATCGTGTATTTGTATGCAGGAGGCACGGTATCAGGCTTCCTGAGTACCTTAGGGTGAGTACATGTTATATGGGGGACAGCCTGTTGCACCTAGGGGACATCGTGTCTTTGTATGCAGAAGGCACGGTATCAGGCTTTCTGAGTACCTTAGGGTGAGTACATGTTATATGTGGGACAGTAGGGGACGGGGGACAGCCTGTTGCACCTAGGGGACATCGTGTCTTTGTATGCAGAAGGCACGGTATCAGGCTTCCTGAGTACCTTAGGGTGAGTACATGTTATATGGGGGACAGTAGGGGACGGGGGACAGCTTGTTGCACCTAGGGGACATCGTGTATTTGTATGCAGAAGGCACGGTATCAGGCTTCCTGAGTACCTGAGGGTGAGTACATGTTATATGGGGGACAGCCTGTTGCACCTAGGGGACATCGTGTCTTTGTATGCAGAAGGCACGGTATCAGGCTTTCTGAGTACCTTAGGGTGAGTACATGTTATATGTGGGACAGTAGGGGACGGGGGACAGCCTGTTGCACCTAGGGGACATCGTGTCTTTGTATGCAGAAGGCACGGTATCAGGCTTCCTAAGTACCTTAGGGTGAGTACATGTTATATGGGGGACAGTAGGGGACGGGGGACAGCTTGTTGCACCTAGGGGACATCGTGTCTTTGTATGCAGAAGGCACGGTATCAGGCTTCCTGAGTACCTTAGGGTGAGTACATGTTATATGGGGGACAGTAGGGGACGGGGGACAGCTTGTTGCACCTAGGGGACATCGTGTCTTTGTATGCAGAAGGCCCGGTATCAGGCTTCCTGAGTACCTTAGGGTGAGTACATGTTATATGGGGGACAGTAGGGGACGGGGGACAGCTAGTTGCACCTAGGGGACATCGTGTCTTTGTATGCAGAAGGCCCGGTATCAGGCTTCCTGAGTACCTTAGGGTGAGTACTGACTTATGTAGAAAATGAACCCCTTTTAGGGTAGAGTGATCGAGAAAGAGTCGAAATAGAACGAGCTCATTCCGACCAAGAACCCTTTCCTCACACGTTATTTTGTCGGAGTCTTCGCGCCACAACCGTTGGTTTTGGGAGGCAGGTGTTGATGAGAGCTAAGCCTTCTTGCCACGGTCAATCCACGCCCCACGTAGCAACGTGGGGGTCCTGGAGTCAGGCAATGATATCCCCTACGGCACATCCTGGTTGGTGTTCACCGCTCTCGCCACCTATGACCTCGATACGACCTCGACCATATGGAAGAGCATGCAAGTATACACCTTGCAAATCCACCGCTGATGAAGTGGTTTCGTTCCGCAGCGGTATTTTGCATAGGCTCAATACTCAATACTCAATACTCGAAATAGGGATGAGTGGAAGGAGAAGAGGGAGGCTAAATAAGAAGAAGAAGAGAAGCTTGTGACTCCGTTACCTGGGATTTCATACATACATACATAAATCACGCCTTTATCCCGTACGGGGTAGGCAGAGCGTTTAACGCCTCTTAAAAGGCGCTTTCGCCACGTCTGACAAAAATTGAGGGCAATGTTAGATTGTAATATGTATTGCTTTAGTGACAGGTTGTCAGCCCATCGCCTAAATTACAATACACTGTAACCCTCGAGTCCCTTTTGCTGACTTCAACAGCATGCCCGGGAGGAAGGGCAGCTGGAACATTCTATGTTTTTCTATCTCTCCCAGTCCAGCATGGAAAAATCTCCCAGTCCAGCATGGAAGAAATGAAGGAAGTGGGATTTCATACCACCCAACAAAACCAATAAGTTACTTCTTAATATCTCGAGGAACCTGTATTAAATGACTCTTTACTTGTTCACCAGGTTGGTAGATGACAGGTGCGTGGTCTGCCCAGAGGCCGGCGACCTGACTGATCCGCCCAAAAAGTTCCGGGGTAAGTGCCATCATCACCATTATTATTATCGTCCGCATAAATCCGCCTGGACATAGGAAAACTCACCGCACTTGACAGGCAGATTAGTGAACGCGTAGGCAAGATATTGAGCTCTATTCTATATACCACCGGCTTAAACTAAAATAAAATCAATCAATCTGTCACTTTTAAAATAATAAAATTGAAAACGTACAGACGATTTATTCTCTATGGTTTTCCCCAGTAAGAGCAGTTAAGAGCATTTCCTTAAGGCCAGTTGGCCGAGTGATGACGGATGGGAAAAGGGTAATTACCCACCTCGGGTCGGCTCGGTCGGGTGTTGTGACCAGGGGACCGGAGTCCGACTGGATTAGTTCGGAAGTTGTATATATGCAGATCGCCGAGCAAACTTCGATACCGCGTTTCAGGACTGTTGTATCTTGATGTGGCGCCATCTATGTGCGCTACAATTTTATCCGCTATATCATATGAAGGCGGATAAAAATTACAGATAAAGCATAAAACTAACGACTATAAATCAAAACCCGGAGCGAATAGATCTCCTGTCCTTTTCCAATGTTTTTAGCCGAAAAGTAGCCGAAAATAGATTTTAATTTTAGTTTTAGGCGGCAAATTTAGAACCATGTACTTCCATGCTGGACTGGGAGCGAGAGAAAAACATAGAATGTGCCAGCTGCATTTCCTCCCAGGCATGCTGTAAAAACCAGCTAAGGGATCCCAGGGTTTCTGTATATTGCAATTTAGGCGACAGGCTGACAACCTGTCACTACAGCAATATATACTAATATACAAACCAATCTATCTTAAACTACCCTCAAAACTTTGTCAGACGTGGCGGAACTACCTTTGTTTAGGTCGTGTACGCTCTGCCTACCCCATTAGGGATAAAGGCGTGATTATATGTATGTATGTATGTAAATTTAGAACCGAGCCTTATTCACAAAGCTGCTGCCGGACATATCAGTTTGTCTACCAACTGCAGAAAGATATGGATTGGGTGATACTATTCTAACCTTGCAACTGCAACACACAGAATTATCAATTAGAATATAGATAGATAATAATTTATTCAGTACCAGTATAACAATTAGACAAATTGAAAATTAAACAGCCTAATAGTAACACTTGATACCGAAATGGTTTCCTGCTCAGTATAATGCTTTAGTCAAAGACTGTAGCGCTGGTTTTCAGTAGGCACCTTACTAAACTAACTTAACTTAGGTTAACCTAAGTTAAGTTAAACTAACTTAACTTAACCTAAAGTTAAGTTAGTTTAAGTTAAGTTAAGGAACGTTGTGAAAGAGGATATAGTGACAGGTATAGAAAAAGGAATGCTGAGGTGGTTTGGTCATGTTGAGAGGATGGATGAAAAGAGATTAACTAAACAGATATACATGGCGAGTGTGAGTGGGAATGTTGGAAGGGGGCGACCTCGACGAACGTACCGCGATCAAATCGGGGACGTTCTAGGGAAAGGTCAGGTCAGGAGTACCCTAAACCGACGAGCGTGCATGAAAAGATTGATGAATGTAGATGAAGCGAAAGAAGTTTGCAAGGATCGTAGCAAATGGAAGGATGTGATCTCTGCCTACCCCTCCGGGAATGAAGCGTGACGTCATGTATGTATAATATTAACTAATGAAGTATGTTGGTGAAGGTTTTTTAAGCGCTTGGAAGCCAAAAGTCGTCACGATTTTTTTGATTGCTGCGATCACAACGAAACCGTGTATCCTAAACGAAAGAAATAATATCACTGGTCTTCACATTATCTTTCTAGCACAATTACTGTTTATTTAATGAACGAAGTTACATTCAGATATTACGCAACTTAATAGTAAAGTATCTATTTATTTACTTTCATCTAGTTTGTAGCTATTCATCTAACAGTTCTCTCAGTAGTTTTGATAGTGCTATAAATCCTAGCAATTTCTCTACATTTGGCGAGTTGCCAACGGACAGATATTATCCAGACCCAAATTCAGACCAAACATAGCCTTTTCTATAGCGTCTACCACAACCCTTTTGTGAATATTTGCTGTCCCAAAATTCTCGACCCTTTTGTTAAAATATTTGCTTGCTTAAAATTTTGCATATTTCGTTGATGGAGCTTGAAGAATGAACTGAAAATGAATGTAGGAGATGTTGAATACATGTCACTTTTGTAGACTAATGGATGATATAAACACAGACGATTTCGTACTTTTCTGAAAAGAGAAATAAATTTGTACTCATTAGTCAAAAGACTAAAGAGTACAATTTTATTTTACTCAACTTTACCTGTGCCTTCGCCCGCGTAGCTGCCATTTTTGTTCCGTCATAAATTCCGGAATAAATTATCTAAACGATCGTAAAAACATAATTATTATTTTTTGCTTTCGCTTCTTGAGGATTTCATTTGCCTCGTATTCGCTAATTTTCACAAATTATTTGTAATTTGTTGGGATGAATGAATGATTTAGTCCTTAATTTTATCAACGATGGGCAGCATGGATGTTTTGATCTACGAAGAAAGTTTTAATTGAATAAGGAATATATCTGTCTAGAGAAAAAATACATACTTACATATAATCACGTCTTTATCTCTAATGGGGTAAGCAGAGCGTAAACGACCTTAACAAAGGTCGTTCCGCCACGTGTGACAAAATTTTGGGGGTTATTTAGGATAGATTTGTAGGTATATTGCTGTAGTGACAGGTTGTCAACCCATCGCCTAAATTACAATATACTGAAACCGTCGTATCCCTTAGCTGGTTTGTACAGCATGCCCGCGTAGAAATGCAGCTGGCACATTCTATGTTTTTCTCTCGCTCTCTGGCCAGCATGGAAGAAAGAAAAAATAACCAGGTTAAATTATATTCTAGATCGAAGGTTTAGTTAGAACATAAGTTGTCGCACTTCTTACTTTTTTCGCCGTTACAATAACATACGTTTTTTTCTTCCAGATTGTCTGTTCAAAATATGTCCCATGAACCGATACTCCGCACAAAAGCAGTTCTGGAATACGGCCAAGCAGTCCGCCAACAATAACACCGATACAGGACTGCTGAAGAGGTTGCATGTGAGTACTTAATTAAGTATTCAGTCTGTTACACACAGTGCCGCTGCGAGAGAACGCAGCGCGCGTGGCTTAAGGGAACGGCGGAATCCTATACAAACGTAGTTACTTTTTATTTTTAAACGGTAAGACCAAACTTTGTACACATAATCAAATTCAACAAATCTATGTTTTTTATTAGTTTTGTTTAAAATATATTAAACATGAACAAAATGAGATCGAAAAACATTTTTGCGTGAAAATCGCCTAAAGTTGAACTTGCTTTACTAATTCTAATTTTGTACTTAGTTAATATTGACAATCCAAAACAATTAGAAACACAGATATGTTGCATTCGATTATGTGTACAAAGTTTGGTTGAGACTGATTTTACAGTTTGAGAATGAAAGCGAAAAACGTTTGTATGGGATTTCGTAGGCCTGGGCGCCTCTTAAGGTTACCTAGCGTTGAGATTCAGTTTCGTACCGTCTGTGGCTTCTGCCGGAGGGAATGCCAGTGGCATGTGTGTAGCAGCTTTAACTCGCTAGTCTATCCGGTGAGAAGATGGTACTTATTTGTACTAACGATATGAAGTTTTACTGTAAATAGCTTAATCGCTCTACGTGCCTGTCTATGTTTATGGGTTGCTCAGTTAAGGACACTGAACAACTATCAGCAAGTTTTTTTTTCAGGAAGTAAATAATAAATGACTTTTCCATACAAATTGTTCACCTCG
The DNA here is from genome assembly GCA_949820665.1 of Scrobipalpa costella. Classification (NCBI taxonomy): domain Eukaryota; kingdom Metazoa; phylum Arthropoda; class Insecta; order Lepidoptera; family Gelechiidae; genus Scrobipalpa; species Scrobipalpa costella. Next base: position 3,326,359 of record OX463320.1, on the reverse strand, counting down.
ATCAGAAATCTTGGAAAATACATATTTTTTTCACTTCCTGAAAAAAAACCTGCTGATAGTTGTTCAGTGTCGTTGATTGAGAAACCTCTCAAGTTTGCGGGACGCTGTCCCTTACACCTGATATGTTGTAATAAAATAATATTAGCTCAAATAAACATCAAGACCCTAATCAATATCTCAGAAATGCATACTGGACTAGGAGAGAAAGAAAAACATAGAATGTTCCAGTTGCCCTTCCTCCCGGGCATGCTGTAGAAGTCAGCAAAAGGGATTCGAGGGTTACAGTGTTTTGTAATTTAGGCGATGGGCTGACAACCTGTCACTACAGCAATACACATTACAATCTAAAATTGCCCTCAATTTATGTCAGACGTGGCGAAAGCGCCTTTTAGGAGGAGTTTTAAGCTCTGCCTACCCCGTAAGGGATAAAGGCGTGATTTTATGTGTGTATGTATGTATAAACATCAAGACCCTAATGAATATCTCAGAAATGCAGAATGACACCAATAAATCTAGAAATTGCGAAACAATGTCCAGTATTTATACCTACTTTTGAAAATCTGTGACTCTTTCAGTAACAAAACGTCCCATCACTTTGATAAATTACATCGTTTAGAAGATTCACTGCTCTTAGACGTTTTTATAAGGAGGAAAAGCTGATTTCTTAGATAGATTCATATGTTATGGTTTTTGAGACGGTCTTCTTTGTATAGCTGGGTACAATATACAGAATGTACCAGCTGCTTTTCGTGGTCCTACTTCTTCTTTCTGTCGTGTGGGTTCGAGTCTATCGACCCTTGTGTCGCAGTTTTTAAACCGCCTAATAGCACAGCTAATAGGCCTCTGACATGTTTTGTGTAACGAACACTATCAAAGACAGCGACTGGGACCAACGGCTTAACGTGCCCTCCGAAGCACGGAATCATTTTAATTTTCGGACAATCAAGTGATTCAGCCTGCAATGTCCTAACCAAACTAGGGAAAACCTAACAAAATGATAAATTGACAAAATATCAACATTGTGGGAATCGAACGCAGGACCAACGGATCGTAAGCCCATGGCTCTGACCATTAGCCCACGGAGGCAGTGGGCATAATGAAAGGGAATAGTATAGGGAACTCGCTTCGCTTGTTACGTAAACCACACTATTACGTTATCCCGTATCTCTCGGGGTCGGCTACCTAATGTCGGTGATTGTACGAGGGTACTGGTTTTACACAGAGCGACTGCCATCTGACCTCCGCAACCCAGAAGGGAAACCAGACCCAATCCTAGATGAGGTCAGAGTTTTCAAGTCGCCAATGTTTAGCACTGGCCTCTGACATGGCTTACCGACTAATATCTACGGTATTAAACGATATTAACCGGGACCAACGGCTTAACGTGCCTTCCGACGCACGGTAAAAGCGCCCAATAAACGTACATATGAAAAACGAAAACCGAAAAACACATTGGTACGTGGTGGGATTCCAACCACGACCTCCCGCTCAGGAGGCAGGGGCCCTATCCACTACACCATCGGGCTCTGTCTACTTTATACCATGGAATTATCCTGAGTTTTATTGGACTACTGCGGCTGATATAATAATGCTATGTTATTTATAATATTTCTTTAAAATATAGAAAAGTTTGTAAAGTAGCATCTTTTAAAAAAAATGTGTTATTTTCCTTGACGATGCAATTATCTTTATCAGCGTTACATTTCTTAACACTTGACCTACCCCAAGTAAGTAGGTCGTGTATGATAATATAATATTTTTATCACATATCGATAAATATAACAAGAGCTAAATATTTTATATTTTCCGTCATTCATGGAATCAAACATGCATGCTGTAAAAACCAGCTAAGGAATCCGAGGGTTTCACTATATTTCAATTTAGGCGATGGGCTGACAACCTGTCACTACAGCAATATACCTACAAATATATCTTAAATGACCATATCTTAAAAAATCCAAACTTTGTCAGACGTGGCGGAACGACCTTTGTTTAGAGATTAGGGATTTACCCCATTAGACAGCGTCCCTGTCCCTTACCCCCGGTATTTTGACGATCTAATTTTTTATGTAGTCGATAAAAAGAAGTCGAACGAACGACAATGGCAGAGATGATCGTGCCCCATATTAATATGATGCGCCAGACAATTAAATTCTAGGGCAGTATTAATTAATACTTCTGATGGATACGTTATGCAACGACACAGATATTTCTTTTTTATTACTGCAATAATGGATTTAAGATGTCAGGGAATACGTTATAAATGTCTTGTAGCCGGGCATTATGTTATTGTGAAACTATTTATTTCATGCTGGACTGGGACTGCCGAAAGAAAAACATAGAATGTGCCAGCTGCATTTCCTCCCGGGCATGCTGTAAAAACCAGCTAAGAGATCCGAGGGTTTTAGTATATTGAAAAAGCTATGGGCCGACAACCTGTCACAACAGCAATACATACATATAATCACGCCTTTATCCCTAATGGGGTAGGCAGAGCGCAAACGACCTAAACAAAGGTCATTCCGCCACGTCTGAACAACAGCACAACAGCAATATACTAACAAATCTATCTTATATCTATCTTATTAACCCTCAAAACTTTGTCAGACGTGGCGGAACGACCTTTGTTTAGGTCGTTTACCCTCTGACTACCCCTTTAGATAGGCGTGATTATATGTATGTATGTATGAAACTATTTACAACAAATATTCTACCTTTACGATCTGTTCCAGTCTAGATATTTTCCTAAAGTGACGAATTGGAATTTCCACATTTCAGCCATCCCGTCTATATCCATACGAAAACAGACAATCTTCACATTTACTTATCCACACTAATATTAAAAATGCAATGAATGTCTTTCTTGCACTTTCTAAATTGTGGACTGGATTTTAGCAGCAGTTCATTCAAGCCCAAAAGACGCGGAACAGAACCAAAGTTTTGATACTATAGGTATTGGTATTGAAGAGCCCGATGGTGTAGTGGATAGGGCCGCTGCCTCCTGAGCGGGAGGGAGGTCGTGGTTCGAATCCCACCACGTACCCCTGTGTTTTTCGGTTTTCGAATTTCATATGTACGTTTATTCGGTGCTTTTTCCGTGCTTCGGATGGCACGTTAAGCCGTTGGTCCCGGTTAATATCGTTTAATACCGTAGATATTAGTCGTTAAGCCATATCAGAGGCCAGTGCTAAGCATTGGCGGCTTGAAAACTCTGACCTAATCTAGGATTGGGGCTGGTTTCCCTTCTGGGTTGCGGATGTCAGATGGCAGTCGCTCTGTGTAAAAACCAGTACCCTCGTTCAATCCCCTAGATTAGGTAGCTGACCCCGTGAAAAACGGGATAAGGCTAGGGAGATGATGATGGGTATTGGTACCTGCAGAATTCTGCAGTATCACTGCAATATTGAAAGAATAGCAAACAAGCTGAGTTGACCCGGTTGGCGCGGCGCCCGATTTGGAAAACAAACAATTTCTTACCTATTGATAGTTTGCTCTACGTACTTAAAACGACGAGTTCGAAAATACAGATGATTCAGGCTGTAAGAGCAAAGGATTTTGGACTTCCCATACAAATTATGCTAATAATCTGCTTCCCATACAAAAAAAACATACATACAGGATGTTAAGGCAAACACTATCTTCATCTAAGGAGGTAATCCAGTAGCGTCAATTCTACAACTTTCCCTATGGAATGGGACCCATGCTAAAATTCCAAATCAAGAACTTGGTCTTAATAAATCTATAATTATTCTAGCTGATTTTGTATGTAAAGACCAAGTTCTTGATTTGGAATTGTAGCATTGGTCCCATCCCATAGGGAAAGTTGTAGAATTGACGCTACTGGATTACCTTCTTAGATGAAGTTAGTGTTTGCCTTAACATCCTGTATGTTTATATTTTTCTTTATCACCTAGATTATTTGTATTAATCTATCAACGAGAGCATTTCCCGTACTCCGAATTGCATTTCAACCTGAAAATCCACAAAGTGAAGACCAAAAAGATTGCACTTCGAAACTTTTGTTGATTGTTTGCCGTGCGACAAAGACAATCCGATTACTCTATGCGCATTTTTTTTATGTTTGTTCATTAAAGCCAAACTGAAATAATGCTAATCATCATCTCCCTAGCCTTATCCCGTATCTCACGGGGTCGGCTTCCTAATCTAGGGGATTGAACGAGGATACTGGTTTTTACACAGAGCGACTGCCATCTGACCTCCGCAACCCAGAAGGGAAACCAGACCCAATCCTAGATTAGGTCAGAGTTTTCAAGCCGCCAATGCTTAGCACTGGCCTCTGATATGGCTTAACGACTAATATCTACGGTATTAAACGATATTAACCGGGACCGAAGGCTTAACGTGCCTTCCGAAGCACGGAAAAAGAACCGAATAAACGTACATATGAAATTCGAAAACCGAAAAACACATTGGTACGTGGTGGGATTCGAATCACGACCGGGCCGCTCAAGAGGCAGCGGCCCTATCCACTGCACCATCGGGCTAATGTCTTCATAATAAAATTTACATTAGAAACGTTACCATGTAAGCTAAGGCTATAATTTTCACATGCCTGTATATTCATAAGGTTCTTTATCTCCCAAACTAGATAACTCTGTAATATTGATCTTTACACTTGATTTCACTTTATAGTCCCTTTTAATAGAGATTTTTGCGGTAATAGTGTAAGGCTCAATTGGGTGTTACCTATGCATACATACATACATAAATCACGCCTTTATCCCTTACGGGGTAGGCAGAGCATTTAACTCCTCGTAAAAGGCGCTTTCGCCACGTCTGACAAAAATTTAGGGCAATTTTAGATTGTAATATATATTGCTATAGTGACAGGTTGTCAGCCCATCGCCTAAATTACAATACACTGTAACCCTCGAGTCCCTTTTGCTGACTTGAACAGCATACCCGGGAGGAAGGGCAGCTGGAACATTCTATGCTTTTCTATCTCTCCCAGTCCAGCATGGAAGTAGAGAAGTGTTACCTATATACATAATGAATATTTATTTACCATTAAGGTGGCCGCTTGTTTGCCAAAGTCGTAAATATTTTTTTATTGCCAAGAAAACGACTTAATTCTCTTATTTGGTTAATGGTATCTTAAATTTTACTGACTTTTAATGGCTTCACGTACTATATAAGGTAATTTCAAAGTAAGTGTAATTATTCGAGGAGAGTGTTCTACTTACGAGACTACATAGCTTTCCGCAATTAACAAAGGTCAAATGAAATTATATAAAATTCTTTCATATATACGAGTAGCTTTATTGTTTTTTACAATTTTTACTCTTTATCACTTTGTGAATTTTTCCCCAGTTTGGTTAGGACATTGCAGGCTGAATCACCTGATTGTCCGAAAAAGAAAAAGATTTCGTGCTTCGGAGGGCACGTTAAGCCGTCGGTCCCGGTCGCTGTCTTTGATAGTGGTCGTTACTCAAACCATGTCAGAGGCCTGATAGTTGTGCTACTAGGCAGTTTAAAAAGTCTGACACCAGGGTTCATCGGTTTGTTAGACTGGATACCCACTCGACAGAAGCAGAAGATTGTTTATTACTTAATGAACCCGAAATTATTATAAATATAATATTTTATCCAGCGCGCCGCATATTGTATAGGAAGTCCAAAAATGACCTTATTATTTAAATACCTGAATCGAAGGTCGCGGGTTCGATACCCACCATAAATATAACACAAATATTTATCCGCTTATAGCTTATGGTTATGATCAGATATGTTTGTGTTCAATCTGCCTTATGTTTCACACCCATTTCTTAAAATTTAGCATCTGCTATATTAGCACTGTCGATTATACGGGGTGGCCACTTAAGAATTACATACATACATACATACTATCACGCCTGTATCCCTAATGGAGTAGGCAGAGCGTCAACGACCCAAACAAAGGTCGTTCCGCCACGTCTGACAAGTTTTGAGGGTTGCTTAGAAATAACTGTATATTGCTGTAGTGACAGGTTGTCAGCCCACCGCCTAAATTACAATATACCCTCGAATCCCTTAGCTGGTTTTTACAGCATGCCCGGGAGGAAGATGCAGCTGGCACATTCTACGTTATTCTTTCGCTCCCAGTCTAGCATGAAAGCTTCTTAAGAATTATAAACTTTTTATTGCTATAATTTATTTTTGGAGCTGAATTTCACAGTTATTCCGTATCAGATATCTTGTCAAGGAACGGCAAATTTGTTTTAAATCGTTTTTGACTCGTAAAAATATGATTTTATTATGTAAAAAACCACTTGAAAAGTTTGTGTTGCAAAACACTTGAGAAAATTGCGGCCATCACTTTGTAGCCTTCACTTAGCTTTTGACTTTCTCAGTTCCGTGTCATTGGCGGAATTGTAATTACACAAAAGGTTAGATAAGTAAGAAAGTCAAAAGAAAAGTTATCTAGGGAGAAATAGTCGAAATTTCAGTAACTTTTTTGTAATTTTTAAGGTTAGTTTACATACATACATACATACATATAATCACGCCTTCATTCCTTACGGGGTAGGCAGAGCGTTTAACGCCTCGTAAAAGGCGCTTTCGCCACGTCTGACAAAAATTGAGAGCAATTTTAGATTGTAATATGTATTTAGTTTAAGTGGATATTTTTCATGATTAAAACTTAAAGATTTTGTAATGAAGCAACTTAGGTTCAATAACGATTGTCTAATATGTTGCTAAGGAACTGCTCGTACAACTGGAATAATCACTAAAATCTACTGCACTACATAGACTTCACCTAAATGGGAGGTTATTTATTACCATACTCACAAGTTCCCTACACTTGTAGCATTTCCATTGTCTTTTCACTGGCAAAGTTGTTGCCTGAGGTTACGTAGTAAATAAACACATAGTAAATAATTACGTAGTAAAAACTGCCTCCGTGGTCTTGTGGCTAGTGCCATGGACTCCTGATCCGGAGGTCCTGGGTTCGATTCCCAGGGGGGAAACACAAAAGTTGATATTTGAAAATTTATTACTTTGTGAATTTTTCCCCAGTTTGGTTAGGACATTGCAAGCTGAATCACCTGATTGTCCGAAAAAGAAAAAGATTTCGTGCTTCGGAGGGCACGTTAAGCCGGCGGTCCCGGTCGCTGTCTTTGATAGTGGTCGTTATTCAAACCATGTCAGAGGCCTGATAGTTGTGCTACTAGGCGGTTTCAAAACTCTGACACCAGGGTTCATCGGGTCGATAGACTCGATACCCACTCGACAAAAGAAAGACGTAGTAAATATATTTAATCTGTGCCTGAATAGATGCTGTTTTAACTAAAGTTTTTTTATTTATATTTTCACGGTTCTCAATCAACAATCATCGCAGTTTCATGCGTTGCAATATCGAACACTCAAAAATGGAAAACCACAGTAAATTTCCCATTTTTAATCATTATAATAATGTTATTTTATTCTTCCCCAGCATGCAGCGGAAATCGAGAAAAAGCAGAATGAGTTAGAAAACAAGAAGTTGCTGGGCACAGTCGTCCAGTATGGCAGCGTCATACAACTGCTGCACGTCAAGTCTAACAAATACCTTACGGTGAGTGTCTGTGAGCTTTTGTGCGGTGCAGTTCAATCGACAAAACAACATATATACAGACTACCAACCCGCCCCGGCTTCGCACAGAAATTATCAGTGTTTCTCTACTATATTATGCATGTATTATACATATAAACTTTCCTCTTGAATCACTCTATCCATTAAAAGAAACCGCATCGAAATCCGTTGCGTAGTTTTAAAAATTTATGCGTACATAGGGATACAGGGACAGGGAAAGCGACTTTGTTTTATACTATGTACTGATATGTTGGGAGAGGACGACCAAAGAAAAGATGGATGGACTGCGTGAAAGATGATATGTCTAAAATAGGTGTGAGTGTCGAACTGACGGCTGACAGGGATGAATGGAAGAAGAAAACGTACTGTACCGACCCCAAGTAAATGGGATAAGGGCAAGCGAATGATGATGAGTTCAAACGACAAAACAACATAAAATAAATATACTTTATTGCACGTAAGAATACAAATCATACAACACAATAGATAACAACAAAAGACTAGTAATAAATAATAATATTTATTTATTTATTTATTTAGTCCCAAAAATAAATAAACAAACTTAAGTAACATGGAATTCATAGACATTGTGGTACAAAATGCTGTTTGGTAATTATTGTGCAGGGAGTCAGCAACCCAAACTAGGATACCCTGTGCTATGGGCTCCTGGCAACCCCTCTCGGAAAAAATAAAATAAAAAATCAATGCATTAACATAATTACAAATAAGAGCATCCATAATAGCAACCTAAAGTAATGTGTGTAAAACTAATTATTATATTTAATATTTAGATTTGCATCAGTGTGTGTGTGTGTGTGTGTGTACTAGTACAACATAGGCGGCCCTATTGCTAAGGTAGCAATTTCTTTCAGGCAACCTTTGGGTGAAAGAAAAATGCGTAGCGGTAAGCGGGATAGTGCAAACCTAGTCAAATAAGTATCATAAATACATTACATTACATATAATATAATGCATAAACTAAGTACAAGCTACTACATAGATATTTGTAAAATAAATTAATATATAATAAACTAATGGAAGATAACTTGTCGACCCACGCAGCCTAGTTGGCCGTGTACCTGCATGCTACGCAGAAGGTCCCGGGTTCGATGGTCGGCCAGGGCAGACATTTGAATGATGAGTTTAAATGTCTGTTTCTGGGTCTGGGTGTTCTTTGTGGTTGTTCCTGTGTATGTCCATGGCACCCCGATACAGGGAATCCTAGTGAGGGCTATGACACCTCACTTTTTGCCCTGCGTGCCCCTACACCTGCACGCAGGAGGATCTCATGACAGCGGCAGATAATGCTGTTAACGTGGCCAAATTCTGGGCTGCAACAGTGTAGTGTCTGGCATCGACACTCTAAGAAGAAGGAGTAGCAAAGTGCCTATATGTACTGTGATATACTAGATTGCCGCGCTTCTTTTTCTGACGTGTGGATTTCGAGTCGATCGACGCGATGAATCGTTGGTGTCAGAGTTTTTGAACCGCCTAATAGCACAGATAATTAGGACTCTGACGTGGTTTTTGTAACCACCACTATCAAAGACAATGACCGAGACCGACGAAGCATAGAATCCTTCTTCATTTCGGATATTCAGGTGATTCAGCCTGCATTGTCCTTACCAAACTGGCGAAATTCTCACAAAGAGATAAATCTCAACTTTGTGTCGTGGAATCGAACCCAGAACCTCCTTTTCGTAAGTCCATAGCTCTGACCACTAGACCACGGAGCCCGTTACAGGTAACAATGTTTTTTTGACGTTTCAGGTAAACAAAAGACTGCCCGCATTGCTGGAAAAAAACGCGATGCGGGTACATCTGGACGCGAACGGCAACGAGGGCTCGTGGTTCTATGTAATGCCTTTCTACAAACTGCGGTCGACTGGTGAGTCCGCTATTTTGACATTATTTTTTCCCTCCCCCTCCTCGCCTCGCGTCGTGCTCCTCTTTACTGAGTCAGTCAAAGTCAAATCATTTATTTCCAAATAGATTCCTAAAAATACTTTTAGAAACTGATGGTCGTGATCCCTTGTAATAATTTTCTCCTTCACAATATTTGTCCATTTCCTTCTGTCCTTGGCAGCATGAAGCGCATAGTGGAATTCGATGTCAAGAGAGTTTTTAATCAGCTCCCCTAACATGCGCGTCACGAGATAGTTTTGTCACCGCATTTTGTCGCGCGCGAAACTTCACTATGTCTAAAGAACGACGTTATTTAGTGTGGAGTTCGCAACGCATGGTGATAAAGTCATGTCGTTGCACGCATGTAAACCCGGCTGGCCGGATTAACGCATACACTTCTTCTTTTTACCAAGTTCTAATAGGCCTTTGTCATGGTGTCAACACTATAAAAGACAGCGGCAGAACCGACTTACACTAAAACTTAAATCACAAAAATTTAAACAATTAACGTTATGCGAGCGATCGCTTCGCTAGACTACACCCAACGAAAATTAATTCAATGCATTACGTGAGCGAAGCGAGCGCACCATTTCACGACAATTCAATCAATACGTTACACAAGAAAAGTGAGCGTGACATTTAACGAAAATGAAATCAAAACTCATATAAGTACTGACATGTCGCCTTAAATAATAAATGGGGTGTAAGGGACAGCATCCCGCAAACTGATAGGTGTTGCTCAGTCAACGACACTGAACAACTATCAGCAGGAAGTTTTTCAAACAGTGAAAATAAAAAAATGCTTTTCCATACAAATTATCTGATCGAGGTGGACATTTTGTATGGAAAAGCCAGTTTCTTTTTTCACTTCCTGAAAGAATGTCCATTGTGGAAGTAGTTCAGTGTCATTGGCTGAGCAACCCCTATCAGTTGTTTGCGGGACGCTGTCCCTTACACCTGGTAAGTAGAAGGGCCATGCAATGTAAATGATTTCGAACCTTGAATGTTTGTTACTCTTCCCTCCCCAGGAGACAACGTGGTTGTGGGCGACAAGGTGATCATGAATCCCGTGAATGCAGGGCAACAAGTCCTACACGTCTCCTCGAACCACGAACTGTCTGACAACACTGGCTGTATGGAAGTGAGTATACGTAACGTTACGTATATATATGTAACGTTCTCAGCCTAAAGACCTTATTGTCGGTATTGAGTTATTCATGATTCCTTAATCTACAAAAGCAAAAGCAAATAGGGCTTGAAAACCGGCATTAAGGTTCCTTACCATTTTCATAGAGAATGTCACATTACTTTATAACGTGGAGTGTCTCCGCGTTTCTAAACTGTTCTTTTCCTAGCCTGGTTTGTTTATCTGTTGAACAAAGGCCTCCCTTTTTTGTAACAACTATTTTGATCTTCTGCGATTTGTGTCCAGTTTTTTAAGGAAACTCATGATATCACCTCTTTTGAAGCATTCTTCTGAAATGATTTATAATTAATAAAAATATAATTCTAAACCTTACCTAATGGGACTAATGGGACACGTCAGCCGGATTCACTCGGAGCGGTGGGCTGAAATTGTCACAGAGCGTAAGAGATGGAGTGACGATCCTAATGCTTATCGCGAGGATTGGTGGGAGATTGCACAGTACCGTGAGACATGGAAGAAAGAAGCTTTGCCCAGCAGTGGGACACAACATGCATATAATCACGCCTTTATCCCTAATGGGGTAGGCAGAGCGTAAACGACCTAAGCAAATATCGTTCCGCGTCGTCTGACAAATTTGTGAGGGCTATTTATGATAGATTTGTAGGTATATTGCTGTAGTGACAGGTACACAACAGGCTGGTAATAATATTAAACCTTACCTCGCCAGGTGAATGTCGTCAACGCATCGACGTCATGGAAGGTCACTCTCTTCCTGGAGCACAAGGAGAACCAGGAGGAGATGCTGAAGGGGGGCGACGTGGTGCGCCTGTTCCACGCCGAGCAGGAGAAGTTCCTCACCATGGACGAGTACCAGAAACGGCAGCATGTGTTCCTGAGGACCACCGGCCGGTCGAGTGCCACCGCTGCGACCAGCAGCAAGGCGCTGTGGGAGATCGAGGTTAGTGGCACCATCGAGGTCGAAAAAGACGAGCGCAGCGAGCTCGAGATTTCACTTTATTCTCTGAAATAATGCGAGCGCACCGATCTTGAGATTTTACTTAATTTCCCCAAAGTACATTGTCTCTTATCGCGAACGCAGGTAGCGTAATATTTCTTTGTACTAATCGAAGTGTTTTAAGTTATATCGCGGGCAAAGCGAGCCATTGATTCAAAACATATTAACACATATGGCGAGCGAAGCGAGCGCCAGATTTCACCCTATTGGTCGATACATATATCTATATATCGTCTTACTTTGCGAGCGAAGTGAGTGGGTTATTTCAATTCATTGTTACAGTATCGAATGCTAGTTTGCACATTATTTCGTACAACTTCTCCTTAGCGAGTGGATCCTCGCGTCGAACCCGTCAAACCCTGGTGTCAGAGTTTTTCAAACCGCCTAGTAGCACAGCTATTAGGCCTATCAAAGACAGCGACCCGGACCGACTTCTTGACCTGATGTGCTCTCCGAAGCACGGAATCCTTTTTCTTTTCAGACAATCAGGTGATTCAGCCTGCAATGTCCTAACCAAACTGGGGAAAAGCTCACAAAGTGATAAATTGAGTCCTAGGAATCGAAACGAGGACCTCCGGATCGTAAGGCCATGGCTCTGACCACGGAGGTAGTTAGTACAAATATAAATGAGTGTCGCTTTTTTTGTAAGCTGATTTGTTTTTAAGTTTGTACACTTTGTGTTGTTATTTCTTGATGGAACTCCATAGTTTACTATTAAGAAAACACTTTTTACACTAGTTCCACTATATATTATTTATTAAAGCGGCCGGTTTCGTTACACCATCATCAGGCAGTAACGAAACCGGTCGCTTTTATAAATAACTAGCGACCCGCCCCGTCTTCGCACGGAAATCATCAGTGTTTCTCTACTATATTATGCATGTATTATACATATAAACCTTCCTCTTGAATCACTCTATCCATTAAAAGAAACCGCATCAAAATCCGTTGCGTAGTTTTAAAGATCTAAGCATACATGTTTTATACTATGTAGTGATATATAATAATAGTCCTCCCACCGATTTTCGGTGATGGCGGCCAATCTCCCGGAGATGGGCCAACTGCGCAGGACTTGTTTATAGTGCCCAAGTGTTTGCGCTTCACACAGGTGCACTCTCTATTCCCTCAATCTCTTATTCTGATGGGACAGATTGACTGACACGACCAGAGAGAATTCAGGCGCAGAACCGACTATTTACATGCCCATCCGACAGCATGGATCATCTTACTTTTCGGCCAATCAGGTGATCAGCCTGCAATGTCCTAACCAAACTAGAAACAACAACACAAAGTCATTGTCCCCCGCCGGAAATCGAACCCGGGACCTCCGGGTCGAGAGCCTATGGCTCAGACCGCTAGACCACGGAGGCAGTTATATATAGTGGAACTAGTGTAAAAAGTGTTTTCTTAAGTGATATGTTTTTTTTTGGTGCAGGTGGTCCAACACGACCCGTGCCGCGGCGGCGCCGGCCACTGGAACTCCATCTTCAGGTTCAAACACCTCGCCACCGGCCATTACCTCGCCGCAGAGGCATGTCTGCGACCGGTGTAAGTATATACATACACACACATACAATCACACCATACATAAAAACCAGTACCTCGTTCAATCCCCTTGATTAGGTAGCCGACCCCGTGAGTGAACGTACCTGGTGTAATGGACATAGTCCCGCAAACTGATAGGGGTTGCTCAGTCAACGACATTGAATAGCTTTCAGCAGGATTTATTTTTAGGAAGTAAAAAAAAAATGGTTTTTCCATACAAATTTTGCGATCGAGGTGAACATTTTGTATCGAAAAGCCAATTTTTATTTTCTCTTCGTGAAAGAATTTCTTTGTGGAAGTTGTTCAGTAAGGTTGACTGAGCAACCCCCTATCAGTTTGCCGGACACTGTCCCTTACATCCGGTATACATACGCTTATTGAACAAGATGTTATGAAAGGTTGCCTGGTAGAAATTGCTGCTTTAGCAATAAGGCCGCCTATATTGTACTGTTTTGTTCTTTACTTTTCTGCTGTATGTATTTGTGTTTCTTTGTGCAATAAAGTATTGTATGTTTGTTCCCCAGTGACGCGCCGGTGGATCCAGGCGAGCCTGCGTACCAACTGGTATCAGTGCCGCACTCGTCAGAAATAGCCACACTTTTCGAACTGGACCCAACAACCATGACGCACTCTGACGCGCCAGTTCCACAGAGCAGCTATGTCAGGTAATAAATGTCAGAAATATACACACTCGTCAGAAATACATTCGTCAGATATAGACACACTCGTCAGAAATAGACACACTTTTCGAACCAGACCTAACAGAGCAGCTATGTCAGGTAATACATGACAGAAATATACACACTCGTCAGAAATAGATACATTCGTCAGAAATGGACACACTCGTCAGAAATAGACACATTTGTCAGAAATAGGCACACTCGTTAGAAATAGACACACTCGTCAGAAATAGACACACTCGTCAGAAATAGACACTCTCGGCAGTAATAGACACTCTCGGCAGTAATAGACACATTCGACAGAAATAAACACACTCGTCAGAAATAGACACACTCGTCAGAAATAGACACACTCGCCAGAAATAGGCACACTCGTTAGAAATAGACACACTCGTCAGAAATAGACACACTCGTCAGAAATAGACACTCTCGGCAGTAATAGACACTCTCGGCAGTAATAGACACATTCGACAGAAATAAACACACTCGTCAGAAATAGACACACTCGTCAGAAATAGACACACTCGCCAGAAATAGACATACGTCAGAAATAAACACACTCGTCAGAATTTGCCAATCTTGTCAAAAATGACCATACTCTGCAAAAATTGACACATTCGTCAGAATAAATTGCATTTAAAATATCTATTTTTTTTTTTTTCAGACTTCAGCACCTATGCACGCACACATGGGTACATTCAACATCGATACCCATTGACAAAGACGAGGAGAAACCCGTTATGTCAAAAGTAAGTTACAGCTATTTTATCACTTTACGACGAACGAGTGTTATTACATTAGCGTGGTTCAAGCTAGTATGGAAAAAAAACCAAACTCATGCTAGGGATTTGGCCAGCCTCTCATATTGTCACACGTATTTAAAAAATGTGGTGTGCCAAATTTCATAAAGATATCTTTAATGGAAAGGGATGCTCATCGCTAGACACATTTTTGGTTTTGTTTGAAAAGATGAAAAATAAACGAAAAATCAAATTTATTTTTTTAGTATATGAAGCTGATTCAAATGTGACAAAGGTTTGAATTATCGAAAAACATTCAATAAAGAAATGTTTTTTTGCCTAGAAATAGAAGTTATTTTCAATCAAATTTTAAGGAATCTCTAAATTTCTACACTATATACTTAAATGCATTTATAACACCTTAAAGTTTCCTTGGACTACGTTAAACATGTTTTTTTTATATATTTTACTTCAGAGACCTACTCATATCCCTATTTTAAGCAGTAATGTTAGTGAACTGAGTGAGTGTGTTCAGAAAAATTTGCAATCTCTTGCCTTTAGTTTAGAAAGCTGATATTTTGCAATAATAATAATATGGATATAACTAACAAAATAGGAGGGTGGCTAATATGAAAATTTTAAAAAAGTACTTTTTAACCACTCTAACATACATACATGTAATCACGCCTTTATCCCTAATGGGGTGGGCAGAGCGTAAACGACCTAAGCAAAGGTCGTTCCGCCACGACTGACAAAGTTTTGAAACCTTTATTATTTTGATATTTGTTATACAAGTTCTAAGAGACGGGCTGATATACTTGTGATTATAAGGTTATATTTTTTATGATATTAATTTTTATTTGTTGAGCTTTTATGATAAAATTTAAATATATTTATTTACCCTGTGCTTTGTACCTCCTGGTCTCCCTTCGAACCATAACTTAACTGTCTCATTTATACACAGACATCAGTATACCTAGTACATATTTTAAACCTATTGTTACAATAAAAAATAAAAATCAAATTAAAATAATTATGTATTTGTGTGTGAGAGAGAGTGAGTGTATAAGTGTGTGTGAGTATGTGTGGGTGTGTGCCTCTGTGTGTGTTAGTGATAGCTCATAATAATGAATACAACTGATATTCCTCTTTCCAGGTGGGTTGCTCAGTCGTAAAAGAGGACAAAGAAGCGTTCGCGCTAATATCGGTGTCTCCGAGCGAGGTGCGCGATTTAGACTTCGCGAACGACGCGTGCAAGGTGCTCTCGGCCTTGTCGACCAAACTGCATCACGGGACTATTGAGCACAATGAGAGGAAGTGAGTAATATCCTGGTCACGGCACCAAAATGTCAAACACAGGCCAAAATTCTGATCTCGGCACCAAAATGTCGAACACATGTCAACATGCTAGTCACGGCACCAAAATGTAGGACACATGTCAAAATCCGGGTCACGGCACCTACATGTCAAAATACGGTATCAAAATGTCAAACACATGTCAAAATCGGTGTCTCCGAGCGATCGATTTATTTATTTATTTTTTAATGGAACACCAACAGTACACATATTACAAAAAATATATAAGAAAATACAAGCATTAGGACACAGCCTGATATGAGTACCAATAACAGGTGAACACAGCATTCTTAAAAAGGTAATACAGTAAATTAAAAGGAATTTAAGTTATAAGTTGACAAAATATAAATAAAATAAAAAATACATCAAGTCTTTTTCAAAAGAGAAAACAAATTATAAAATGAATTTAAAATTTTGTGAAAAATCTACAATATAATTAAATACTATGTTACAATTTTGCTGACCTTCCTCTTAAAACATTCCAAACTATCGTTAAAGATATCCAACTTGGCACTAAGTTCATTGTATGTGGTGCAAATTCGTGAAATTGGCGAATTTCTACCTAAGTTGGTTCGGAAAGATGGTATTTTAAGTATAGCACTAATAGCTGAACGTGGATAATGGTAAGGGATAGACAAACCAATGCGAGCGAGAATCTCCGATGAGTCAAACACATTATTCAGGGTCTTAAATAAGAATGTAAGATCTCGAACTTTACGTCTATTACGAAGTGACTGCATCTTAAAAAACAACAAACGAGTTTCGTACGAACATCTGTGCGAAATATGACGAGATAAAAAGGCAAGAGACCTAGTAAACGAACGCTGCAACTGTTCCAGACGTTGAGATTGAGTAGCGTAAAAAGGATTCCAAGCAGAGGAAGCGAACTCTAAACGACTGCGAACAAATGCGTTGTATAAAACTACCTTAGCCCGAACAGAGCTGAAATTTCGGGTGTTTCTCTTAATAAAACCTAGCATTTGCGCTGCTTTTTTCACGGTTGCTTTAATATGAGGGTCAAATGATAATTTGCTATCAATTATAACACCAAGATCACGCATTTCGGAAACCTCCTGAACTACAGTGCCAGATAAAGTGTAGGTAGAATTAAAAGGAACAAGTTTACGTGTATACTTGATGTGGTAGC
The DNA here is from genome assembly GCA_949820665.1 of Scrobipalpa costella. Taxonomy (NCBI): domain Eukaryota; kingdom Metazoa; phylum Arthropoda; class Insecta; order Lepidoptera; family Gelechiidae; genus Scrobipalpa; species Scrobipalpa costella. The sequence continues at coordinate 3,309,251 of OX463320.1, read as the reverse complement.
ATTTTAGACTTAGACTTCGCGATTTAGACTTCGCGAACGACGCGTGCAAGGTGCTCTCGGCCTTGTCGACCAAACTGCATCACGGAACTATTGAGCACAATGAGAGGAAGTGAGTAATACCGAAAGATGGCGCCACAGCAAAAAACGCAAGTTCTGAAACGCGGTGTAAAAGTTTTCTCAGTGTACTACAGATATGTAAGCTGCAAACATGTCAGGTTAGACTTTGAACCCCGGATCACAACAACCAATTAAGCGAGTAGCTAGTTACCCTTTTCCCATTGATCGTCACTTATAGATCAAACTGCATCACGGGACTATTAAACACAATGAGAGGAAGTGAGTAATATCCTGGTCACGGCACCAACATGTCAAAATCCTGATCACGGCACCAAAATGTCAAACACATGTCAAAATCCTGGTCACAGCAACTAAATGTTGAACAAATGGCATAACCCCAGTCAAGCCACCATAATTTCGAAATAATTACTAAATCCTGGTTCCGGCACTAAAATGTCAAAAACAAGTCCATATCTGGTCACGGCCCCAAAATGTCGTATACATGTCAAAATCCTGTTCACAGCAACTAAATGTCGAACACATGTCAAAATCTTGGTTACGGCAACGTAATGTCCAACACATGTCAAAAACCTGATCACGGCAACAAAATATGGAACACACGTGAAAATCCTGGTCACGGCAACACAATGTCAAATTCTGGTCAAGATAATGTCTTAACTGAAGAAACAGTGTCTAAAATAAAAACGTTTACAGAATTTTGTTTTCTCATTTATTTTATCTGTTCCAGGGCGCTAACCTGCCTCCTACAAGACATAGTGTACTTCATAGCGGGCTTCGAGAACGAACCCAACAAGTCGGAAGCCTTGGAGTTGATAGTGGAAAACCCTAACAGAGATCGGCAGAAACTGCTCAGAGAACAGTACATACTGCGGCAGTTGTTTAAGATACTACAGGTAATTTTTGTTTTGTTTATGCATAGGTTTGCTTTTGTCCTAGGCCTGCCATAAAACAGAATCAATATGTTAGGCGAGCGAAGTGAGTGCCAAATTTTACATATATTAAATCAATATGATAGACAAGCCAAGCGTGCCCGATATTTCATGGGTTTTCTTTTTCAATATTGCTCAAAATTTCACAAATATTTCATAGAATACTATGAAATAAAGTATTAATACTCTCTTTATGCTCGCGTAAAGTATTAACCCTTTCCACGCCAAGAGTTCTCGTCAAAAACGTTCACCACACGCCACGACAATAAACGTGGTTGATTTACTAGTGTTGGCGATATTAAGTATCGACTTTATTAATTTGTAATAAATAAATCATTTTAAAAATATATCTATAGTTATTTTCAAGTTTATGGGATTTACTTTATTATGTTTTACTCCTCGAAACATTCTAAAATGTATTGAAATATCAGTGGCGTATTAATACAGTGAAAAATCGCACAAGTAATGATGATATTAATTGCATCACTACGTGTCTGATATATCAGACAGTGGCGTACGCTTAATATGAGTTTTCGGCGAGTGTTAGTGATGTGTCAACTTCCGGTCATAAACTTCGATACCTTACGAAAGAGTTACTTTTAACTTATTGATTTAATTATAGATTTAAAAATCCATACTTCCATACTAATATTATAAAAGCGAAAGTAACTCTGTCTTTCTGTCTGTCTGTCTGTCTGTTTGTTTGTTTGTTGCTCTTTCAGGCCTAATCGGCTGAACGGATTTTGATACAATTTGGTATGATGATAGATAGTAACCTGGAGACGGACATAGGTTATATATAATCACAACACCGTACATAGGGGGTAGCTAGTAGGCAGGGAACTGAATTTAGTTAGTGATTTCATTCACATCTAAACGGCTAAACGGATTTTTATGAAATTTGGTATGGTGATAGATGGTAACCTGGAGAAGATAAAGGCTATATATAATCACGCCACCGTACTTAGGGGGTAGGTAGTAGACAGGGAACTGAATTTAGTTAGTGATGTTCAATCGTTTTTGATAAGACTTTTTCATTTGAACTAAGTGTTAAATAGGCAAAAGCTAAGGATACAAATAATCACGTCCCTGTGCTTGGGGGGTAGGCAGGGAACTGAATTAAGTTAGTGTTTTTAACTGATTTTGTTATTTTGATTATATTAACACAGCAACGCAAAGATGGTAACCCTCTAAATAACATGATTTTGCAAGGTACTTCCATAATTTATCGATAACTCCTACCGTCATTGTACAGCACTAAATAGATAGTTCTAGAAAAAACTATCGCCTCTGACGTCACTTCCGAGTCTGATATATCAGATGTTGGCGTACGAGACGGATGCATGATCGTGTCTCTATAGTGTTGTGGTATACCATGCTATTTACTAGATGCGATGCAAAACATCATTCGAAAATAAATGCATTTTCTGTGGTAAAATTACGTTACACTAAAAAGTTTTATGCCCAAAATAAATACCCGTATAATTTTTACTTTCTTAGATGTTTCTTTATAGTTAACACTTATAGTTCCAGATTTCTGGTTTTGGTAGTAACATTGTAATGTAACATCACTAATGTCTGATTAATGTCTGATATATCAGACATTGGCGCTGAGGGTTGAAGTAAAAAAAGAGTCGGATTTAGCTAATAAACACGGTTTTGTTTTTAATTATTTCTAATTAAAATTACATTATAATACATTGTGAAATTGTTATTTTTGATAAACCAAAGTATAAACTGTCTGAAAATGTTATGAATATGTCGTCAGGTACTATAACAATAAGAAAAAATAGAGTTAGATTGGTAAGATTTATTTGTCTGATATAATAGACTTTGGCGGCGAGGGCCCGAAACTTAAATGTCTGATATATCAGACTTTGGCGCTGAAAAGGTTAATAAGTATTAATACTTTACGCGAGCGACGTAAGCGCGATATTTCAAGAAAATTTAAATAGACTTTGGCGGCGAGGGCCCGAAACTTAAATGTCTGATATATCAGACTTTGGCGCTGAAAAGGTTAATAAGTATTAATACTTTACGCGAGCGACGTAAGCGCGATATTTCAAGAAAATTTAATTAATACGATACGCGAGTAAAGTACAAACCTACTTATAGATTGTTCATTTATTGTAATAAAAATCTAATAATAAATAATAATAGTGAGCGGGACATTTCACGAAAGTTGAATCAACGACTATAGCGAGCGCGAAATTTCATGAAAATATTCGTAGATGGATAATCACTGTTTTCTTTTATTTTTTATATTATTGCTATTCTCACAGGGTCCATTCCAAGAGACGACTGAAGGAGATGCGTTCTTGAAGATAGAAGAGCTGAGCGATCTTCGATACGCCCCTTATAAGTACATCTTCAGGCTTTGCTACAGAATACTGCGGCTTAGCCAACAGGACTATAGAAAAAACCAAGTAAGTAGAATAGAATACAATACAAATATTTTTTATTGCACATAAACAACACATTGTACAGGTACAAACAATACAAAACAAAAAGATTACAATAAGGCGGCCTTATTGCTAGGGAAGCAATTACTGCCAGGCAACCTTTGGGTACATACATACTTACATATATTCACGCCTTTATCCCTAATGGGGTAGGCAGAGCTTAAACGACCTAAACAAAGGTTGCTCCGCCACGTTTTACAATGTTTAGAGGGTTATTTAGATATATTTGGAAGTATATTGTTGTAGTGACAGGTTGTCAGCCCATCGCCTACATTGCAATATACAGAAACCTTCGGATCCCATAGCTGGTTTTTATAGCATGCCCGGGAAGAAATGCAGCTGGCACATTCTATGTTTTTCCCTCGCTCCCAGTCCAGCATGATCATTCTTTGGGTAAAGGAGTAGTTTTCTAATATTATGTAAAATAACCGTTTTAGATACCGCGTGTAAGGGACAGTGTCCTGCAAACTTATAGTGGTTGCTCAGTCAACGTAACTGAACAATATTCACCCGGAAATTCTTTCAGAAGATGAAAACAAAATTTGGCTTTTCCATACAAAATGACCACCTCTATCAAACAGATTGTATGGAAAATTAATTTTATTTTTTAATTTCCTGAAATAATTTCCTGAAATTTTTTCCTACTGCTGAAATAAGTTTGCGGGACGCTGTCCCTTACACCCCGTATTAATCTTCTTATAATCGAGTGGGTTTTCTAGTCAAACGACCCGCTGAACCCTGATGTCAGAGTGTTTAAACCGCCTATTAGAACAATTATTAGGTCTCTGACATGATTTGTGTAATGACTATTATCGAAGACAGCTACCGGGACGGACGAGCTATCGTGCTCTCGACAGCACTTGGTTTTTTTCTTACAGTTAATCGGTGATTCATTATGCATTGTCCTAAACAAATTGGGGCTTTCCCCAACATTTGAGACTTTTCTCACAAAGTCACAAATATCGACTTTCTGTTCCCCTCCGTGGGAATCAAACATACATACATACATACCATACGTATTGTATTGTATTTATTTATTTGAGTTAAAGTTACATTTACACCTTATCTATAGACGAAAGCACTCGACACTATAATTTAAATTTATTGGTGTTGTTTATAGCAGCCCAAAAAGGCCAGGGCCTGTGCTAGGGCTAGCTATTTAGGTTAAGTTCTGTTTATTGTAGTTGCATAATAGCCGGCAGTCTCAGTGTTTATGAAAGTGGTAGGTACTTTTATTGTTATTTATATTTATAATCGAAAAAAAAAAAAAAATAGCAGAAGGTGTAAAATATAAGGTGGTAACTTATTTAAATTTAAAATCATGCAAACATATTAATATAATAATTAGATGTACGAGTAACATGTATTATTAGGTCATGCAAATTAAATATGTGAATATATATTTTTTTTTATCATAATTTATCCCATAAAAGTTGTAATTCGTTTCTGTTAAGTTTGATAAGATAAGACATAATTTTGTCTTTAAGATGATTTATAGATGTAGGAGTATGTTTGAGAACTGAATCTATGTGCTGTGATATATCGTTTGGAAGCTCATGATATAAACGTGGTGCGGTACTCGTGTAATGGTTTTCAGTAAAATTGGTTGAGCAAACGGGGAATTTGTATTTACGTATTGTGTGTTCACGCCTGTTACGTAACTGTACATTAAGAGGGAATTTTTCAATGTGTTTTGCCATGAATATACCAACCTGCCACAGATAAAGCCGTCTCGGACATAAAACTTTCGCTATTCTATATAATTGTTCAGTAGGGAATAACCGTGGCTTCCTTTTTATGATTTTTAAGTTCATTTTTTGAGCTATTTCTAATTTTTCCAATATAGTTGTTCCACAAGTCCCCCACGCTATTATTCCATATAGCAATAGTGATTGTGTTAAAGAAAGATATATTTTAATTAAAAGTCCTCTGTCAAAATATTTTTAAGTTTGCAGTACACATAGCTCAGACTCCTGACTTTTTTACTTAAGGTTTCAATATGGTTATTCCACTTTAAGTGCTGGTCTACTTGTACACCTAGGTATGTAGTACACTCCGTGAACTCCAAAACCTTACAATTACCACAGTCATTCTCACCATCGGTACAAGTATGAATTTTTACTGTTGGCGTGACTGATGGGAGGCCAGTTTTAGTTGGTGCAATACACATACATGTTGTTTTTGCTTCATTTAAAGTCAACAAGTTTTTATCAAACCATTCCTTAGCCCTCCGAAGTCCACGTTCTGTTTTTTCAGTAGCTAATTCCCATGATTTATCCGAAAAGACTAATACCGTGTCATCGGCAAAGCATATTGTGCGGGAATCATTAATTAGTGAACAAAATTCATTTAGGTATAAGGAGAATAGAATTGGACCTAAAACGCTACCCTGCGGGACTCCAAAACAAATATCCACGGTGCTTTCAGAGCTGAGATGTTCACCAATTTTAACGATCTGTTTTCGATCTTCAAGATAGGACCTAAACCAGCTTAGTGTAATTCCGGTTATTCCCATACGTTCCAGTTTCTTGAGAAGTATTCCGTGGGAGACGGTATCGAACGCCCTTGCGAGATCCACGAATACAGCTATAGATTTGAGTTTACGTTCGTGATTTTCAATAAATACTTTCGTGAGCTCGGCAATGGCGTCATTGGTACCGACCCCCGACCGGAATCCGTATTGGTTTTTCGAGATGAGTTCTTCCGCGAATGCACCAAGTCGTGCCTTTACCACCTTTTCTATGACTTTGGAGATAGTTGATAAAAGAGATATAGGTCTATAATTACCTATCAAATCTTTTGGACCCTTTTTATGAATGGGGACAATTGTAGCAACTTTTAATTGTTTTGGGAAGGTTCCAGTACGTAAGCTAAGGTTGATAATAAATGTTAGCGGATAAACTATAGACTTTTTAAGGTGTTTTAATATTTTCGATGTTATACCATCTCGGCCCGAAGAAGTAGTATTTTTTAGGGAACGTATTAGCCTATCCAATTCTTTTGGATTTGTAGGTCGCAAGTAGAATGTTCTATCCAATTGTGGAATGTTAACTCTGTTACATAGCTGGTCAATAGACGTTTCCATTTTGTTTAAGTTGTGTTCAGCTAAGTCTGAACCTATAGAACAGAAGTACTCATTAAACGCTTGTGTAACACATTTGGGATCATCAGCTAACTTGACCTTGCGACCTTCAATTGTGAGTTCTTTTATGATGTGCATTTTATGACTCTTTGTCCTGTCCGAAACTTCATTAATGACTTTCCAAATTTTCTTTGGATTATTTCTAAATTCCTCAATTTTATTACGATAGTATCTTTCGCGAGTTTTTCTGATAGTTAAGTTACAAACATTTCTATACTGTTGATAATTTTCCTTTAGTAAGTGATTTTCAGGGTCTTTCTTCCAAATTTTAAATAGCTTGTCACGTTGACGAATGCAGTAAATGAGCCCACATGTAATCCACGGTTTTAGTTTTTTGTTTTTGTGAGGTATCGTCTTTAGGGTTGTATTATTACTAACGTGTTCATTAATTTTGTTAATAAATAATTTTAATGCCGTATCTACATCGGTCTGCAAGTATACTTCGTTCCAGCTTTCGTTGTTTACATCTTCGTAAATTTTTTCGTAATTAATAATGCGTGTTAGTGCTGGTGGTTTACTATGTGTATTCCTGCTAGCTGTTACTGCTTGAGTTTTGTTCCAGATGCTGCATATGATCATTGAATGATCGGTAACCTCTGAATTAAAAACAACAAAAGCAGCATTTTTGTCATGTCCAATTCGTCCCATCATATGATCAAGGCAACCTCTTTCACGAGTAGGTCTGTCTATTCCTATTTTTAGTTTATATAGAGCTAGTAGCGTTAAGTATTCGTCTGCTTGTGGGTGTGCCTTTGCATCGCCCACGAAATTTATGTTCATGTCACCAACTAGCAACAATTGAGTGTTTCGTTTAATTCGTTTAAGGTTTTCGTCTAGAGAATCGAGAAAAATATCGATGTTATGACAAGAAGGCGACCTGTATATGGCTAGTAATGTCAAATTGTAGTCGGTTATATTCAATTTCAGACAATTTGCTCCCAACACTGATACTTCCTCAGATTGATAAGATATTTCGTCCTTAACAAACACAATGACCCCGTCATTTTGTATTGGGTTAATGATGGTGCTCACGGAACTGTATCCATTAATAGAGTGCAGGGATTCCTTATGTTTAATTCTACATTCGGTCAAAACCAGGATGTCGAAATCAATCTCTAGTGAAGACAATACGACTAGACATTTATCAAAATTGTGATGTATACTTCTGATATTAAGTGAAAGTATTTTTAATGCCTGGTGCTTATTTATAAAAGACCTACATACCATATAGTCGCTAGTTGAGGTACAGCTACTTCGGTTTATATGCTCATTCAGCTCTTCAGAGAAATCAAAGGTGGAATCGAATTTTAATTTTAGATGTTGTTTTAATATTATGTCTGAGAAACATTGTTTTTAGTTGCGTTGTATATTTAAAACTTAAAAGTATGGGATATTTTTCATTAGTGCAGTCTGTTAGTATAAAAAAGAATTGATTAATGTTAGTGTAAATAAAGAAATATATTATTTTGGCAATTGGGTACTTAGATAAGGTTATTTGTCATGCTAAATTAGTTATGTCTTCTTCGCTCTTGATGACGATAGGTTCATCAGTTTTAGACTTTTTAACAAGAATTTTGTTATTAGATTGCCAGCAGTATGCAAAACCCTGATTTTTTGCTGCGTTTTTGCAGCGCATCAAAAGCTGCTTGGCTTTTGCTGTTAAGTGTTCTGACACAAAAATTGGTCGAGAATCAAGATTTAGATTAAGGTAGTCAGTTTTCAGGCGAGTGCTTTCATCTTTACAATTTTTATTAAATTCTTTGGCAAAACGTAGCATATCATTCCGAGGCATGAAGTTTTTGAATACTGCTATCATTGGTCGCGGTTTATCTTTCGTTATTTTTCTTCCAGATCTGAAAACAGCGTATAGTTCATCCTGGTTTAACCGCATTTTGAGATGTTTAGCGAGCGCAGACACAATTTCTATCAGGTTTTCCCCTTGCGTTTCAGGGACTCCTCTAATTTCAATGTTGCAAGCACGCCCTCGCTGGTCTAAGTCATCCAATTTGGCTTCCAGAAGTGCTACCTGCTTTTTAATGTCATTATTTTCCTGGGTAAGTAGATCTTGTTGACATTGCACGGTCTTCATATTTTGTTCCAAAGATTTAACTTTTCCTAAAATTTCATCATATTTACTGCTGAAGAGTGTTATTGAAGACTCAATGTTAGTAGATTTTTCGTTTAAGGTTTTGTAGTGTTTGTCCATCTTCTCTTGCAGTTCGTTCACCAAATCAATTTTTATACTTTCCAAGCGCTCATCGAGATATGCCTTAAGTTTTTCTATATCGCAGTTGAAGATTGACATTGGAGAACCGCTGAAAGGCGGCGTTAATTGCTGACGATTGGAACCCGAGCCGGTTTCATTTTTTGGTTTACATTGTGTGCATTTCCAGGACGATTTTTGGGACTTTGTCTCCTTAGCAAACTTTTCTGGTGAGATTGCTAGGCATGCGTAATGAAACTGCACTTCACAACTCGAGCATATTTTCGCTTCGCTCACCTTCACGGCTTTGTTACATTCGCCGCACTTGGGCATATTGATAAACTTGATATGTATGGAGATTACTTACGGCGATCCTTACGCAGGGAGCAGAAAGTCGTATATACTTTGCCGTCTCACACTTTAACCGTAGCACTGGTAGCGGCCGCTACAACTTTGTAGCACTTCGTAGCACAATTGTAGCAGTTAGAATTAATCATTCGCTGCGCGCTGTGGTCGGGCTAGGAGCTCGGTGATTTCGCGCGTGTTATTCAAGCCTTGTAGGTCCAGTGGTCACAGCGACCGGTTTTCGAGCAGTATGGCGCGAAAGAGGTCCGCGTTCGAATCCCACCAGTAGTCACCTTCAATTATCTTCCTTCACTTTCGTGGGTGGAGTCAACTCGTAAGAACCCCACAAGATAATAAGAGAGGTACCGATTTTAGAATCCAACCAATCACAGAATTTAGAAAAATAATTTTAGACGAGAGTCCAGGTACACGTCTACTCGCTGAGACTGCCGCGAGTCGTCAACTCTACTCACGTCTTTATAATAAGATAGGCAGAGCGTAAACGACCTAAACAAAGTTTGTTGTAGCACATTCTATGTTTTTCTCTCACTCTAAGCATGGAAGCAAGTCCAGCATAGGAAATCTCACAAAGTGATAAATTGACATGTCAATTTGGGAATCAACCAACATATGTAAGTAATCTATACAACGTGTAACAAAAAGGGTATATGCACCGGAAAGGATATGAACCAGCCCAAAAAACTGAACAACTTTCCCAAAGGAATATTCAACGAGCTAAGAAAAAAAAAGTTTGACCTACCATACAAAATGCATTAGCTGATAGCGTGTGGAGTATGGGGCATCAATTTTTTTTTTCGTTTTTCGACTTGGAGTTCCTTTGAGAAGTTTATTCAGTTCCATGGGCTGGTTCATAACCTTTCGGGTGCATATATTTCCGTTACACGTTGTATATATAAGATTACTTACATACTACTGTCTTCCGTGCTTCGGAAGGCACGTTAAGCCGTTGGTCCCGGTTAATATCGTTTAATACCGTAGATATTAGTTGTTAAGCCATGTCAGAGACCAGTGCTAAGCATTGGCGGCTTGAAAAACTCTGACCTAATCTAGGATTGGGGCTGGTTTCCCTTCTGGGATGCGGAGGTCAGATGGCAGTCGCTCTGTGTAAAAACCAGTACCCTCGTTCAATCCCCTAGATTAGGTAGCCGACCCCGTGAGATACGGTATAAGGCTAGGGAGATGATGACTTACATACCACTGTCTGTTTCAGGAATACATAGCGAAACATTTCGGCTTTATGCAGAAGCAAATCGGCTACGACATACTAGCTGAAGACACGATCACCGCGCTTCTACACAACAATAGGAAACTGTTGGAGAAACACATTACCGCCTCTGAGATAGAGACATTTGTGGGTCAGTATTATACATACATACATGAAGTCACGCCTCTACACCTCACGGGGTAGACACTAGCTCAAGACACGATCACCGCGCTTCTACACAACAATAGGAAACTGTTGAAGAAACACATTACCGCCTCTGAGATAGAGACATTTGTGGATCAGTATTATACATACATACATGAAGTCACGCCTTTACACCTCACGGGGTAGACACTAGCTGAAGACACGATCACCGCGCTTCTACACAACAATAGGAAACTGTTGGAGAAACACATTACCGCCTCTGAGATAGAGACATTTGTGGGTCAGTATTATACATACATACATGAAGTCACGCCTCTACACCTCACGGGGTAGACACTAGCTGAAGACACGATCACCGCGCTTCTACACAACAATAGGAAACTGTTGGAGAAACACATCACCGCCTCTGAGAGACATTAGTGGGTCAGTATTATACATACATTCATGTATATATTTATACGTCACGCCTCTACACCTCACGGGGTAGACACTAGCTGAAGACACGATCACCGCGCTTCTACACAACAATAGGAAACTGTTGGAGAAACACATTACCGCCTCTGAGATAGAGACATTTGTGGGTCAGTATTATACATACATTCATGTATATATTCATACGTCATGCCTCTATACCTCACGGGGTAGACACTAGCTGACGACACCATCACATCACCGCCTCTGAGATATTTGTGGGACCTTGCCATGCCTGGTCCACCCTGAATCATCCCACTGCTGGGCAAAGGGCTCCCTCTTCTTCCGCCATTCTTTCCTGTTTTGGGCCTCAAGTTGGCAGCCATTTGCAAATGTGTCTATAGCATTTCCCATAAAGGTAAACAAAGTTTCATGTATTTTTATTCAAAAACAAATTTCAAGAATACATTATTACATAAATACATAAATTCACGCCTTTAATAAATTATTCGTGTTGGCAAATTAGTTATGTTATTAAAACTACTAATTCATTATGTTGTTATATCTATATGTTTTTTTGTAGCCTATAAATCGTCTATATCTAATAGCTAAAGTTTATTTTAGAAACAAGATCTTCGATTAAAAGATATGAAACTTTAATTACCTTTTTTCTAAAACCTAGTTGGGAATACTTCAGCTTATAGTGCCATCTGCGACAGGGTGTTGCACGGCGTCGTGTTGCGGTTGGTTGTTTCCACAGATTGCTTAAAGCAAGTTGAAAAGCAGCTGGCACATTCTGTGTTTTTCTCTTGCTCCCAGTCCAGTATGAAAGAAATTACCTTCCATTATTAATGATGGTAGGTAAGTTAATATCCGAGGGTTTCAGTATATTGTAGTGTTTACAAAATACATACAAAATAATTGAATTCGCTTTTATGCCACTTAGGAATCTAACCCTCCGGGTATAGAGATCTAGGTTCATACTAAACCATAGAGGCAATCAAAGTTTAACATTTTGTATGTTTGATTTCAGGACTAGTCCGTAAGAATATGAAGACCTGGCAGTCCCGGTTTCTAGACTATCTGAGCGACCTGTGTATCTCCAATAGGAAGGCTATTGCTGTCACGCAAGAACTTATCTGCAAAAGCGTTCTGTGTGCTAACAATGCGGACATACTTATTGAGACCAGGTGAGTAAACTTGTCTTGTCTAGCCGTTAATGTCCCACTGCTGGGCAAACGCCTCTCTAAAGGCCTAAGGCCCGTATTTATTACCAGCACTTGAGAGTGAGAGCGAGTTTGAGTTAGTATCTGAAATGTCATTTCAGTACAAAATGGCCTGTCTAATCCATACTTAATATCGTCCGCAGTCTTGAGATCTCTTTATAAATACGAGCCTAAGACTTTTAGGAGTAAATTGATGGATGAAAAAAGAGTACCCACCTTCTCGGGTCTGTGAACAGGGGCTCGAAGTCCGACCGAATCGCTGTTCGCTGAGAAAACTTCGATACCGCGTTTCAGAACTTGTGTTTCTTGATGTGAGGCCATCTGTCGGCTACAGACTAATTTAACATAATAAGCCCACATCATAGATAGGTAAACATCATCTCACTGCTGAGCAAAGATTCTTATTTTGAGCCTCCAGGCGCCAGTTCTTCGTAAATATGTCCGACATTCCCCATCGAGGACCTAACCACAATAGTAAGTAAACTACTAGCGGCATTTGGCGCATAAAATCGTGCCATATATATTAATTACAAATGAATTTGAGGCGACTGGTCACTGTAATTTAAAAATATTCACAGTTGGAGCACTTTCCTATGTATTTTGTCCTTTGTATGTTTCTGTGTACAATAAATGGTTAAATAAAAAAAATAAATTTAACAGCACAATTATTGAACCACCTACGTTGTCTAGTGATCAGAGCCATGGGCTTACGATCCAGAGATTCTGGGTGCGATTCCCAGGGGCGGAACATAAAGTTGATATTTGTCACTTTGTGAGGTTTTCCCCAGTTTGGTTCGGATATTACAGGTTGAATCACCTGATTATTCGAAAAGAAAAAGCATTCCGTGCTTCGAAGGGCACGTTTAGCCGTCGATCCCAGTCGCTGTCTTTGATAGTGCTCGTTACTCAAACCAACTCAGATGCCTAATAGGGTGTACTACTAGGTGGTTTAAAAACTCTGATACCAGGGTTCATCGGGTCGTTCGACTCGGGAATCCACTCGCTAAGATGAAGAAGAAGCACCATGATGACCCTGAGATCTATCTCTTTTGAGGCAAGCACAAACAAATACAATACAATACAAGATACTTTATTGCACAGAGAAACTGACATACAAACAACAAACATACAGCAGAAAAGTAAGGAACATAACAGTACAATATAGGCGGCGCTTTTGCTAAAGCAGCAAGTTCTACCAGGCAACCTTTGGGTATTAGGATAGTACATAGCAGAAAGCGGGATAGTGCATACTAAGTTCAACAATATAAATACTACTAAATAAATAAGTAACTAAGATAGTCTAAACAGATCATCTTCGTCCATATTGCCGTTTACAATGTTTATTATATTCCAGATTGGTCTCAACTAAATACGAACAAGGAACATCACCAGAGAAGGGGAGGAAATCCCCGGACAAAGGAAAATTCACCGTCGAAGACGACGTTATACTTCTGTGGAATAATAAAACAGTAAGTTTACTTTGTACCATGCTGGCCTGGGAGCGAAAAAAACATAGAATGTGTCAGCTGCATTTCCTCCCGGGCATACTGTAAAAACCATCTAAGGGATCCGAGGGTTTCTATATTATAATTTTGGCGATGGGCTGACAAACTGGTACTGTTTACTGTAGCAATATACAGATCTATCTGGAATAACCCTCAAAACTTGTCACACATGGCGGAACGACCTTTGTTTAGTTTGTCTGCCTACCCCTTAAGAATAAAGGCGTGATTATTTATATGTAACAATATTTTTGCAGAAATCACGCTTATTATCGGAGCTAGCAGCAGAGGCCCGAGTGAACCCCAACTCGGAATCGTCGGCTATCTTGGATTACTACCGTCACCAGCTAGATCTGTTCTCCAACATGTGCCTAAATAGACAATACTTAGCGCTCAACAGCCTGTCACCGCAGCTTAGCATCAATTTAATACTCAAGTAAGTTACAGTTAAAATAGAATAGAAAATATTACTTAAACCGAAATTTTGCATTTATCAAAATCCGCCATCTTGTATTTCTCAAATTCGCTTCTTAGATTGCTCAAATCCGCCATCTTGTATTACTTAAATCCACCATCTTGTATTGCTCAAATCCGCCATCTTGGATTGACCAAATCTGTCATTCTGTATTACTAAAATCCGCCATCTTGGATTGATCAAATCTGCCATCTTGTATTACTAAAATCCACCATCTTTTTTTTTTTTTTTTTTTAATATATATAGGCGAGCATTTGTCCGCCATCTCACCTGGTGGAAAGTGACCATGCGGACTATGTTGAAACATACTCACCTATGTAGTGCCTATTCACTCTCGCCTTGAAAAGGCCCAGGTTATATTGTTCCGGAAACAGATCCGCCGGCAGGGAGTTCCACTCCTTAGCCGTTCGCATTAAGAATGTGGAAGCGAACCGCTTCGTGCGAATTTGTGGTATATCCACGACATAAGGGTGGAACCCCTGTCCACGCCTCGTGCTCCGGAGATGGAAAGGGGAGGGGGGTATAAGGTCATGAAGTGCTAACGTGCACTCCCCGAAATGTATCCTGTAAAATACCGACATGCACGCCACTCTGCGACGGTGCTCAAGGTTCTGTAGTTTTGTCTCAACCAGTGCTGAGTCTCCAATGAGCTTCTTAGCGCGTTTCTCGATTGAGTCTAAGGCAGCCTGCTGGTATTTAGCTGAACCGTCCCAAAGGTGGCAGCAGTACTCCATACACGATCGGACTTGAGCTGTGTACAACTGCAATAGCTGTCCCGGTGTGAAGTATCGCCTCACCTTCGAGAGGATACCAAGTTTTTTGGCAGCTGTTGTGGCCAGAGACTCAATGTAACGTCCAAAGTTCAAGTCGGACGTAAGGCTCATACCAAGAAGCTCAAGATGGTCAGAAATCGGTACGGATACATCCCGGAAAGTTGGAGCCAGGTTAAAAGGACTCCGTTTTGTCGAGAATAGACACGCCTGGGTTTTGGATGCGTTGAACTTGACGAGATTGGCATCGCCCCACTCGGATATCACCCTTAGCGATGAGTTCAGACGATCCACCATGGACTCCCGACAAGACTGGATTGTTTCACTGTTGGCCCTTGCACTGGACAGATATCTGTCAACAACCGTGCTATCATCAGCGTACCCAAAGGTATCGGGTGTAAACATGTCGTTGATATGCAGCAGGAATAAGGTTGCAGACAGGACAGAACCCTGAGGAACTCCGGCATCAATAGCCTGTTGTCCGGAGGAGCAGCCTTCTAAGACCACTTGTATGGATCGTTCGCTCAAGAAGTCCGAAATCCAGTTGCAAAGGCCAGCAGGTAACCCGTAGGCGGGAAGCTTGCCAGTAAGGCTAGCGTGCCAGACCCTGTCAAAGGCCTTGGAGATATCCAGAGACACGGCAAGTGCTTCACCATGTCTCTCGATAGCCTCGCTCCATAAGTGAGTGGCATGCACGAGGAGGTCCCCCGTCGATCGCCCTCGGCGGAAGCCGTATTGGTGATCGTTAAGGAGATCATTATCCTCAAGGTATGCCAGGAGCCGATTATTCAGTACACGCTCCATAATCTTGCAGAGTATAGAGGTTACCGATATGGGTCTATAGTTGACAGGGTCTGCTCGACTACCTTTTTTGGGTACAGGTTGCACATTTGCAAGCTTCCACGATTTGGGAACAACACCAGTCTCAAGTGAGAGGCGGTAGAGATAGAGATAGAGAGATAGAGATAAATTTATTAATAATTGTAAATTACAAGTCAAGAAATTATAAGCACTTAAGTATATCACATTAATAATCATTTAAATTGTATTGCTTTTATTATCATTAAAATTAATAAAATCATTATAACTATAGAATGCCTGTTCGACAAGCCAACGCTTAAGCCGTGATTTAAAGCTATTTTAAGGTACAGGCGTGTCAACACCGGAGACAACTCAGGCGCACAGTTACGCAGGACGATTGCAGGGATACCGTCAGGGCCACTTGCTTTATTCACGTCTAGATTTCGCATGGTTTTAAGGACCTCTTTTTGCCGGATGCGTACGGCTGCCATAGAGCAGTCGACACGAGGTAACGGGGGTGGTATTTTACCTGCGGCATCAAGACGCGAACTTTCCGCAAAATAGGAGGCAAAAAGATTGGCTTTCTCCTCCGCAGTATGAGCAAGCGACCCATCAGGTCTCTGCAGAGGCGGTAAAGATGGCTGGCAGAAATTTGTTTCCACTGCTTTCGCAAGTGACCAGAATGCTTTACTGCCAGCCGGATAAGAAGCAAGCTTAGCGTCTACACGGCCTATGTGGGCGAATCGAGCCCTGCGTAATTCCTTTTTGCTTAACTTGGTGGCTTTGTTATAGTTTTTCTTCAGATCGCGAGTATTCGGAGCTTTGCGTGCACGAGCATCAGCCCAAGCAAGGAATGCCGACTGTTTCTGCGATTCCGCGCATTTACAGTCAGCATTAAACCACGGGCGAGCTTTGCTACCGGTAGGAACATCAGAGAACGGTATGAAATACTCCATACCCTGACGTATGACTTCTGTAATAGCATCCGCGCAGCTCGACGATTCGGCTGAAGAAAAACAGTCCTGCCAAGGATACGAAGCAAAGAAGTGGCGCATCTCATCCCATTCTGCTGACCTGTATCGCCACACCCGTCTTTTACCACAAGGGCCCTGATCGGGTGGTGAATACACTGATACAGATTTCACCAGACAGTGATCTGAGGTGCCCAATGGGGCAGAAACAGACACAGAGTATCGGTCTGGATCGGTAGTCAGCAGAAGGTCTAAGCAGTTGGCTGTATGAGACTCAATATCCGGGACCCTTGTTGCACAGCTGACAAGCTGGGAGAGATTTAGCGACAATGCAAATTTGCGCGCCTCTCGCCCAGCATGATCAGTCACTAGGTATGGGAACAACCACTCTTTATGATGAGCGTTGAAATCCCCCAGGATGACTAGCTGCGCTGCCGGGTATCTCTGGAGAGCTTCATCAGCACCTTCACTGAGGTGTTCAAACAGTTTGGTTGTCTCCGTGTTGTTATATTATTAACAATAGGGTAGATTAAAAACATGTTTGTACTGCAACCGTCATATGTAAATAAATCAGTCGTTATCTTAGCAGCTTGTTTTATTACATGGTGACAGCGGAAACAGTGAAAAAAAACCAGTTACCATTGGTTTATGTAAATATAGTGCTAATTGTTATTGTCTTCTGCGGTTAGTAAAGCGTTACGTAAATAATGGAGCACGCGAGACCACCGCCTGAGCTGGTACTGGAGGGTGGACCGGCTGGTCGGGCGGATGCCTGGCGAAAATGGTTGAAACAGTTTCAAGTTTTCATAAAAGCATCTGGTGTTTGCAACGAGAAGAAATCTGTGCAAGCAGGATTACTGGTTAACCTCGTCGGAGCTGATGGTTATGACATCTACTCGACGTTCAAGTTTAAGGGCCCGGAATCGGAGGATGACCTTGACCTCATTATAAATAAGTTCGATGAACATTTTGGAACCAAACAAAATACAACAATGGCAAGGTTTCGATTCTTTACGCGTAATCAGTTGGACGGCGAGAATGTAGATACTTACGTAACAGCCTTACGATTACTCAGTAGGAATTGTGAGTTTGAAAACTTGGAAGAGGGATTAATTCGAGATCGTGTGGTTTGCGGGTTACTCGACACTACCGTACGAGACCGACTTCTACGAACCGACGACTTGACCCTTGATAAAGCTGTAAAAAATTGTCAGGCTAGTGAGGTATCGGCTGAGGAAAATCGGAACATTGAAAATAGCAAGGCGAAGGAGCGTCGTGGGTCCGTGGATGCGTTATCAAGTGCGCGTGCACCGAGGCAGGGCGCAGTAGCATGGCGCGGCGGCCCGCGGTACCGTGCGGCGACGGCGAGCGGCGCCGGCGGCAGCGGTCAACCGGTTCGAGGCAGCGGCATGCGGGCTGGCCCGGGTGGTGCGGTTGGGAGTGCCGTATCTTCGACTCGCGGGTTCGATTTCGGTAGTAGTGCTTGCCAAGCGTGTGGTGCGTATCACGGTGTAGGTAACAAGTGTTTCGCACGGTCAGTGAAATGTTATTTGTGCAATAACAGAGGTCATTTTAAAAAGATGTGTCCATTCAAGAACAGTAAACAAGTGCATGAGTTACAAGAAGATTACGAGGACGATGAGGACGGATTGTTTTATGTTTCTACCTTGACTGGGAATTTGCAAAGATCTAAAGACAGTAAGTGGTTTCAATAATTAATATTAGCTAAAAACGGAATGTGTTCGAATTTTAAACTTGACACTGGCTCAGATTTGGACGTTTTGTCACTTAAAGAATTTAAGAAGCTAGGATTTACTTTGGATCACCTTTCACCAACAGATATAAGGGCCAAATCATTTTGTGACAATAATGTACCAGTGTTAGGATCATGTAGGATGTTATGGCTGTATAAAGAACAAAGTTACTGTATTGACTTTGTTATTTGTGAACATGTTTGTCAGAATCTTCTAAGCAAATATACTGTTGATAGATTAGGTTTAGTAAAGCGGATTTACTCAGTAAATATCGATAACTATGCAGATTTATTTCAAGGTGTAGGAAAATTGCCAGGAAAATATAAAATAATGTTAGAAAACAATGCAAGTCCTTCTGTGTGTCCCGTGAGAAAAATTCCGATAGGTATTCGTGATAATTTAAAAGCGGAATTAGAGAGCATGGAGAAAATGAATATTATTAGGAAAGTTTCACATCCTACTGCATGGGTGAATGCTATTGTGTTGCCTGCCAAAAAGGATGGTAGCCTGCGTGTGTGCCTGGATCCCCGTCCGCTGAACAAAGTTGTGCGCCGTGCTCATTATCCGTTGCCAACTTTAACCGAAATTGCAACAAAGCTAAGTGGTGCTAGATATTTTAGTAAGCTGGATGCTCGTTCAGGATTTTGGATGATTGAGCTTGATGACGAAAGTGCAGATCTGTGCACATTCGGCACACCATTTGGCAGGTACCAGTTTTTAAGGTTACCTTATGGTATCAATTGTGCTAGTGAAGTTTTCCATGGTAAAATTCGTCAATTACTTGAAGATATTGACGGAGTAGATTCCTTTGTTGATGACATAATAGTGTGGGGTTCTACTAAGACAGAGCATGATGCCAGGTTGACTCAGTTGTTAGGTAGGGCACGCGAGGTAGGAATCAAATTTAACAGGGACAAATGTGAGTTTTGTGTGGAGCAGGTATCGTATTTAGGACATACTTTCAGTTCTCAAGGAATGCAGATAGATACAAATAAATTGAAAGCGATTACAGAAATGCCAATTCCAAAAGATAAACCGTCTTTGGAGCGATTTCTTGGTATGATAAATTATTTATCTAAATTTATTGCTGACTATTCGGAAAAAGCTGCTCCGCTAAGGAATTTGCTGAAAAAAGGGAGTGTGTGGACGTGGGACAGTGTGCATGACGCGGCTGTGAACCGGTTGAAGACGACGCTGTGCAGCGCGCCGGTGCTGGCGCTGTACTCTGGCGAGCGGCCGGTGCTGGTGACGGTGGACGCGAGCGCGACGGCGCTGGGGGCGGCGCTGCTTCAGGATGGTCGGCCTATTGAGTTTGCATCACTGACGTTATCCGACACACAAAAACGATATGCACAAATTGAAAAGGAGACACTTGCTATCGTTTTTGCTATGGAGAAATTCCATCAATATGTATACGGAAGGAAAAATGTAGTGGTGGAAACTGACCACAAGCCACTTGAAGCTTTATTTAAAAAAGCTTTAGATTCTGTACCTGCTCGCCTTCAGAGAATGATGTTGCGTGTTCAATGCTACGATTTCAGGGTCATTTATAAACCAGGCAAGTACATGTACGTGGCTGATACTTTATCCAGAGCTGCATTGCCCGAATTAATGCATGACAGAGTTACTAATGAAGTGGAGGATCAGACTTGTTTTTTGCTGCAAAACGTTCCTTTCAGTGACAGCAAATTACAATCCATTAGAGATGCGACTGAAAAGGATCAAGAATGTAAAACATTGAAGTATTACATAGCAAATGGATGGCCGAAATATAGTAAAGATGTAAGTGAAATAGTGAAGCATCATTGGGCATACAAAGAAGACTTTGAATATATGGATGGCATAATTTTGAAGAATAATTTAATATTCATACCGGCAGAACTAAGAAACGATATGGTATCGCGTGTACATGAGGGACATTTGGGGATTGACCGGTGCAAGCGACGCGCGCGAGACGTGATGTTTTGGAGCGGCATGTCGAGCGACGTGGAGCGAGCGGTGCGAGCCTGCAGCGCGTGCGCCGAGCACGCGGCCCGCCCGGCGAGGGAGCCGATGATACCGCACGAGGTACCGGATCTACCTTGGAGGAAGGTGGGCGCCGATATATTTACATGCAAGCAAAAGAATTTTTTGTTAATGATAGATTACTTTTCAAATTTTATAGAAATCAGTGCAATATCAACTATTGGTACACGTGCAGTTGTCACAGCAATGAAAGACCAGTTTGCCAGGCATGGAATTCCAGCGGAGTTAATGACAGATAACGGTCCAGCTTTTGCGTCTAAAGAATTTAAAATATTTTGTAACGATTGGTGTTTCAAACATACTACTTCGTCGCCAAATTAAGCACAATCTAACCTTTGGCCTTAGCGAAAGAGCAGTTCGAACAGTAAAGTCAATAATAGTCAAGTCAATTAATACAGGTACAGATATTTACCTTGGACTATTAAATTACAGGGCTACTCCACGGTATGGTGTGAGTTCACCCGCTCAGTTATTGATGGGTCGCCGATTAAATACCCGGCTTCCAACACATGTTACAAAATTACAACCGGAGCGCGATAATACTTTGGATTACCAATATATAATAAAGAATCGGGAAATCAGTAAGCAACATTATGACATACATTCTCGAGAATTGCCAAGATTGCGTCAAGGTGAGAAGGTTATAGTAACTGACGGAGACAAGCGGCGTTACATGCGAGTTGAGGCGCCAGCCCCGCAGCCGCGTTCTTACTTTCTTAGGGATGAGGCAGGCAGGCCGTTTCGCCGCAATAGAAGGCATATTATGAAGTCGCCACAGGATTTAGAAAAAGATGCATCACCTCCTTTCCAGATTGGAAAAGAGGACAATGATTGCAAACGAGAGCATAGTTCTCCAAGCTACAGTGATGCAGAGGACACTATTGATGCTGAAGAGGAGAGTTCGGATATAAGGTCTGAGAGTGATAGGGATAAGACTAGGGCCGCTAGTTCATCACCTGTTGTATTGATCCAGGCTATCAGCAACAGCCACGAGCTGCTGCTACACGGGCACGTGAGAAACTTGCAGGGTTTTTTAAGAGAACATAAAAATATGTATTTATGGATAAATAAGATGTACCTACTTAGATATTAGGTAAGTTTGTTTTTGTCAATTTATCGGTTTTATGCTTTGTGTTATATAATATCTACATTTTGATGTGTGTTGTAGTTTCAAAATATATGATTTCATGTCCAGTTAAAACTTAAACTTTAAAAAATATTTTAAGCTAGCCTAACCTTAATTAAAACTAATTAAATAAATTTAAACTAACTTTAATTTAGTTCCTAAATACATTTTAAATTTCAATAACTAGTTTAACATGTGCATATGTGCTTTATATTCTTTAGTTAGCAAATGAGAACAATAGTAATTAGATAAGAATATTAGTGTAAAAAATAAGGTACTATTCTAAGTTTATTTTTTTTAAATGGTTTCAAACTATGTCTTGCTTACTCTTGCTTACACTTAGATTTACCTTATTTATTTATTTTCGTTTTTGTAAAAGGGAAGATGTTATATTATTAACAATAGGGTAGATTAAAAACATGTTTGTACTGCAACCGTCATATGTAAATGTGGTCGATACTGGTGTAGCTCAAAATGTGTATGCTTGCGTCTATCGCTCGCATAGTGGAGACACGTGTAATAAAACAAGCTGCTAAGATAACGACTGATTTATTACACGTGTCTCCACTATGCGAGCGATAGACGCAAGCATACACATTTTGAGCTACACCAGTATCGACCAGTACCCACAATACGGAAAAACTTGGTGCCTCAAGGTTCTTGAGACGCTTGATGCAAATGTCATCGCGAGCGTACACACAGACTCCGGCACGAGGTAGAAACCTGTGTTCTAGTGTGTAGCCGGGATAGCTGAGGTACGCCGCGTCAGCCGGACAATTGATCTGCGTCTCAGTGAGGAACAGCAGATGCGGTTTTTCAGTCTCAAGATGAAGAATCTTGTATTGCTCAAATCTTGTTTTGCTAAAAGATCCACATCTTGGATTGCTCAAATCCGCCATCTTGTTCACTAAAACTTCCCTAGCTTGGATTACTAAAATCCAACATCTTAAAATAATAACAATCCATCCATCTTTCATGACCAACACCAGCCATCTTGGATCACAAAAATCCACAAATTTTTCATCTATTTTCTTTCCAGATGCATGTCCAACTCGGAGCTATCGTATGAAGTGCGCGCGTCTTTCTGCCGCCTCATGCTGCATTTACATGTAGACAGAGACCCGCAGGAACCCGTCACGCCCGTCAAATACGCGCGCCTTTGGACTGAAGTCTGTGACAATATTCATATAAACGAGTGAGTACTACGTATATTAAAACAAACCACATTACCAGCAAGATTTGAGGCACATGAACTCAGAGCAAGAGTGTAAGATTTCACGATATAGGTGGAGGTATTATGAAATGTCCCAGCAAATATCCAGCTCAATTATGATTTCATCTACAAAACATTGAAATATTTGCCCGGCATTCTGTAAACCAAAGGGCATAATAGCAAATCCAAAGTGATCCACCCATTTTTATTCCAGCTACCAATGCGTGAAAGGTGGACCGGACGCGACCAGAGAGAAGGTCAAAGAACAATTCGCGTCCACCATCCGCTTCGTGGAGGACTACTTATGCAATGTAGTGACCAGGACCTGGTACTTCAGCGACCACGACCAGAACAAGCTCACCTTCGAGGTGGTCAAGCTGGCCAGGGAGCTCATCTACTTCGGCTTTTACACGTAAGTTTTCGTCCGAAAGACATTCTCTGCAGGATATGGATAACCTCCAAGGTCTCCCTCAGTGACCTCCAAGGTCTCTCTCAGTGACCTCCAAGGTCTCCCTCAGTGACCTTCAAGGTCACCCCTAAAGACGTTCCAACTCCAAAGAAATCCTAAATAATCTCTTGAAACTTCACACAAAGACCGCTAACTCCAAAGCATCCTCCCAATAACCTGCCAAGACTTCAGCCAAAGACTTTCAACTCTAAAGCATCCCTTTATGACCTCCAAACCCCAACATTTCCTTGATATCCCCCAAATACATTACCGCACATAACTGCTGTCTTACATTGGACTTACTCATTATTTGTTTCTATTAACAGGTTTAGTGACCTGTTGCGTTTGACGAAAACTCTTCTGAGTATTCTGGACTGCGTGACTGCTATGGACCTCCTCAACGAAACCAACTCGCTATCTGGAGAAGTTGAATGTAAGTGTAATGACATAGGTCAAAAAGTGTTATCCTGGTTAGCATATTTTGAAGAAAATAAGATATTTTATCAGTTGCTTATCTCACCATCTTGTATTACAAGCTGCTCCCGACAAGGAATTGAAGAAGCGTAAGTAACGAGAATCGTCTCTTGGAGTAGCTCATGCATTAAATCTCTACTACTGAAATTATTTATTTCCATGTTTCTCTGGATTCATACATATTTTTTTAGAGCTACCTAGTCCACCTATACCATGAATCGAGCCCTAAGTTTTAGTAGCCACGAAATAATACCATTTCATGTAATGAGTTTTATTATCTCTCACAGCAGAAGGAGGCGTCCTCCGTAGTATCGGAGACATGGGAGCGGTCATGACATCCATCACACTCGGATCTGTACCTAGAAATGTGAGTTTGTCAGTTGATATTACTTCTTTGATTAATTTCTTGTAGGCGGTTCAAAGACAATAAAATCTATCACATTGTTTTTATTATGCGACCGGCTAAAATTGTTTAGATTTTTTTGCGCAAATGATGGTATTTGGACAGTGTCTCACAACTTATTTTTGTCCCATTTGCTCGGAAAAAGCTTCACTATTTCAAAGATTCACTCTTTTTGGTCCTTAAATTCGCAAACGCCAGCAATTTCTCCAAACGAGAACAATGACCGCTACGCGTAGTTTTTTTTTTTTATAGCAATAGGTAAATGAATTACTGGAATATGCGCTTGTCAAAGGTGCCATGCAAATCTTAAATGACAAAATATTATGGAGGAATCGCAATTGATGTCTATTTGTAAGTATATTGTTGTTTGTTCCTCGCAAAATGAGAGAAAAGTTCTATATATCCTCACCCGAAAACGCAATACATGGTCTCGTTTACAAATTTACTCGACTTTATATTTTCTGTTGGCAGGTAGCAGGTTCATCGGGAACAGCGGGGGCTCCGGGTGCAGGCCTACAGCGCTCGGCCTCCGCCCTCGTGTTAGCTAGAGAGCACCCGCTAGTGATGGATACAAAGCTCAAGATCATCGAGATATTGCAGGTAAAACCAATGTCGGGCTGAACGAACTGTCAGACAAATTTCCACGTGCGTAAAAAAATCCCTTGTTTGGTTTTGAATATTTTTTTTCTTTTTGGCCGTATGAAACGCTTGAATTTGTGTTTTTCTTTGAAAAATACTACCCGCTGTTTTAAGGCCCATAGGCATGCGTTTAAACTGAAAGTGACCGTAATATCGTACCATGGTTTAACGAGAATAGGGGATTTGTGTCAGTGTGTCATAAAATAAGTGCTTTATTACTGCTACACGCACCTAATGCAACACTTAAATATTGTACACATTTAAAAAGTGATAACCATTTCTTCTACTATTTTCTTCCATGCTGGACTGGGAGAGATAGAAAAACATAGAATGTTCCAGCTGCCCTTCCTCTCGGGCATGCTGTTGAAGTCAGCAAAAGGGACTCGAGGGTTACAGTATATTGTAATTTAGGCGATGGGCTGACAACCTGTCACTAAAGCAATAATATTACAATCTAAAATTGCCCTCAATTTTTGTCAGACGTGGCGCAAGCGCCTTTTACGAGGCGTTAAACGCTCTGCCTACCCCGTAAGGGATAAAGGCGTGATTTATGTATGTATGTAAGTATGTATTTCTTCTACAGTTTATTCTGGACGTGAGACTGGACTACCGCATCAGCTGTTTGCTGTCCATTTTCAAGAAAGAATTCGAATTGGCAGGCTGTGGGCACGCGGACAGCCTAGCGCGCGCCGACGTGGAGGCTATAGGGCTACAGGCTGAAGGCATATTTAGTTGCAGGTATTGTAAAGCCTCCTACACACAGAGGCACGCCCGATGTATACGGGGTGTAAGGGACAGCGTCCCACAAACTGATACGGGTTGCTCAGTCAACGGAACTGAACCACTATCAGCAGGATTTTTTTTAGGTAATGTAAATAGAAATTTGATTTTCCATACAAATTGTCTGATCGAGAAGGTAATTTTGTATGGGAAGTTATTTTTTGTTTTCATCTCAGTTGTTCAGTTTCATTGACTGAGCAACCCGTATCAGTTTGTGGGACGCTGACCCTAACACCCGGTATGCCACCGGGCCATACCGCCGGGCATGATGTGTACCATACTCATCTATAAAATCATATTTTTTATGTTTGAATTGGATTTGCTCATGACTTCAGTCAAGTGCGACAGAGACGGAGTCGACGATGAAACAAGCTGGTTAAAACCGAATTAACAAGAACCCGGAATAATTTCAATCAGGAACCATATTTATTCGTACACTAAAATTGACATAAGTTGTTTATGGTGACTGGGTTCCTCTTGTAAAACATAACAATATGTACTGTTTACCTAGATACAGTTAGTTCTATCTGTTATATGTTAGATTACAAGTAGAAGTAGAAACCATTGAGGAATCATGTAGATAACCAATAGTGACTAACGCATGCTCTTGGTGATGGGAAAATTAATATGCAATGGGAAAATTAATATACGTACTATGGAAAAAAAAAAATTAATAATAGTAATATTTATGAATTTTGCCGTGGAAAAAATATATTTACTCCGAATAAAAAGTGAACTTCCATAGAGGTATGATTTAATGGTGAAAGGATTGATTGAGTTAATTACAAATAAATCTTCCCTGTTAGTATGTAGCATTAGATTAGAATAAATTTGTTTAAAAATATATGTTTTAATTATATGTAAAGCTTGTTTTACATACCTTTGTGTTTGTGTCTGTATTTTTGTGTCCTTGATTATTGATACATGTAAATTATTATGATGTGTCGTTTTACTTCTAAAATGAGTTGAGTTACCATAGTTCATAGAAGTTAAGGTGTTTTACAATAAATATAAACTTGGTATCCAAATTGAGATATTAGTACCATATCATCTTTAAAATCTGAAACTGAAAATCTGTTTTTACTTATATATTTTCTTCTAATTTCTATATTATATTTATTATAAATTAATTGGATTTCGGACTAATACTATTTCTAAATTAATCTAAGACTAATAAAAAACCAATTACAATATTTCAGAGCGATACAAACTGTGCCTGACTGCTGTCTTCCAAAAAATGTAGATCTGTTAGTAAGAACATATTACATTGCATGTGTTGGTGGTTGGCGCATGTCTATCGGGCAAACATCTTGAGCTATGAATTTTAGATCTGCTAACTTCTAAGATATGGTATAGCCTTTGTAGCTCAGTTGGTAGAGCGATGAGACAGTATTCCGCGGTCTCAGTTTCTAATACTATCCGCGGTTGATTTTTTCCAAAATCCTATACAAACGTAGTTTTGCTTTTATTCCTAAACAGTAAAACCAAACTTAACCAAACTTCGTAAACATGACGAAATGCATCATGTGTAGGTAGGTATGTTTCTAATTAGGTTTGGTTTGAAAATATTAAGCATAAACAAAATAGGACCTAAAATAAGATTTTGTCGAAAACTGCTTAAAATTTAATATGATTTCTAATTTTGTACTTGGTTAATATTTTCAACCGCGGATAAAATTAGAAACTATAACCATAGAATACCGTCTCACCGCTCTACCAACTGTGCTACAGAGGACATACCATATTTTAGAAGTTAGCACTGTGGCTAAAAGAAAATCCTCTACTACGCCATTCAATGCGTAGATGCGTAAAGATGTTTGCCGCGAGCTATACACGAACCTAGAACAGAAGGCTTGCAATTAACCCGTACTAAACGCTATGAATGCTAGACTAACCCTGGATTGAGTAACATTTTGAGTGAAAGAGAACATTCCAAGCAAATCTTTCATAAACACTGTCACATACATGACACTTGTATGACAGAAACATAGCTGCAAAATAATTAGATCTATAGTAATTCCAATTCGGTTTTAGAATAAAGGTAAACACAGTTTCATGTCTTTTTATTCATTAGCACATTTCAAAAATAAATGATGTATTGGCAAATTAGTTAAATTACTTAAACTACTATTTCACAATGTTGTCATATCTAATAGCTATAGCTGATTTTAGAATCAAGATTTTCGATTGAAATACATGACACTTTAACTATAAGACATTTTACGGGTTTCTTACCGCGATTTAAATTATTTGATGAGTTCCCGATATTTCGGCGCTGTTCCAAACGCCCTGATCACGGGTAAACTGGAGAAAACTGCGGGTGGGTTTAGGGACAGATATATCTGTCTACCCTCACTCTTCTTCGTTTTTGCGGTACACTATTCACAACACTGTTATTGTCACCACTGGAACTCACTCGAAAGTCATCTCGACAACATACACTGACCACATCATCCGTATTTGTTGTAGGTTTGGCCCGGATTTTCTTTTTACACATGTTTACCACTGGATTCCACGTGCTTGACAATTTAAACCCATCTTCTCTATTGAAGTTTTTGTACTTTGTGATTTCAATAGCTTCACTTACCATTCTTGGTATATGGTGGCGTTCTGTCGATAACACTTTTGGGTCATGCAATTCGATCCAGTGGTTTGAACCAGACTCTAACAAGTGCTCGGCTATGGCTGACTTATGAACTTCATTGTTTTTCACTGTCCTTATGTGCTCTTTGACACGTGTAGAGATGGTACGCTTGGTTTGACCAATATAAGAACTTCCACAACTACAATCTATCTTATACACACCTGGACACTCTAATGGAAACTTATCTTTGGGAGAACGCAAGAATTGTGATATTTTCTTGACTGGAGTGAACACCGTTTTTACGGAATACTTATCCAAAATTCGTCCAATCTTATCAGTGACTCCTTTCGGTACGGGCCGGAATGTTATCGTAAAATACGACAACTTGAACGCGCGCGGAAAAAGTGTGAGTGTCTAAAGGAATCACTGATATTTTTAACAAAATGTCGTGATAATAACCTTATACGTGTGTGTGTGCGAATAAAACCTCGCCTAGACATACCTGGATCCGCAAGCATTCTACGGAAAGCGAGTGCAAATCTTCTTCGTAAGATCATACGGAACAGTCGGTACTTACTCGATAAAGTACAGAGTGAGTTGTACCGTTTACATTTTTGGTGCAGTGCTATTCTAGAGAAGGATGATTTCCACCAATGTGATCGCATTACATATTTACAAGCACAGCGTTCAAGAGAACTAAGCGCTCAAAAGCAAGAACGTAAATATGAAGCGTTACTAAGGGCCCAAAAGTCGAACTCAAAAGTCGAACATAACTCGCCATTGGGTGATACGGTTATCAATTTGTCGGACAAAGTGCTATCTGAGCCAGCTGTAGAAGTTCTTAAAAAAGGTATAAATTTTGTACCGACTCCGATAAGAATCCCATATGAGAAAATAATTGGCAATATTGAGGACACAATTAGATCAAATAAAATTCCACCTAATAATGCGGATGAATTGAGACAGGACGTGGCTGTTGTTTTGCGCCGTTTGAAGCCTCCGCAAAGTAATATAACGCCTCAAGAAATCGCTGCTTTAAAAGATCTTCGCAATGACGAAAGCATTTATATTCTCAAGGCAGACAAGGGAAATTCTACGGTGGTCATAAATACCAGTGAGTACGATACAAAATTAAAAGATCTACTTAGTGACAATAAGACCTATGAAGCTGTGAGCTTTAACCCTACACCACTTGTGGCTCGAAAGACCTGACAGTTAATAAAAGAGTGTTCGGAAGCTATTCCTGAAGAGGTATGTAACTATCTCCTCAGACCACGTACGCCAACCACCTAAAATCTATGGTTTGCCGAAAGTACATAAGAAGCATATTCCGTTACGGCCGATAGTAAGTCAAATTGATTCTCCAACTTACTTTTTGGCGAAACATGTGGATTCGCGACATTTCGTTAGCCTTCTACGAGATACTAAGATAACAGAACATGATAAAATGGTGAGTTTTGACGTTGAGTCATTGTTCACTAATGTACCTGTGTCTGAATGCCTAGGAGTGGTGACGAAAGTTTTGGAACGTAATAATATCCCGATGGAATACGTCAAACTTCTGGAACATTGTTTATCCTCCAGCTATTTCGTATACCAAGGTCAGTTCTATCAACAAATTGATGGTGTAGCAATGGGCAGCCCAGTTGCTCCAGTAGTGGCAAATCTGTGGATGGAATACTTTGAAGATCTTGCCATTGACAATGCACCAATATCGATAAAACTGTGGAAGAGATATGTGGATGATGTATTCTGAATATTAGAAGGTGATGACCACACTATACAGCAATGTTTGTCGCATCTCAACTCCATCCATAAAAACATACGTTTCACGGTAGAATCAGAAAATGATAGGTCATTAGCTTTCCTTGACGTTAAACTGTCAGTCAGAAGTGATGGCACTCTAAGTCATACTGTGTACAGGAAGCCGACGCATACCGACCGTTATCTGCAAGCAACCTCACACCACCATCCGCGACATCTGAACTCCGTAGTTACCTCTCTAACAAATCGCGCTTTTGATCTTTGCGACACAGAACATCTGGATGAGGAACTGGAACATGTGAAACGCGTACTAGTGAAAAATGGCTACAAGAGTAATATCCAACCTCCTAAAAGTAACACCAGTGAATCAGTGTCCAAGGTGGAACGTCGAGCTGCATTTCTACCGTACCTGAAAGGAGTCACTGATAAGATTGGACGAATTTTGGATAAGTATTCCGTAAAAACGGTTTTCACTCCAGTCAAGAAAATATCACAATTCTTGCGTTCTCCCAAAGATAAGTTTCCATTAGAGTGTCCAGGTGTGTATAAGATAGATTGTAGTTGTGGAAGTTCTTATATTGGTCAAACCAAGCGTACCATCTCTACACGTGTCAAAGAGCACTTAAGGACAGTGAAAAACAATGAAGTTCATAAGTCAGCCATAGCCGAGCACTTGTTAGAGTCTGGTTCAAACCACTGGATCGAATTGCATGACCCAAAAGTGTTATCGACAGAACGCCACTATATACCAAGAATGGTAAGTGAAGCTATTGAAATCAGAAAGTACAAAAACTTCAATAGAGAAGATGGGTTTAAATTGTCAAGCACGTGGAATCCAGTGGTAAACATGTGTAAAAAGAAAATCCGGGCCAAACCTACAACAAATACGGATGATGTGGTCAGTGTATGTTGTCGAGATGACTTTCGAGTGAGTTCCAGTGGTGACAATAACAGTGTTGTGAATAGTGTACCGCAAAAACGAAGAAGAGCGAGGGTAGACAGATATGTCTGTCCCTAAACCCACCCGCAGTTTTCTCCAGTTTACCCGTGATCAGGGCGTTTGGAACAGCGCCGAAATATCGGGAACTCATCAAATAATTTAAATCGCGGTAAGAAACCCGTAAAATGTCTTATAGTTGTAGTGAAAACAACCGCGAAAGTTTAAAATTAAGTGTTACATGACACTTTGTTTACCTTTATTCTAAATCTGAGTTAGAAATATTATAGATTTGTAACTTCAGGTTTTAAAAATACCTACCATAGAGAAGGGTATACAGGGTGTAAGGAACAGCGTCAAACTGATAGGGGTTGCTCAGTCAACGACACTGAACAACTTCCACCAGGAAATTCTTTCAGAAAGTGATAAAAAAATTGGGCTTTTCCATACAAATTGTCTGATTTAGGTAGATATTTTGTATGGAAAAGCCAATTTTTATTTGCACTTTCTGAAGTTGAGCAACCCCTATCAGTTTGCGGGATGCTGTCCCTTACACACTTTATAGATTTCAATCCAATCGACCCGATGAACCCTGGTGCCAGACTTTTTAAACAGCTAATAGGTCTCATACATGGTTTGTGTATTGACTATTATCAAAGACAGTTACTGGGACCGACGGTTGAACGCGCCCACCGAAACACGGAATCTTTTTCTTCCAGAAAATCAGGTAATTCAGCCTGCATAGTCCTAATCAAACTGGGAAAATCTCACAAAGTGATAAATTAACAAATATCAACAGGGAGTCGAACCCTCCGGACCAGGAGACCACGGCTCAAACCACTAGACCACGTACATAGAAACCCTAATATATGTTAGGTATTTTTAGTTACTGTGGTTATAGTAAAAAAAAAATGGAAAATAGCTAAATATACTCAATGCAACCACCTACCTTACCTAATAGATTGTATTGAATGTGTGTCAGTGCTAGAACCAGATCAGAGACTAAGACACGGAAACCTGGTGTTGTGTTGTGGAGTACTTATGTATTTATAACTCAGGGAGTTTTACGCAACATATGTTTCAACTGGACTGGGAGCAAGAGAAAAACATAGAACGTGCCAGCTGCATTTCCTCCCGGGCATGCTGTAGAAACCAGCTAAGGGATCTGAGGGTTTCTATATATTGCAATTTAGGCGATGGGCTGACAACCTGTCACTATAGCAATATACGTAAAAATCTTTCTTAAATAATCCTCAAAACTTTGTTTAGGTCGTACACGCTCTGTTTACCCCATCAGGAAAAAAAGCGTGATTGTATTTATGGTGCCAGCAGGATAGATACCTTTAGGGCGGTTTTGAACTGCTTTATTTATATTAGAAATGGGTTTTCTCTTGACTCTTAGACACTAGGTCAGGGATGCCCGTGACAGAGTCGACGACGATGGAGCGAGCTCACCGAGAAGATGCCTTTTATGGCACTGGCAATCTCACGCACCGACGGAACACAGAAAGCTGTTTAGCTCTGGACTCCGGTGGTCAGGTGGTCGGGAGCCTACCACCGCTTTGTTGGGATCGTTCATCCGGACTTGTGTATCCGAACCGGTCCGTGAAATTTTCATATAAAACGGAACTGGATGGGTGCACAAGCTGCCATACATTTACTAGGAAGGCCAATTCGGACCAGAAATTATTCGGATATGGATTCGGACCGGTGCAAAAGCGCCTATACTCTGTAAAATCTTGAATGGTAGCTGCGACTGCGAAAACATACATACATATAATCACGCCTTTATCTATAGTGGAGTAGGCAGAGTGTAAACGACCAAGACGAAGCAAAGGTCGTTCCGCCACGTCTGACAAAGTATTGAGGGTTATTTAAGATAGATTTGTAGGTATATTGCTGTAGTAACAGGTTGTCAGCTCATCGCCTTAATTACAATTAACTGAAACCCTCGGATCCCTTAGCTGGTTTTTACAGCATGACCTTGTGGAAATGCAGCTGGCACATTCTATGTTTTTCTATCACTCCCAGTCCAGCATGGAAGTGAAGAAGATTTGAAGAAGGATAACAAAATAAATTGTGTCTAGAAACATCTAAAATTATAGGAATTACATCTGTCACAGGTACCATGCTGGACTGGGAGCGAAAGAAAAACATAGAATGTGCCAGCTGCATTTCCTCCCAGGCATGCTGTAAAAACCAGCTAAGGGATCCGAGGGTTTCAGTATATTGCAATTTAGGCGATGGGCTGACAACCTGTCACTATAGCAATATACGTATAAATCTATCTTAAATAACCCTCAAAATGTTGTCAGACGTGGCGAAACGACCTTCGTATATGTCGTTAACGCTCTGCCTACCCCATTAGGGATAAAGGCGTGATTATATGTATGTATGTACAGGTACCATCGTAGATTTTTTGAGATACGTGCAAAGGTGACATTCTTTCGCCTTCGCTCTCATACTTCAATTCAATTTTTTTTTTATTCGTGAACAATACTACTTTCTGTCTTGCTTGCAGTCGCCGTGAATTCCTTCCAATGTCATATGACGTAAACTTTTATTTTGTTCTTTCAAGTTGCTGTAAAACTTCCTATTTATTTATTTGTGGCAATCCGTGTAGTGGCAAGAGGCACTTCTACCCTAGACCACTACCTTACTTATAACAATTTTAGAAAAATACACTTTCAACTATAAGTATTTGAAAAACACTTACAATCCACCAATATTTGCAAACACTTCCGTCCCCAAAAATATGAATCACGAAATCTAAATGCAAATCGCAAAACCCAATGCTGGCTTAAGCATGCTTTAAAACCGGCGATTTACCTATGCAATATAACTGTCCAATAGTGTTGTAGCATTATCTGCAAAAAAACTTTCAACTTAATATTTTAAACGTATGAGGTATGAGTGACTAACAACCACAAGTAACTTTTTTAATAATGCCATAAAAAATAAGTTGAAACCACAGTAGAAACGCTAAACGCTGGGTTTTAAAATTCCTGACTTTCATTAGTAGCAGTTCAGAGTTGAAAATGCAGGACGTTAACTAATTTAATTCCGTACCTGTCCTTTTCTATCACGAAAAAACAGAAAGAGACTGCAATAATTTTAGTATAGACTTAGTTAAGTCGTGTTCATGCCGAATCGCTACCATTGTCTCTCCATTTCAGTCTTGCAGTAATTTGAAATACCCATACAACATCGTTTATGCTACAACTCAATTTGACAAGCATAGGTAAACCGCCGGTTTCAAAACTCCCATACACCGTCCTAACTAACTCATCTTTCTAGGGACGGTCTGGACTTGGACGAGTGCGGGGGGAGAATGGTCCTGCGGGTGCTACTGCAGTTGTGCTCGCAAGGGGCCTCCGCCTCGCTGGTGTCCGGAGCCCTGGCGCTCCTGTTCCGCCATTTTAGCCAAAGGCAGGAGGTTTTGGCGGCTTTTAAACAGGTGGGTTGAATCTGGGACAAAAAAAAAATCATAAGGATATTCTCTATATTGTTCGAGGTAAATAATTGATTTATATAGAAAGCCTAGCGAGCTATAGAATACACATCATTAACTTATATCACGAGCATAGCAAGCACGCGATATCACATTACCGTCCAAGGTATATTAATGAATGGGGCGAGCGAAGCGAGCACAAGATTTCACATTCATAGTTTGAACTAACTTATATGGCGAGTATCAGATTTTTTTTTATTAAACGAGATATACGGAGTGTATACTGTATATCTAACAAACTGATAGGGGTGGGTGGCTCAGTCAACGATACTGAACAACTTTCACCAGGAAATTCTTACAGTTTTTTAATTTAATTTCCATACAAAGTGTCCACCTCGATCAGACAATTAACTGAACTGTCCCTTACACCCGGTGTTTTCTCATGCGACAGGTGCAACTGCTAGTGTCAGACGCGGACGTGGAGTCGTACAAGCAGATCAAGGCCGACCTCGACCTGCTGCGGCAGAGCGTCGAGAAGTCAGAGCTGTGGGTGTTCAACAAGGGCCGCGCTATCATGGACGAACATTCCGGTCAGTAGAGAGTAGCTAAATTAACTGCAGGGCTATGTTGCGCACTGTAGACTTCGATTTATCTACACGTGTTGCATACTTCACTATAAATATTGTCTGTCTTTTTCCGTTGTGAAGTTCGCAACGAAAGAGATAATGTGAAGACAAAACGAAGTCTACAGTGCGCATCATAGCCCCGCTATTGAATCCGGGACAAAATAAAAATGTTTGTTAGGTGAGCATAACGAGCGCGAAATTTCACGATATTCATCAAGATATATTAATTCATATATCACGTCATTGATCGAAGTATATTCACTTATATCGCGAGTACAGTGAGCGTGAGATATCACGTTATTGTTCGAGGAATTATCACTTCTGTAGGTCTGCTGTAAAAAAAATCTTTTTAGAAATAAGCAGTGCCTGTTGTGTCTTTGTTTTTTATGTCCTGTGTTTTATGATGTTTTTTGTGTAGAATAAACTGTTAAATAAATAAAAAAAGTATACCTATTAACTTAGCTTACGAAGGACTTTACATTATATATCGAGACGATGTCAGCAAGTGCAGCGAGCCCGAGATTTCAATTATTGCCATTTTAAAACCAACAACACAGCTAAGCATCTGAGTATTTTTTTGTATTGTATTTTTCGAGTATTGCAATCTAACTGACTTGAATATTGTTTTCAATGTTGCAGGTGTGATGGGCCCGGGAGGCGCGGTGCTCGAACGCAACGCGTCTTTAGACAATGTTCTAGACACATCGAAGACTTCCAAACATGACCACAACGAATATAAGAAAATTAAAGAAGTGAGTTTTTTATATTTTGCTATGGCAACACAGGACAAAAGCAGCGATCACATTTCCCTGCCGATCGGGCCCCACTTTATATACATAGCTAGTGCACAAATATTACTTTTAATGAACTAAGCAGCAATGTATACTAATACTTCCATTCTGGACAGGGATCGAGAGAAAAACATAGAACGAGCGTGATTATATATATATGTATGTAACAATGTTGTAAATTATTATTGCGTTGTTGTTTTGGAAGCAACAGGATAGGAAGATTTAGCAGCGATAACACTACTCTGCCTGTAGATCCGGCCCGATTTAGTATACATTGCTGCCTAGTTAATTTCAAGTAATGTTTGTGCACTCCGAGGGTTTCTGTACATTGCAATTTAGGCGATGGGCTGACAACCTGTCATTACAGCAATATACATACAAATCCATTTTAAATAACCCTCAAAGCTTTGTCAGATGTGGCGGAACAACCTTTGATAAGGTCGTTTACGCTCTGCCTACCCCATTAGGGATAAAGGCGTGATTATATGTATGTATGTTACCAACATCTAAACGATGGACAAGTGTTATACATATGTATTAAGTATTCGTCAACTCACTTGGATTGATAGAGGTATTCACCTCGACGTTTCGACCCTATACGAGGATCTTCTTCAAAGTCGAAAGTCGCACTTGACGCGCGGTGGAGTGTGACTTTCTTCTCTCCTGAAATCATCGTATAGGGTCGAAACGTCGAGGTGAATAGAAAGAAGAAAGAAAATACATTTATTCAGTACCCGATATAACAAACCATATAAAAAATACAATATGGACACTGAAAAGGGTACCCAACTCAGCGTATGCTGCAGTTTAAAGCTGCAGCGCTGGTTTTCAGCTGGATCCGCAATATTTACTGAATACCTCTCCACAAATGAGATGCCGAAAATTTATATTAAAAAAAAGTTACCAATATCATTGTTTGTTTCAGATATTACTACGTATGATACATTACTGCACTCGGGGCAATAGCGGCACAGGCGAGGTGGGGCGCAGGCGGCGACACGAACAACGGCTGCTGAGGAACATAGGAGTGCACAACATCGTACTGGACTTGCTGCAAGTGAGTATGCCATACAGGGTGTAAGGGACGACGTCCCGCAAACTGATAGGAGTTGCACACTGAACAACTTCCACCAGGAAATTCTTTCAAAATGTTCACCTCGATCAGACAATTTGTATGGAAAAGCATTTTTTTTTTCTCTTTCTGTAAAAAATATCTTGCTGATAGTTGTTCTATGTCGTTAACTGAGCAATTTAACTTATCAGTTTAAGAGACGCTGTCCCTTACACCTGGTATTTACTGGCGTTGAATTTGGGAAACAAATATAAATCAATCTTTGAGCATATTCTTTACATATCACGAGCAAAGATAGCGCAAAATACTACGTTATTGCTTGAGATATGGCGTGCGTAGTGAGCATGAAATATCATGTTGGTTATCAATGTGTTTTAACTTATATGGTGAGCGTAGCGAGCGCAAGATATTACAATAGATAGACGTATATTAGCTATCCTACATGGAGAGCGAAGCAAGCGCGAGATATCAAGTTATCGATCGAGGTGTAATAACTAGAATACGGGCGTAGCAAGCACAAATTATTAACTTAATAGCTAGCGTAACGAAACATGTTACATTTTTACCCGACTGCGCAAAGCAAAGGAGGGTAATGTGTTTATCAGCCTATGTATGTATGTTTTATCGCCTGTGGCGCTCTAGAGACCAAATGCTTTAACTGATTTTAATGATTCTTACGTCAATCGATTCGTCATAACCAGAGGTCGGAAATTCGGGTGCAAAAAAAGTAAAAACCCACTGTTGGAGCTACTGAGAGTTGCTACAACCACCTTTTTCAAGATGTTTAGGGCCCCAGTTTATTTTTCTTTATTAAATTGTTTTAGTAATGCCAATGTGTTCTTTGCGTCAATATAAGTCGAAAGTGTTTGCAATTTTTTTTTATATTTGTTTTAATTTGAAATATCTAAGTAGAAATATGTTTTCAATGTACTGAAAAATATTAAAAATATAAAAATATCATTTGATTGTTTGATATTTTTATTGAATACCATTTAGAAATGATTTCTGCGATGCTTTTTATTATTTTTACACAAAAATTTGAATGGGGCCCTCGGGGGCCCAAAAGCGTTTTATTTCTTAAAAAAAAATGCGGAGTAAATTAAAATTAAAATTCGTAATTGGCAAGGTTAAGACAAGATAAACGCTTTTTACTCTTGTAATTTTTTCTTTACGATTGATAGTTTCAGGGTAAATTGATGTTGAAGTTAGTAGGACACAATTGTTCAAGACCAAGCCAAGTAGTTGTTTTTATGGTGAAATCAGCTAGGTTAAGAAGAGATAGGCACTTCTCTTTCAAGAAAGATTTTTTTCTCTACGGTTGACAGTTTCACAGTGAATTGATGTTAAAATTCCCTGGACACAATTTTTGGGCCTGAAGGCCCCAAAGCGTTTTACTGCTTAAACATTACTATACTTTTTTCTTTCGTTGTGAAACCATTAAGGTTCACTGTAAGCACCTAAATCCTTAAAATAAGACCAGTCAAGCACTCGCATATATATATATTTATTTTATATTTTACAAATAAGTACATACATATAATCACGCCTTTATCTCTAATGGGGTAGGCAGAGCGTAAACGACCTAAACAAAGGTCGTTCCGCCACGGCTGACAAATTTTGAGGGTCATTCCAGGTGGATCTGTATATTGCTATAGTGACAGGTGGTTAGCCCATCGTTTAAAATACAATACTGAAACCCTTCCTGGGTTAGCCGGTTTCCAATAAGTATATCAGAGAAAATACTTGATACTAGGTTACATGTAATACACTGTTGATTTTGTGTACTTGCCATATTTTACAAACCAAAAATTAAGACAATACATCCTAAACGCACTTAGACAGATACAGTCAATATGCTGACCTTGTCGCACATGCTCAAAGAGAGAGGCCCAAAAATTGTCCTAACAAGTTTAACATCAATTCACTGTGAAACTGTCAACCGTAGAGAAAAAATAACAAGAAAGAGAAGTGCCTTGCCTATCTCTTCTTAACCTAGACGATTTCACCATAAAAACCACTACTTTGCTTGGTTTTGAACGATTGTGTCCTGATAACTTCAACATCAATTTATCCTGAAACTATCAACCGTATAGAAAAAATTACAAGAGTAAAAAGCGTTTATCTTGTCTTAACCTTGCCAAATACGAATTTTAATTTTAATTTTCTCCGCAATTTTTTTTAAAGAAATAAAACGCTTTTGGGCCCCCGAGGGCCCCATTCAAATTTTTGTGTAATAATAATAAAAGCATTGTAGAAATCATTTATAAAGGGTATTCAATAAAAATATCAAACAATCAAACGATATTTTTATATTTTTAATATTTTTCAGTACATTGAAAACTCATTTCTACTTTTATCTTTCAAATTAAAACAAATATTAAAAAAAATTGCAAACAGTTTCGACTTATATTAACGCAAAGAACACATTGGCGTTACTAAAACAATTTAATAAAGAAAAATAAACTGGGGCCCTAAAAATCTTGAAAAAGGTGGTTGTAGCAACTTTTAGTAGCTCCAACAGTGGGTTTTTACTTTTTTTGCACCCGAATTTCCGACCTCTGGTCATAACCATGCAAGTGTCACTAAATCATGAAAATAAAAATAAATAAAGTTAACGAACTATGACAAATGGGGTATCATTGAATAAGTATTTGAAAATCAATTCGAGCTCTGGTAAATATTTTATTTATTTATTTATTTATTTGCATTCCACAATGGTTGTAATAGTTGGTGTAATCTAAGTGTGAACATGACATTATGGACCCTGTTGGGCACAGCAACAATAGCAGAGAGGAGGACTTTAATAAGTAAATAATCAAATCTATAAACTCAAGCATTAGATTCTGATAACAATTACGTATTAATTTTAAATTTATTGAACATCATTTTAAATAATAGCTTAGAATATTATTGTTTTTATTTTTATTTAGTGATTAAAAATTCGTTATCGTCCAGATATTCATTAATAGTAAAGTAGCTTTTATTTAGCAATATTTGTTTAAGTTGTCTGAAAAATATTTTATTATTCTGTATGTCTTTGGTAGTTTTAGGGACCATCGGAGTGCAATTTCAAATTTGATACTGGTAGCAGTAGCCTATTTCCATCATTTCATTTTTTCGTTTTGAACAACCGTTTAAGATTTATAACGAATTAAACTTTTAAAGCTCACTTTGTATTCTACGCAGCTTGAGTTATATCAATTCGGTAATTTAACTATTCTACTGCTACTATTACAGGTGCCTCACGACGAAGACGACGCGGCGATGGACGAGCTGCTCACTCTGGCGCACGAGTTCCTGCAGCACTTCTGCTGCGGCAACCCTCAGAACCAAGCTATATTGCACAAACAACTAGACCTGTTCCTCAACGCTGGGGCAAGCTAATATTTGATCGATAAAAACAACTACTACGGTCACTTACACGCTGGACTTGGAGCGAGAGAAAAACATAGAATGTGCCAGCTGCATTTCCTCCCGGGCATGCTGTAAAAACCAGCTAAGGGATTCGAGGGTTTCTGTATATTGCAATTTAGGCGATGCGCTGACAACCTTTCACTACAGCAATATACCTACCTACAAATCTATCTTAAATAACCCTCAAAACTTTGTCAGACGTGGCGGAACGATCTTTGTTTAGGTCGTTTACGCTCTGCCTACCCCATTAGGGATAGAGGCGTGATTATATGTATGTATGTAAGCTAATCTGTTTTTAATTTAAGAGGTTTAGTGATACGCGGCACCGGGCACTATGCTCCCACAGTGTATAGAAATAACATCTGAGGTTCTAGCTTTCCTCGTCAGTTCTGTCTATCTTTGGCTTAGAGTCAAGATTTTAATCCACTGCAACCAATATAACAACTAATATAGAAGTATATGGGAGAGGACGACCAAAGAAAAGATGGATGGACTGTGTGAAAGATGATATGTTGAAAACAGGTGTGAGTGTCGAACTGACGGCTGACAGGGATGAATGGAAGAAGAAAACGTACTGCGCCGACCCCAAATAATGGGATAAGGGCAAGGGAATGATGATATGAAATTCCGTTAATAACATATTATATTACTTTCTATGTACGAATCTTCTTACTCATAATAATAATAATCATATTTCCAGATTCGAGAAGCCAAAACAGTGTGCGCGATATTCAAAGACAACACGACACTCTGCGGGCACGAAGGTTTGTATATCCTTCCCTTCTCAAACAATTTTAGATCAAGCCCTGTAACTATTTTCGTTCTTATGAAAACTACCATTCTATTTGTCTCTCATACATACAAACACACACACACGCACACATACAGTTTCGCACGATATACAATATTATTTACAATATTTAGTTATTTATGATGATTTCTTTTATAACCTTTTATTTAATATTTTCATTATGATTATTTTACTTATTTTAAAAAAAAACCTTTTATATTTTGTTTTGCCTTTGTCTATTGTAATTATGAAACACGCATTATGACGTCCATTTGTACAACTATTTTGGAACGCGACCCCTATGATACAAGTATCGAACTTAGTACAGGAGTCATTGGCCTGTATTTTAATAATTGTGGGCTTTTTAAATAAATTTGTTCTTATTCTTATTTTCCAGGCAACGAGAAAGTGGTCGCTCATTTCGTGCACTGCATCGAGTCCAGAGGGCGCCACACGGCTTATCTACACTTCCTGCAGACCATAGTGCATGCTGACACGCAGTATATTAGACGCAGCCAAGACCTCGTCATGCAGGAGGTAATAGATAGCATGGGAATCGAATATTAAATACATGTTTAAAATATGTTTTGACATAGCAAAACACAATTATACAAACACAGTAACACAGTAAAATATCACATAAATATAGTGAAATACACTAAAACATAGCATAAATATAGTGAAAAATTACACTAAAATATAACATAACCATGGTAAAACACACTAAAACATGACATAAACATCGAAAAAAAACCCACTAAAATATGAAAATGTCATGGTTAAGCACGCTAAGAGAGAGAGTTTTTTAATATATACGTATCTAACAAATAATAACTACATACTTTAATTTTTAAACAGTATAACAAAAGAGCAACATTACTCAATTATTTAAAGAATGCTGTGATTATCTATACTTGTTTAGTATATAAGAACTGATAATTATTGTCAAAAAACGCCATAAATGCTTAATGGTACTTCTCCTTAGCGAGTGGACTCTCGAGTCAAACGACCCGATGAACGCTGGTGTCAGAATTTTTAAATCGCCTAATAGCACAGCTAATAGGCTTCTGACATGGTTTGTGTAACGACCACTATCAAAGACAGCGACCAGGACCGACGGCTTAACGTGCCTTCTGAAGCAAAGAATCCATATTTTCCAGACAATCAGGTGGATTCAGCCTGCATTGTCCTAACCAAACTGGGGAAAATCTCACAAAGTGATAAATAGACAAATATCAACTTTATGTTCCCCCCTGGGAATCGAACCCAGAAAGTCCGGATCGTGAGCCCAGCTTTGACCACTAGACCACGGAGGTAGCTTAATCGTGTTGTAATTGGTACTAAATGATATAATAGATAATATTTTGATCCATATTCAAATATATACTTTATTTCATAAACACAAAAGAAATGTAATTTAAAAACATAGTGTGCAAGGGCGAACTAATCTCTACGAAGAGATCTCTTCCAGCCAACCCAATGGTAGTAAAAGAAAGTGAATAATTCTAAGAACTATCAATTTTATGGTCAAAACTAATTAAAAACCTGTTATATTTGTACAGATGGTGAACGCAGGCGAAGATGTATTGGTGTTTTACAACGACAAAGTATCTTTCAACTATTTCCTGCAGATGATGAGGCAGTTCAGAAACACCGGGGAAATGCCTGAAGCACTCAGGTAAGCTATCTATAAAGCTAGGGTTTTTGAGGGGCGGTTCACATTCTGCTTCTGTCGAGTGGGTATCGAGTCTATCGACCCGATGAACCCTGGTGTCAGAGTTTTTAAACCGCCTAGTAGCACAACTATCAGGCCTCTGACATGGTTTGAGTAACACCACTATCAAAGACAGCGACCGGGACCGACGGCTTAACGTGCCCTCCGAAGCACGAAATCTTTTTCTTTTTCTGACAATCAGGTGATTCAACCTGCAATGTCCTAACCAAACTGGGGAAAAAATCACAAAGTGATAAACTCTCAAATATCAACTTTGTGATTCCCGCCTGGGAATCGAACCCAGGACCTCCGGATCAGGAGTCCATGGCACTAGCCACTAGACCACGGAGGCAGTTCACATTAGGACAGTTGTAAGTACAGTGCATAAGTTCGTTAGTTGGCTTTCAAGTTGACGTGA
Organism: Scrobipalpa costella; assembly: GCA_949820665.1. Taxonomy (NCBI): domain Eukaryota; kingdom Metazoa; phylum Arthropoda; class Insecta; order Lepidoptera; family Gelechiidae; genus Scrobipalpa; species Scrobipalpa costella. The sequence goes on along the minus strand of OX463320.1, from coordinate 3,266,123 downwards.
GATAAACATATATACATACATATAATCACGCCTTTATCCCTAATGGGGCAGAGCGTAAACGACCTAAACAAAGATCGTGCCGCCACATCTGACAAAGTTTTGAGGGTTATTTTAGATAGATTTGTAGGTATATTTCTGTAGTGACAGGAATATATGTATGTTGTTTATAAAATAGTAGTATATTTCTGTAGAGAGCCCGATGGTGTAGTGGATAGGGCCGCTGCCTCCTGAGCGGGAGGTAGTGGTTCGAATCCCACCACGTACCAATGTGTTTTTCGTTTTTCGAATTTCATAGGTACGTTTATTCGGTGCTTTTCCGTGCTTCGGAAGGCACGTTAAGCCGTTGGTCCCGGTTAATATCGTTTAATACCGAAGATATTAGTCGTTAAGCCCTATCAGAGGCCAGTACTAAGCATTGGCGGCTTGAAAACTCTGACCTAATACTGGATTGGGTCTGGTTTCCCTTCTGGGTTGCAGAGGTCAGATGGCAGTCGCTCTGTGTAAAAACCAGTACTCTTGTTCAATCCCCTAGATTAGGAAGCCGACCCTGTGAGATACGGGATAAGGCTAGGGAGATGATTCTGTAGTGACAGGTTGTAAGCCCATCGGCTAGATAGCAATATACTGAAACCCTCTGAACCCTTAGCTGTTGTTGTGTTTTTACAGCATGCCCGCGAGAAAATGCAGCTGGCACATTCTATGTTTTTCGTTTACTTCCAGCCCAGCATGGAAAAAAACCGATAATCGGTCTATTTATTTTACGCGATTTTTAAAACAGTTTTAAGTAGAATTTGACTCATTCCATTTGTGTTTTTTATTACAGGTATCACATCCAGTTAGTGAAATTGTTGACGTGCTGTACAATGGGAAAGAATGTGTACACGGAAATCAAGTGCCACAGTCTGCTTCCACTGGACGACATTGTTAACATGATCACACATAGAGATTGTATCCCTGAGGTAAACCACGACACTTAACTGGAGACATCAACACACAACTATCGACATCAACTCACAACTATCGACATCAACACACAACTATCGACATCAACACACAACTATCTAAATGACACTGTTGACATGCTGTACAATGGGAAAGAATGTGTACACGGAAATCAAGTCTGTTTCCACACCAACACACAACTATCAACGTCAACACACAACTATGTAAATGACACTGTTGACATGCTGTACAATGGGAAAGAATGTGTACACGGAAATCAAGTCTGTTTCCACACCAACACACAACTATCGACATCAAAACACAACTATCTAAATGACACTGTTGACATGCTGTACAATGGGAAAGAATGTGTACACGGAAATCAAGTCTGTTTCCACACCAACACACAACTATCAACGTCAACACACAACTATCTAAATGACACTGTTGACATGCTGTACAATGGGAAAGAATGTGTACACGGAAATCAAGTCTGTTTCCACACCAACACACAACTATCGACATCAAAACACAACTATCTAAATGACACTGTTGACATGCTGTACAATGGGAAAGAATGTGTACACGGAAATCAAGTCCGTTTCCACACCAACACACAACTATCAACGTCAACACACAACTATCTAAATGACACTGTTGACATGCTGTACAATGGAAAAGAATGTGTACACGGATGATGATGATGATGATGTCCTCCCAGACGTATCCGTCGACGGCGACACCGTGTCAATTATTATTACGTTGGTGAGCGCGAATGTGGCTCGCAAATCCGAATTTAGTTTTAAAAATCCGATCACATTTAGGACAGTAAAGCTGCCCGCTATCATTAATTGTGTAGTTATAGGAGGGCTTGGGCCGAGATTTTTGGATCTGGCGTTTGGCGTCAAGATGTTCAAGTCGGGTGCATTCAAACTTATCGGTGCCCATTTTGACAGCATTTCGCCATTCCGGTCTCCGAGTAGCAAGCTCCTCCCAGGAATCGCAAGATATTTCGGCGGACAAAAAGTGGCGTTTCAGAACGTCTCTGTAGCGCAGATATTGTCCTCCAGGTTTTCGCTTTCCTGAGTTAAGCTCTGAGTAAAAGACTTTCTTCGGCATCCTTGAGGAATTCATACGCACGACGTGTCCAGCCCACCTTAACTGAGACTTCATAAGCATGCTCTCCATACCGGTCAATTTAGTACGACGAAGAACTTCCGAGTTTGAGATATGATCTTGCCACTTCAGCCGTAAAATAGCCCGGAGACACTTCATGTGCAAGACATCAAGACGTTTGATATCACCCTTGTACAAACACCATGTCTCCGAAGCGTACAGAAGCAGAGGTAGTATAATTGCTCTGTATACGGCGAGTTTAGTGTAAAGTTTCAGGTCATGCGACTTCCATACTCGTTGGTTGAGTTTGCCAAAGGCAGCAGCGGCTTTAGCAATCCGCGCAGATATATCAGACTCCAGACGATTGTCGCTGCGAACCAGACACCCAAGATAACGAAAGGTATCTACTTCATCCAGCTTTTTCCCACCTAGGTAAGCAGCGGTATCACTTGCAGGTTTTCCCCTTGCGGGTTGTTTCAGAACCTGAGTTTTTGATTTGCTGATTACAAGGCCGAATTTCCGACAGGAATCGTCCAAATTGTCGAGGTATCTTTGCAGGTTCTCCATGCTATCAGCCATAAGACAAACATCGTCTGCGTAGAGAATTTCCAGTACAGGAGATTGCTGGACTTTACGTTTCGCTCTGAAGCGAGCGAGATCTAGTGCACTCTTGTCCATTCGAACATTCAATAAGATTCCATCATTAGAGCTCTTAAGTGCATCCTTCATAACCGCAGCAAAGTATATAGCAAAGAGGGTTGGAGCCATGACACAGCCCTGTTTGACACCGCTGGTGACCCGACACTGTTCTGTAAAGTTGTTTTCGTGGCGTACTCGGGCCATCATGCCCTCGTGAAATTGACGCACTAAGTTAACAAACTTCACAGGACAGCCGTATTTCTCGAGTACTGTCCAAAGGGCAGTTCTTGGTACGCGGTCGAAGGCCTTTTCCAAGTCCACGAAACACATGTAGAGGTCACGGTGTTGTTCAAGGCTTTTTTCTTGTAATTGCTTGACAACAAAGATGGCGTCAACCGTGCCTCGGTTGGGTCTAAAACCACATTGGCTATCGGGAAGGAAGCTTTCGGCTAGTTTACACAGGCGTCTGTTAATAATATGCGCCAGGATCTTGCCAGCCGTTGAAAGTAGGGCAATTCCTCTAAATGAGCCACAATCTGAGAGGTCTCCCTTGCCTTTATATAGTTTACTTATTGTAGCATCCTTCCAGTTTTGTGGAACAAGCTCTTCATCCCAAATTTGTGTGACGAGGGCAAACAGTCGAGATTTAATGTTCGGTCCTCCATATTTAAACACTTCTGAAGGAAGACTGTCTGCGCCTGGTGATTTACCGTTTTTCAATCGGTTTACTGCGGCAATGAATTCCGAAAAAGACGGCGGATCATCCAGTTCTGTTGCTACAGGTGAGTTCTCAAGGGAGCTAAGATATTGGAGATCCACATCTTGACTACCGGGATTAAGCACTTCGTTAAAATGCTCAGCCCAGCGTAGGAGAACTTCCTTGGGATCAGTGAGCTTCTTGGTCTTATCACGTGAGAAAACTGGGGCTGTCATTCTACGACGAGGACCGAAAACACTCTTAAGTGCCTCGAAGAATTTTGCAGTTTGGTTGGTATCTGCTAGCCGTTGAAGTTCTTCGGCTTGCTTAATCCACCAGTCATCTTTCAGTTGACGAATTTTGGCCTTGAGTTCCCGCTGCATCGCATTTCTATGTCCAGAACTAACTATGCTTCGCAAAGCTATTCGAAAGTTCGCAACAAGTTTCTGTATTTCTGCATTAGAGTCGTCGAACCAGTCTTGGTTTCTCTTCTGCAATTTACCAACAACTTGCTGCGATACTTCATGCAAAGACTTAGCGTAAGTATGCCATTTGGCATCAATAGATGAGTCCTTATCAGTTTCTGACATTGCATGATCAAATTCTGCGTCAAGTAGGAGCCGAGTTTCCTCGTCGAGTACCAACTTTGAGAAAGCCAGCTTGGCTGGAATTCTGTGTTCCGCTCTGCGCGGTGGCTTGTAGTTCAGCCTCATCTTGGATCTTATAAGCCGGTGATCTGTCCAGCCCTGGGCACCACGCATCGCTCTCGTAATAAGTACATCCTTCAGGTCACGCCTTCGGACTATGATGTAGTCAAGGAGATGCCAATGCCCAGAGCGTGGATGCATCCAAGATGTTTTGTATTTGTCTGGTAGCCTGAAAAACGTGTTGGTTATACTAAGCTCGAATTCCGCACAAAGAGTCAATAATGCAGCACCATTGGTATTGCATTTTCCTATACCGTGTTTACCCAGCACGTTATTCCAGGCTATGTATTCTGTTCCAACACGCGCATTAAAGTCGCCGAGAAGAACAATTTTATCTCGCAGTGGTAGACTTTGTAGAACCTGACGGAGATCCTCATAAAATCTGGTTTTATCATCCTCTGATGAGGTCATGGTAGGTGCGTAGATACTTATCAGATGTAAAAAGTTATCAGGTGCTTCATGGAGTCTCAAAGTCATGATCCTGTCACTGATACCTCTAGGAGGTTCAATGAGGGATCTAGCGATCTCATTTTTTATTGCAAAACCCACACCACTACTAGATCTTTCGGTTGCAGGTTTACCCACCCAGTAATAAGTGAACCCACCAAGTACCTCGCAGAGTTCGCCGGTATCTGCAAGGTGTGTTTCGCTGATTGCAGCAATATCAATGTCATAGCGGGACAGCTCACGTGCTATTAGCGCCGTTTTTCGCTCGGGACACAAGTTGTTCTCGTTGTCCAGTAAAGTTCGCACATTCCATGCAGCTATATTAAATGGTTTTATATACTTTTTCTTATTCTTACGACCGCAATAAGAAGGTGCCCAGACGACCGCGGCCAGCCGGCTGGGTGAAAAGTGAGACGAACTTTGTTTGGGCCACCTTTTCTAGGCCCCTCCCCGGATTGGGGAAAGCAGTGCGATCCCTAAATAGGGCTGCTTTGTCGGTGAGCGAGCTGCCGAACCGGACTCCCGCCTCAGTCGAGTCCTGGAGCGACCATCACCGCTCATCCGCCTACGTGCAGAGATCCAGCTAGGGACCAAACTCACCAGATCAGTACCCCACCACCAGTCTCCATCGCCGCAGGACTTTGCTCACAGTCCGTGTAATTGCCAGGTGTCATCTGCGCGGGAATATATTTTAGTGCGTAAGCGTTTGCGCAAACACAGACGCACTCTCTCGTCCGCCCGCTCCTTAACCCAATGGAACGGATAGCCGTTACAATCAGAGGAACGTTTGGATGCAGTGTCTGGCCGATAGTCTCTTTCGCCCTCTACCATCGCCCTAGGCCATCCACATTGCCTTGCTATCCCGCCGATTCCGCCAAGCCCTGTGCGTACTGCGGTGGGTTGCCATCCTCGCCGAGACAGACTTTGTGTGTTTTAAGCAGAAGGGATCTGCTTTTATTAGACCTAGGAGGGTAAGGAATAGGAGTAGGGAGGAATATAGTGAAGAAAGGATATTAGGGAAGTGGGATACTACTACCTCAAAGGAGAAGATAAGTAAAGACAGTAGCAGCTCGGGAAGCCGGGGTCGCGTTCCCGTGTACCATGCCCCAACTTTCGGTCTAGAAGCTGGGAAATGATACCCCTGACCGTACACGGAAATCAAGTCTGTTTCCACACCAACACACAACTATCAACGTCAACACACAACTATGTAAATGACACTGTTGACATGCTGTACAATGGGAAAGAATGTGTACACGGAAATCAAGTCTGTATCCACACCAACACACAACTATCGACCTCAACACACAACTATGTAAATGACACTGTTGACATGTTGTACAATGGAAAAGAATGTGTGCACGGAAATCAAGTCTGTTTCCACATCAACACACAACTATCAACGTCAACACACAACTATGTAAATGACACTGTTGACATGCTGTACAATGGGAAAGAATGTGTACACGGAAATCAAGTCTGTTTCCACACCAACACACAACTATCGACTTCAACACACAACTATCGATATCAACACAATTATCGACATCAACACACAACTATCGTGATCAATACACAACTATCGACTAATGACAATTTTCTACATTTACAGGTAAAAGAAGCCTACGTCGGTTTCTTAAATCACTGCTACATCGACACGGAAGTGGAGATGAAAGAAATCTATTCCAGCAACTATATGTGGGACCTGTTCGAGAGATCATTCCTACACGATATGCAGGCGATATTGCAGGACCCTAATGCAGGTAACAAGAAAATAGTTTTATAAATATAAAAAACCTGAAATTTGATAAAAAGTGGAATGGAAATTTTAAAATTAACAAGTCACTTATATGTATGATTTAATTACATTTATTTATAAATAAAATTTAATTTATTCACACAGATAAATAAGCATTGATGTATTTATCTGTCGTCTGTTTACGTGTTTTATACTCCTCTAACATTTGAGCTGATATGGGTTTTCAAATATTGAAATTGTATTCTAAGCTGGACTGGAAGCCATAAAAAAAACATTCCTATTTAGAAAGCCAGTAAATGAGTAAAGGAAACAAGTATTGGTAACGACCGGCTGAAAATGTTCCATGTCCTGAAAATATTGAAAATTTGACAGAATCAGCAAATTCGTTTTCTTTAAACTATTTCGCTTTTATTTTCTAAATTGCTGACATATCAATTAAATCATGGTAAGAAACCTGTGAAAATGTCTCATAGTTATAGTGATTTTATATGTTTTTCTCCCATTTATTCGGAAAGACATACATACATACATACATATTATCACGCCTTTATCCCTAATGGGGTAGGCAGAGCGCAAACGACCTAAACAAAGGACATTCCGCCACGTCTGACAAAGTTTTGAGGGTTATTTAAGATAGATTTGTAGGTATTTTTTTTTTTTTATATAAATATATATAGGTGAGCATTTGTCCGCCATCTCACCTGGTGGAAAGTGACGATGCGGACTATGTTGAAGCATACTCACCTATGTAGTGCCTATTCACTCTCGCCTTGAAAAGGCCCAGGTTATATTGTTATATTGTTATAGGTATATTCCTGTAGTGACAGGTTGTCAGCCCATCGCCTAAATCACAATATGCTGAAACCCTCGGATCCCTTAGCTGGCTTTTACAGCATGCTCGGGAGGTAATGCAGCTGGCACATTCTATGTTTTTCTCTTGCTCCCAGGCCGGCATGGAAGGTTCGGAAAGATTCGATATTTAAAAAAAACATACTGTACAAACCAGCTAAGGGATCCGAGGGTTTCAGTATATTGTAATTTAAGCGATGGGCTGACAACCTGTCACTACAGCAATATACATAACATAACATAAAAATACTTTATTGGACGTAAGAATACAAATCATACAACACAACAGATAACAACAAAAACAAGTACAACATAGGCGGCCTTATTGCCTTATACCTACAAATCCATCTTAAAATAACCCTCAAAACTTTGTCAGACGTGGCGGAACAATCTTTGTTTAGGTAGTTTACTCTCTGCCTACCACCCCATTACGGATAAAGGCGTGATTATATGTAATGTAACAAAATTCTTATTTTTTAATACCTAATAAAATCCTGGTGATAGTTGTTCAGGTTGACTGAGCAACCCCTATCAGTTTGCGGGACGCTGTCCCTTACACCCCGTATGCTTTTTTCCGAGTTCTAAAGTTTTTTTTTATTTATTTTATGTACTGTTGTTGTTTTTTTTTCAGTGGGTGGAGCCTCAACATCCCGCGGCGAGCCGACGCCGCTCGGCGCGGGCGCGGGCGCGGGGGCCGGGGCGGGGGCGGGGGCGGGGGCGTGGCTCAACTACGTCACGGATGTGCTCATGCACACCATTTGCACATTCTTCAACTCACCGTTCAGCGACCAGAGCACTACTGTACAGGTGAATAGCCATTTTCAGGGGTCCGTACTGTTATGAATTGACTCCAGGCGGCGTGAAGTGTCGTCGTGTGTTAAGAGAATAATATAACATACACATATATACATTCAATCATGCCTAATGGGGTAGGCAGAGCGTAAACGACTTAAACAAAGGTCGTTCCGCCACGTCTAACAAAGTTTTGAGGGTTATTTAAGATAGACTTGTAGGTATTGCTGTAGTGACAGGTTGTCAGCCCATCGCCTAAATTACAATATACTGAAACCCTCGAATCCATTGGCTGGTTTTTACAGCATGCCCGGGAAATGCCGCGGGCACATTCTATGTTTTCTCTCGCTTCCAGGCCAGCATGTAGTAAGAAATTAATAAAAAGCTGTAATATTCTAGTTAGAAGTTATATTTTCACCATAAGTTTAAAAAAGACCATATCCATCTTGTTGGTCCGGTCCACCGAGCAAACGAGACAGCAGTAGAAAGACACATCAAAACATTTAGAGATCTGCTGTCTGTCTGTCATGGGCCATCTTATAACCTTACCGTGGTTGACTATTGAAAATTATAAAAACCTGCTATGGCGGGTATAAAAACGGATCTTAAAATTGATAGAGATCCTCTTTCAAAAAAAGTGTATTTTTCAATAGGAAGCATAAAACACTGTTTTCTGTGGTTATTAAAATGAGAAAAAAAACACGATCACACTCATAGCCCCCACTAGGATTCCCTGTATCGGGGTGCCATGGACATACACAGACACAACTACAAATAACACCCAGACCCAGACATTTAACTCATCATTCAAATGTCTGCCCCGGCCGGGAATCGAACCAGGGACCCTCTGCGTAGCAGGCAGATACAGTGCCAACTAGGCTGTGCGGGCTTGCCCTTCGTGAATAAATATTTTATCTTTAACTTCTTCCTTTCACTTATTTATCTGTTTTCTGTTTACGCTGTAACTCTACTTTGGAACAATTCTTGTAAGTACAAGTACAACCAACTATTTAATTTACCTATCTTATTCTCCTCCCATTTTTGAAAAAACTTTGAAACTAATTTAACTCTTATTCCGTAGACACGACAGTCGATATTCGTGAAGCTGCTGCAGACCACATTCAAGATCTACCAGTGCCCGTGGCTGACTCCGCCGCAGAAACTCAACGTAGAAAAATGTATCAGGACATTAAGTCAAGTTGGTAAGGAAACAACTACTTTTATACTATCTTGATATCACTTACACTTGATTATATATTTACAAGGTATATGCACCCGAAATTCTTCCTAGTTCTTCTTCTTGCTAGTGAGCCCGATGGTGTAGTGGATAGTAAGATAGACACTACATGCATAATCTAGTAGATAACACTGATGATTTCCGAGCGAAGCCGGGGCGGGTCGCTAGTCAACATATATAAAAACATTAGTGTACAATTTTCTTGCAAATATGAACCACACTTATAGGTTAACACAGCATGCTTGAGATAATATAAGTAGTAATTCTAGGCATTGTGAAATAATACTATAGGTACTTAGAACTAATCTAACCTAAACATCTAAACAAACAAAAAAAAACGAATTAATTGCTATTATACTTATTTAACAAACACTCAAGAAGTATTTCTTTGTTTTTTTTATTTAAATACTGCCAAGGAATTGTGGATTATAATACATATATATTTTATCCGCTATTTCATTATACTTCATTTCTATGAGCCGTACACCCAAAACAAAACTAAAGCAAAAGCAAAACTTGAGTTATTTTATTGTATCGTAAACAAGAACAACGGCATTTATGTTACAATTCATAACTCTTATGATTTCACGATAACGTATAATATCTACGCCACTCGCATTTACGCCCTTTTAGCTTGTAACGAGCCACATTCACCACATGTATGACTCGGATTATACAAACAAGATAAGACGTTATGTATGGGCGATAGTGTTCATGATTGTGTAATGTCAGTTACGCCCTTTTCGCTTGAAATGTTCCGAACAACAGCTGCCGGGGCGTCGGCCTTGAGTGGATGACGTCACGTTATGTTTCTCATGCCGCGCGGATAGATGTCGCTGTACGGACCGGTGCAAAAATTTACATCGCGGTGGTGAGATTTTTCCTGTTTGAATGACTACCCAGCGTTTGGCCGGATTGGGTATCGCTTCTCGGCCTTTTGGCTAAGATCAAAGTGTAGTATCTGTTCTTTTCAGCTTAATATCTGAAAGTTCCCTCACTGAGGGACCAGTATATTAATCTGATTTTTGTACCTAGACGGGATGTTCGGGGCTCGCTCCACTCCCGTCGCGGGTCGGCCCGGCATTGCAGTGCCGCCGGGATCGGCCCACTTTAAACTTGAAAATTTCTCACTTTGTAAAGTGAAACTATTTAATAATAAACAGAAGGGTTTATGAAGGTGTACTATATAATTAGTGATTAAATGAAATTCTATCATAATAATTATACGAAGGCAAATCAGGGGAACATTACGATAATAGTTTAATATTAAGTGTTATCACCAAGGCAATTGTACATCTGGCAGGTTGTTACCTATTTCACTAGACACATCGCACAAATGCCCCTCACAATTCACCTTTGCGAGAAAAGAGCCAACTGCCAAACTAATAAGTTTAAACACACTACACAGATACCGTTTCCGCAGAAAAACATTTTACATATATTGGTCCTAAATTGTATGAAAAACTGCCAGAAGATATAAGACACATGATGGACACGGCTCTTATTACTGAAGGTAATATGACCCCGTCGTTCATTTCCACATTAAATAATAAAATTAAAAAATATTTATTTACAATGAATTACAATCAATTCCAAGATTTTTACAATAATATCTTTGTATACTTATCCTAAATTATATTTATTGCTTATTTACTTATTTAGAATTATATTTTACATTTGCATTTTACTTACACTGAAGCTTTTGATCTAGAAAACCTTTTGCATGCTCTAGTTATTATTTTTATATTATTTATTGTAACTATTTTAATACCTCTGATTTCACCAAAAAATATAAAAGCACGATTGTTAACTTATTTCAAATTCACTCTCGCTGACCGACTCGCAAATATTTTTTCACAGTAACTAGTCCTAGCACAGGCCTAGGTCTTTTTGGACTGTTACTGCACACCTGCAATTTGTAAGCGCTTAAAAGTTCCATCTGTAATTAGTTATTTAAGGTGAATGATTTTGTAATTTAATTTTGCATGAAATTAATGAAAAATGAAAAAAAAAATTAAGCCTTTGCCCTGCAGTGGGACAGCACAGGCACGTAAATATATAAAGCATTTTTTAAAATAAGTCTCCTTGTTATGGTATATTTTATATTACCTCTATAGATCATGATAATTATTTATTCCCATGCACTATATTTTCGCGTTAGAATAGAGTAGAATGCGCGATAAACAATACACGTTATTTCTTTGTACCCTGCCTTGTATGACTATATTGTACAATAAAAATCGACATTATCTCTTAGCGATAGTGTTCACGATTGCGTATTTGTATTTGTATTTATTTATTATCTTTTTTACAATAAACTTATATCTATTACAATAGTCCCACAAAACTGCTTACGCAGTTTGTCTGCAGGATCGATGAGTCTCATTTATAGGTACACTATTAGTATATAATATTTAATACATGCATAATTATGTTATTTAATTTAAACTGTTAAGTAGGTATTTCTTTAGCTTAGATGAGAACTTATATCTATTTTCTTCTTGTCTTATATCCACAGGTAAAGTATTTAGTAGGTATGGAATACGCTTTTTGAGCGTCCTATCGCCATAATAATTAATTACTCGAGGTACTTCATATTTACCCGTGGATATAGACCTAGTATAGTGTTCATGGGAGACTAGAGAGTGACTCTCTTGGCCGCCATGGTTATTCATTAGAATTAAATATTTATGCTTTAAACTTACCGGTAAAATTTTACATATTTTGAATAACTTACTATAATTCTTTACAGCTGTTTCTTGTTTTCTTGTTAACTAATAATTTTAAAAATCTAATTTGAAGTGACTCTAGTTTATTTAAATTAGTTTTGAAGGTAAGGCCATAACAGTCAAGAGAGTAACTTAATATTGAATCTACTAGACTTAAATAAATGCATTTTAAGATATTTAGAGGAACTTTAAAACTAAGATGATAAAATTTCCCAAGCAGTACTCTAAGCTTACCACATACAAAGTCAACATGAGAAGACCATGAAAAGTTTTCTTCTACTTTCATGCCGAGATAGGTAACACAATTAACTCGTTCTATTGGTTTACAAGTACAGTTAAGATTATTTTTATGTATACATTCGAAACTATGGGTTATAATGGGAGGACATATATCAGATAGGTTTATGTAAGGTGAGTGTATGCTTAACAATTTTGTTTTATCTGCATTAAGGACGATACCGTTGTCGTGAGACCACTTAACCACAGCGTCTACATCCTGCTGCACATCACTTACGCCCTTTTTGATTAAAACTATTCATTTTACCTCTATTCTCATGGTATGACTCACATTGAACAAGCAAAATACGACGTTCCAGGTTGGCAATAATGTTCATAATTGCGTAATGTCATTTACACCCTCTTCGATTGGAACGTTCCGTACAACAGCTGCCGGGGCTTTGGCTTTGAGTAGTATGACATCACGTTATGTTTCTCGTGCCCCACGAATAGATGTCGCTGTACGGAACGGTGCAAAATTTTACATCGCGGTGGTGAGATTTTTCCTGTTTGAATGACTACCCAGCGTTTGGCCGGTTTGGGTATCGCTTCTCGGCCTTTTGGCTAAGATCAAAGTGTAGTATCTGTTCTTTTCAGCTTAATATCTGAAAGTTCCCTCACTGAGGGACCAGTATATTAATCTGATTTTTGTACCTAGACGGGATGTTCGGGGCTCGCTCCACTCCCGTCGCGGGTCGGCCCGGCATTGCAGTGCCGCCGGGATCGGCCCACTTTAAACTTGAAAATTTCTCACTTTGTAAAGTGAAACTAATTAATAATAAACAGAAGGGTTTATGAAGGTGTACTATATAATTAGTGATTATACGAACTTACCTGTAAGTGAAATTCTGTCATAATAATTATACGAAGGCAAATCAGGGGAACATTACGATAATAGTTTAATATTAAGCCTTTGCCCTGCAGTGGGACAGCACAGGCACGTAAATATATAAAGATTTTTTTCAAATAAGTCGCCTTGTTATGGTATATTTTATATTACCTCTATAGATCATGATAATTATTTTTTCCTATGCACTATATTTTCGCGTTAGAATAGAGTAGAATGCGCGATAAACAATACACGTTATTTCTTTGTACCCTGCCTTGTATGACTATATTGTACAAGAAAAATCGACATTATCTCTTAGCGATAGTGTTCACGATTGCGTAACATCACTTACGCCCTTTTTGATTAAAACTATTCATTTTACCTCTTCTCATGGTATGACTCACATTGAACAAGCAAAATACGACGTTCCAGGTTGGCAATAATGTTCATAATTGCGTAATGTCACTTACACCCTTTTCGATTGGAACGTTCCGTACAACAGCTGCCGGAGCTTTGGCCTGTAGTATGACGTCACGTTATGTTTCTCGTGCCGCACGGATAGATGTCGCTGTACGGAACGGTGCAAAATTTTACATCGCGGTGGTGAGATTTTTCCTGTTTGAATGACTACCCAGCGTTTGGCCGGTTAGGGTATCGCTTCTCGGCCTTTTGGCTAAGATCAAAGTGTAGTATCTGTTCTTTTCAGCTTAATATCTGAAAGTTCCCTCACTGAGGGACCAGTATATTAATCTGATTTTTGTACCTAGACGGGATGTTCGGGGCTCGCTCCACTCCCGTCGCGGGTCGGCCCGGCATTGCAGTGCCGCCGGGATCGGCCCACTTTAAACTTGGAAATTTCTCACTTTGTAAAGTGTAAAAGAATGTAATGAAACATTACTGCTTTATACGAAATATGAGTGCCCATTTTTTTTCTTACATAGGTTTGTAGATAATATTGAAACAGTCAAGTAGATAATCTTCCCACAGGGCATACCCTGATGATGTCATGACTCATGTTGAAGTTGTTGCTTATTGATTACTTTACTTCGATCAATACTAACAATATTAAGTGACTCCGTGGTCAGAGCCATGGGTTTACGATCTGGATGTTCTGGGTTCGATTCCTAGGGGGAAACACAAAAGTTGATATATGTCAATTTATCACTTTGTGAGGTTTTCCCCAGATTAGGTACGACATTGCAGGCTGAATCACCTCATTGTCTGAAAATAAAAGCATTCTGTGCTTCGGAGGGCACGTTAAGCCGTCGGTCCCGGTCTCTGTCTTTGATAGTGGCCGTTACTCAAACCGGGTCAGAGGCCTAAAAGCTGTGCTACTAGGCGGTTTGAAAACTCTGACACCAGGGTTCATCGGGTCGTTTGACTCGTGAATCCCCTCGCTAAAAAGAATACAAACAAATTATGTAGTATTTGATACTCTTAAACCAGCGTCTGGAATAGAAATACGTTGGCAAAATTTATAGACAGCTGAAGTTGGGGCACTTGAAGTCATCATTATTTCAGATACTAGTTTTAAATTAGGGTACTCAAATCTTAAAAATTGTGAGCTACAACATTTTGGCTCTACATACAAACATACATATAATGACGCCTTAATCCCTAATGGGGTAGGCGGAGCGTAAACGACCTAAACAAAGGTCGTTCCGCCACGTCTGACATAGCTTTGAGGGCTATTTAAAGTATATTTCTGTAGTGACAGAATGTCAGCCCATCGCCTAAATTACAATATACTGAAACCCTCGGATGCCTTAGCTGGTTTTTATAGCATGCCCGGGAGGAAATGCAACTGGCACATTCTATGTTTTTCTCTCGCTCCCAGGCCAGCATGGTAGTGGAAGTAATTTTTAGCTCTACACATTCACTAAAACGAACTTATTTTGTTTGCAGCCAAAACCCGTAGCATAGCGATACCGCTAGAACTGGAAGCCAAAGTGCAGACTGTGTTCGAGAAAGCCGCCGCCTTGTCCAGACAGACCAGCAAGTGGCTGCTCGCCTCCAAGACTAACAAGCTGGAGAAGATGGCGTCACAGGTGAATTACGACATATGCCTACTCCAGACCTTCCGATCAGGAGTCGTATTTTTGAACCGCTCGTATCCGAATTCGCATACGAAAAAGCAACATTCGCATACGAAATCCCTAAATCACAATTTTTGAATACTCATACGTATGCGACTCTGCAACGAGTGGTCCAAGCCACTCGTTTTCTTTTCTACTACTCGAAACCTAAGTAGTCTATGATCAAGACTTCTACTTCTACTTGTTGGTGGGACGGCTGCGATGCACGCAGACGGGTGATCAGCTCCTGATGTTGGAACTATTTCACCCAATTCCCAGTGATGGAGCACTGGGTTCACTGGTGCTCCGTCAGCGTCACCTCCCTGAATCTACCGGTGGCCCTGCAGAAGTGCAGAATGTCTAATAAGGAAATGTTTTCTAAGTCCTTTGTCTCTAGTTTGTCAGTTCCTAAGTATTCCCATCTTGGCAGTGAGTAGCTAGGACATTCGGCTAAGAAGTGGAGACTACTTTCCTCCTGTCCGCACTCAGGGCAATTTGGGTTATCTATTAATCTCATAGTGTGTAGGTGTTTGTTCAGTCCGCAATGTCCTGTCAGTAACCCTACCAAGAGTCTGATATGTTTTTTACTAAGTTGTAGTAATCTACGCGTTTTTCTAAAATCTAGGCATTTTATGAAAAGCTTAGACTGTCGACAGGACTGTAAGTTATTCCATCTACTGTTACTATCGTTTTTATTTTTTATATTAATAACGCCTTTTGTTGTTTGGCCTGGAATTGGTAGACATGGTTCAGGGCTCATAAAGGTTTCACCTGCCCCGGTCCTGGCCAATTTGTCTGCTATCTCGTTTCCTTCATTGTCTTGGTGCCCTGGCACCCAGGCAATTGTGATACTAGTTTTGGTACATAATCTGTTTAGAGTCAGTTTGCATTCCTTGACTAATGCAGAGGTTGTACAGGTTTTGTTTAACGCTTTTAATGCTGCCTGACTGTCGCTATAGATTATGACTTCTGGTGTCAGTTCTATATTTTCTAACTCGCCGGCGCACTCCAGGATGGCCTGCACCTCAGCCTGGAAAACGCTGGCGAATTTTCCTAAGGTATTGTTCTATACAGACGTGGCGAGTTTTCTATGTAAATGCCCGCCCCCGATAATTTGGTGTTTTCTTTCCTAGATCCGTCAGTGTAACAGATCGTTGTCGGGTTGTCTGTCGGATTTTCCATTCATCTCTTGAGCCTATGTGTATTCTGTACTTTTTATCAAAAATCTCTTGTTTCTGTATCAAATCGTTGTTTGCAAGAATCATCGAGATATTTTGTCCTATCACCGAATCTATCCTAACATGCCCTTTGTCCAGATGGTTACCCTTCCAAGATTTAAAGGACTTCATTCTAAACCATTGTTCTAAGGCTACCTTCTTCACCTGTAGGTCAATAGGATAGAGACCCAGGATCATATTTAAGGCCGCTGTGGGAGTTGTTCTCATGGTCCCAGTGATCATCAGTGCGGCCAAGCGTTGGACCTGGTCCAGCGCTATTTTATTCTTGATGGTAGAGGCTCTATGCCACCATACTATTGCTCCGTAACTAATTCTGGGGAGAATTATAGCTTTATAGATCCATAGGACTATATGTGGCTTTATTCCCCATGTCTTACCGACGGCTCTTCTACATTGCACTAAAGCCATCTTTGCTTTTTTGCTTGAGTTTTCTATGTGTGTGTTAAAGAGCAGTTTACTGTCTATGTCCACACCTAGGTATCTTATCTCCTCTACTACTTCCAGTTCAACTCCATCGATTCGGACTGGTAATTCTAAATGTTTATTTCTTTTTCTTGTGAAGATGATTAGTTTGGTTTTATTCGGGTTGAGGTTTAAACCTCTACCCCTGCACCAATGAAGGACCAGTTTCAGTGTCTTGTTCATGATATTACTAATCATGTTCAATTCTCTTCCAGTAGCTAGTATAACTCCGTCCTCGGAGTATACTTGCATATATATCATGGTTCTGTTTATAGTCTTTATTAGGTCATCCAGAAGAAGACACCACATAAGTGGTGAGAGACTGCCTCCCTGTGGGAAACCTCTTTTGGCTCGAACAGTGTGCGATGTACCTCCTAGCTCTGCCGTAATGGCACGATGTTTCAGAGCGTTCATCACCCATCTGGCTAGATTTTGTTCTATTTCTTCTCTCTCTAGGGAGTTTGCTATGGCATATGAGGTCGCCTTGTCAAAGGCACCCTCAATGTCAAAGAAACATCCCATAGCGTATTCTTTATTATGTATAGATCTTTCAGCTTTGACTATCAGGTTATGAAGAGCGGTGTCCGTGGATTTTCCTTGCATATATGCATGCTGATTTGCATGCAGCAGGTTGCCACTCGTGCTTATCTTGGACCTAATGAATCTGTCTATAATCTTTTCTAGTGTTTTTATGATGTATGACGATAAGCTGATGCATCTGAAAGATTTGGCTTCTTGATAATTCTTTTTCCCGGGTTTCGGAATAAAGGTGGCTTTGACCTTCCTCCATGTTTTGGGGATATAGCCTGTATTTAGACTTTCTTTGTATAGGTGAATCAAATCGTCTATAATGTAAACTAGTGCTCTCTGTAACATTTTAGGAAAAATGCCGTCTGGTTCCGGCGCTTTATATGGTGCGAACGATAGTATGCTCCATGTTACAGCTTCTTCATTTATCACTTCATCAACTTCTTTCCACTTGCTATTGGGGTTGATGTTGAGTTTCTCTTCTTGATATTCTATACACTCTGGAAAATGGGTTTTCATCATTATGTCCAAAATTAATTTTAATGATTCTAATTTTTTAATGATATTCCCTTCTAACCTTAGGCTTCCTAGTCTGCAAGTGGTGTCTTTCGCTAAGTTTCTCATAAGTTTGGCGGCTTGTGGTGTGTTGTGAATTTCTTCCCAGAAATGACGCCATCCTTTTTTGCTTTCTCTGCGACTGGTGTTTCGCATGTTATTTCTAGCTTTCCTGTACTCACCCCAGCTCGCCGGGTCATCCCTTTTTAGGGCTGTTCTTAGTTTACGGCGAGCTAGTTTTCTCTTCTTTTTTAAGTCTTTGTTCCACCATTTTTGCCCCTTTCCTGTTCTTAATTCTTAGAGAGGGCATGATTCGTGGAAAGCCTTTTTTAGGGTCTTATTTAGTCTTAATGAGTCTACCTCCAACTTGTCTATGACGTTAGAGGTCTTTTTGTCTTTAGGGGTCCCTACTTTGAGTATTTCAACGAAGGTGTCTCAGTGTCCACCCTCCAGTTCATAATGTAGTTGCTTGCATAAGTATGAGGTAGCTAGTGTAATGTCTAGTACTTCTCGTCTTGTCTTAGTCACAAAGGTTGCGGTGTCGCCAATGTTAACTATGTCTAAGTCATTACTTACTATGAAGTCCAGCATAAGGTCGCCCTTCTCATTTATGCCTGTGCTGCCCCAGGCCTCATGGTGCGAGTTGGCATCACAGCCGACAATAAATGGAATGTTCTTACCTCTGTATAGCTGGACCGCTTCTTCTAGTTCTTTCGTGGGTGGTTTGAAATCCGTTTCGCTAGGGATGTAAGCAGATATCAACTATGATCATGACAGTGACACAGACAATCATTTGACAAGTGACACATTAACTTTTTAATTTAATTGAATTACGTTCCGGTTTTTAAAATCCACGATTTTTGTTAGTAGTAGTGGTGGTATAGTAGGTGTATTTCTGCGTAGAATGAAAACAATTTATGGGATTGGACTTTATTGACAACACAGATTTCTACTGCTTCAAAAATACGTAAAATCGTGTGTGATAGAATTTGATTTCGTACACGAATGATTTTCGTATGCGTTTTCAGTTTTCATACGAGCGGTTCAGAAATACGACTCCTGGTCAATCTTTGCCCGATAAATCGGATAATGTGTAGCGTAATCGCAAAAATACATTAAATCATTTAAAGTATGAGATTGAAAATGGCGTCCGATGTAAGCTTAATAGTCTGCCTTTCTGTTCTTAGCAATACAATGTGAGCGAGAGAGAGATACGAGGGCCATCATTTTCAATCTATTTTTAACTGCTTTGCTCTAAGAGTTTTAAGGAGTAGGCTCCTGGATATTCAATAAAAGAGCCAATTTATAGGAAGCAACAGTTGTCAACCAATCGAGAATTAAATTAATTAGGCAGTTGTATAGTATCTGAGTTTGAAAATTGCAAATATATATTCTTTATTGTGTTAAAAATTTACACATACAGTTGATCTTAAAACTAGGACACAACAGGCGAGCTTATCTCTATAAGAGATCTCTTCCAGCCAACCTAGTGGGGATGAAAGAAGTGAAAAACAATTACTGACCTAGAAGTATGTTTTTTTTTATGTTGTTGGTTTTAGCTTAATAGTAATTAACAGCAAAACAGTTCTTTGTCATTTGATAGACATGCGTTGTACATACATACATACATAAAATCACGCCTTTATCCCTTACGGGGTAGGTAGAGCGTTAAACTCCTCGTAAAAGGCGCTTTCGCCGCGTCTGACAATAATTGAGGGTAATTTTAGATTGTAATGTGTATTGCCATAGTGACAGGTTGTCAGCCCATCGCCTAAATTACAATACACTGTAACCTTCGAGTCCCTTTTGCTGTCTTCTACAGCATGCCCGGGAGGAAGGGCAGCTGGAACATTCTATGTTTTTCTATCTCTCCCAGTCCAGCATGGAAGTAACATGACATGCGTTGTCATAAAAAAAAACAGTTTATTTAATAGGCGTTAATTTATTACAAGCTTATATTGGAGGATGACGTCGTAGATGAAATACTAGATCTGGCAAGTCTTAGCTTAAACTTGTAGCTTCCAAGTAGCAGCTATCATTGAATCTATATCTTCTATTGCTATTCCTACTGTGAATTTGTATCCTCTATTCTATGCTGTACAGTTATTTATCTCTCTACTGCAGCTTAGCCATACTTGTGTGTATGTCGTAGGATAATTTGATAATTCGAATCTTCGCGAAAATCCTAGGGATTTTGCTGAAACGCGGATAATTAAACAATAGTGAAAACATTGTCGAATCTTACTGGAAATAGTCAGGATTTTTGCGAAAAAACTCGTCGTTCTAGTAACATTTGAAATCCTTAACACTGATTGGCTCGATTTTCACTTGCTGATTTATTCTTATTCTGATTGGCTAAATAACATGCGTTCATGAATGACATATAAAATGTCAACGAATCAGAGGAGATCTTGTTTTTGAGCGCGTTAACCAACCAATCAGCGTTCTTATTTAAGAATATCATATTATACTAGAACGACGAGTTTTTTTCTCTAACACCTGACTTTTTCCAGTAAGATTTGATAATGGTTTCACAATAGTCTAATTATCCGTGCTTTTGCAAAATCCCTAGAATTTCCGCGAAGATTCGAATTATTAAATCATCCTACGACATATATAAATGTTTCTACACGTACATTTCATAAGTGTGCTTGTGTTCGCCATAGGAAACCTGTAGTCACGCACACAAGGGCGCGTGTCTGTACGCACCACCACTAGTAAGGCTTAGGTGCAGTCGTGAGTTAGAATTGAATAACTGTAGATACCTTCTTGTAGCTTCTAAGTAGCAGCTATCATTGAATCTGTATCCTCTATAGAGCTAGCTAGAGTCTAGCTATTCCTACATATACTTGCTTAATTAATTTAACCGTATGTTCTTTTAATTTCTATAGTAAATAGTTTTCTTTTAGCTTAAGATTTTGATAAAAGTTTTTACTTTTTTGTTGTTGTATTCTTTTTTTGTTGATTTGGTATTTAATTGTTAGTCAATTGTCAAGTTTATTTTTTGTTTTGTTAGCTCAAATATAAATAGTGACATTGAAATGAAAATTACGATTTACTTTCCTCCACAGTCGAACCTACAAAACGACAGATCCGTAATGGAAGGGCTACAAGAGATCGTAGCGTTACTGGAAGAGCAACTACGCCCGTTGCTACAAGCGGAGCTGTCACTTCTAGTGGACATTTTGTATAAGCCACATCTGTTGTTTGCCAGTCCTGGAGAGAGGGCACACTCTGAGACTAGCGGCATATTTATATCAAGGTAAGCGAAGCGAGCGGGACATTTCACGAATAATTAATTAGGAACACGTTACGCGAGTGAAAACAAAATCAATGAATCACGGGAGCGTAGCGAGTACGATATTTTATGAAAACTGAATTAATACATCACGCGTTCGAAGCAAACGCGGTATCAGGCGGTAACTCGATTAATACAATGCGCGAGCGAAGCGGGCACGACACTTTACGAAAATTTAATTAATACGTTACGCGAGCGAAGCAAGTGCGACGCGCGGATGCAATCAGAAACTGGATTAATACTTTACGCGAGCGAAGCAAGCGCGACGCGCGGAAGCAATCGGAAACTGGATTAATGATGATTTGTAAACGGCATATCTATTAAAATAAATGTTTCTTATTTTGCCAGACTGATTCGACACACTGAAAAACTTTTAGAAGAGAAAGAAGAGAAACTGTGCGTCAAAGTTCTGCGCACGCTTCGAGAGATGATGGCGGTAGACCCTGAGTACGGAGAAAAGGTACATTAGTGTATAACATTACTGGCGTTGAATCAAGGAAAAAATACAGGGCGTAAGTGACAGCAAACTGATAGGGGTTGATTAGTCAATTTAACTGAACAACTTCCACCAGGAAATTCTTTCAGCAAGTAAAAAGAATAATGTTTGAGGTGGACATTTTGTATGGAAAAGCCAATTTTTATTTTCACTTGAAAGAATTCATTGGTGGAAGTTGTTCAGTATCGTTGATTGAGCTCGATCCTTGAGAGAACTTCTATTAGTTTGCGGGACGCTGTCCCTTACACCCGGTATATCTAATTTAATTTCCAATGCTATTCATAAAGTTTAGTTTTGCGTCAAAAAAATCAGAATAGGAGCAAGTTAATACGTCTCGAGATATAAGGGCCGATAGGCTGAAAACTGAAATGTGTCACTCAGTCAACAAAACTGGTCAACTTTCAAGAAATTCTTCTGAAGTAAAAGCACTGATTTTATATACAATATTGGATAGACTACGGACGCCATCATTGCCCAGACATTCGTTGACCAACCCCTATTCAGATTACTGTCCCTAACACCCGTTATTTTTCAAAATGAACGTTATCCAGGGCAACCAACTGCGGAACAAACTGCTCTCGCAATACTTCGTGAACCGCAAGTCCGAGCCCAAGATACAGATCCCGCCGCCGTCGCTCGCCGCCACGCACGGGCCAGGAGGTAGGTTATACGATATACTTCATACAGAAACACTTCAATATAAATAGCTTTGTTTCAACATTAAAATAGAAGAGACTTGAATTATGCATTTAAAACTGTTAATGTTCTATGTTGGCAGTTAACTTCGGTCAGCCCCTTTGTGTACAAAAATCACACATAACTTAACTGGGCTAGGCAAAGTTTCGCCACGTCTACATTTAATGGAAATTTTCTTACGATCACACTACGTATTTTTCTTAATACCTAACTATCTCTTTAGATGTGAGGAGTTGGACCATAGCCTCGCCAATAAGAACATATTTGATAGTTTCAAATGCAAAATAAAAAAAGTTAATTTAAAACGAATTATAGAGGGCACTTAGGATAGTTTTAGTTGTGTTACGCACAAGTTCTAATTTGATTTAATTTAGCAAATTGATGCATACTTAAAAATGATAAACTTAGCTGAAAATAAAATATCTAAAGCTGAACGTATGCAAATGTAATTTTATTAATTTTCTTGATAACAATCTAATCTAATATGAATTCACTAACCAGTTTATTAAAGGAGTAGAAATCCTCAAATCTAACAATACACCTTTGTCCAAAATCAACTCTTTTTGGTAACATTATTTTTTAAATCTCTAAACAACTCTTGTCACGTAAAGTGGCTCTTGAGTCGCAGTATAAGATACCTCTTTGCGGATTTCTACTGCCTAAAACTTAACTTTAAGCGGCACTAACAAAATACTATACTAGATTTACTAGAGGCACTAGATTGTAGCGGTTTCTTTTCCATCTTACGTCAGACCACCCGCATCATCTGCAGGCGAAGACAGGTGGGTGCACTTCGGTACACTAAATGCTTCTATCATTGTTGAGCTTACGCTTTGTATACCTTTTTGTAGTATTTTTTATATTTGGCAGATTTTTTGTGATACAGCAAAAATAACTTATTTGACCTTTCGATTAGGAGTTCGTGGGTTTGATGAATACATACTGAATTACTTAACAATTTTGATTAATTATTTTGGATGGCACCTTAATACCTTATCACGGAAAATCTCTCATTAAATATTTGATACATACATACATATAGTCACGTCTTTATCCCTAATGGGGTAGGCAGAGCGTAAACGACCTAAACAAAGGTCGTTCCGCCACGTCTGACAAAGTTTTGAGGGTTATTTAAGATAGATTTGTAGGTATATTGCTGTAGTGACAGGTTGTCAGTCCATCGCCTACATTGCAATATACTGAAACCCTCGGATCCCTTAAATTTTTGTGATACAGCAAAATAACTTATTTGGTCTAAAGACCTGAGGTTCGTGTTTTCGGTGGGTGTGATTAATACAATTTTGATTCATTATTTTGGATGGCACCTTATTATTTTATCACCGAAAATCTCTGAAGACTAAATTAAATATTTTATGTATGTGCTCAATTCAGTAGAAAAAAAGACTATTTACATTGTCACAAAAAATACGTGAATAACAAAGCCGTGAGTGACACCTGGAGTCATATTTTTGAACCGCTCGTATCCGAGTTCGCATACGAAAAAGCAACATTCGCATACGAAATCCCAAAATCACTATTTTTGAATACTCATACGTATGCGACTCTGCAACGAGTGGTCCAAACCACTCGTTTTCTTTTCTACTACTCGAAACTTAAGTAGTCTATGATCAAGACAGTGACACAGACAATCAATTGACAAGTGACATTTTAACTTTTTAATTTACTTGAATTTACGTTCCGTTTCTCTGTGATTCATTTCCGGTTTTTCAAATCAACGATTTTTGTTAGTGGTAGTGGTGGTATAGTAGGTGTATTTCTGCGTAGAACGAAAACAATTTATGAGATTAGACTTGATGGGCAACACAGATTTCTACTGCTTTAAAAATACGTAAAATCGTGTGTGATAGAATTTGATTTCGTACACGAATGATTTTCGTATGCGTTTTAGTTTTCATACGAGCGGTTCAGAAATACGACTCCTGCTCTGAAACATACCCCCGCGGGGCAGAGAGGGGCAGGGCAATGTTTGTGAAACCCTTCCCTCTCTGCCCCGCGGGGGTATGTTTTGGTGCGCTGGAGTCAAGGCTTAAGATATTCCTAAAAGAAACTTTATAACAACTTAGTCTTTTAACCAAATATACCCTTTGTAAATATAAGTGTTACCAAAGCAAAAGCTATTTAAATTTTAATGCAAAATACGATCTGCACCGAATCACAGCATGTGTGATGTGATGTGTTTCAATATGCACTGTTTTCCCTGTGTGTACCCCAACGCTGTGGCCAATGTTCTTGAGCCCAGAAGTATGCTCTATGTCCCAGAAAGCACGTATTTTAATCCCTATTCGCAACATGCCTTTACTATTGTAAATACAAGTATTTGTGTAAGAGACAGCGTCCCGCGAACGATAGGGATTGCTCAGTCAACGGCACTGGTCGACTTCTACCAGGAAATTCTTACAGGAAAGAAAATGTACACCTCGATCAGACAATTTGTATGGATAAGCCAATTTAAATTTTATTTTCCTGAAAAAAAATCATGGTGATAGTTGTTCATTGTCGTTGACTAAGCAAACTCTATCAGTTTGCGGGACGCTGTCCTTTACACCTAGTTTATTATAATACAGTTTGGAAAATAACGCATGTTCATACTAGATAAACCCTTGTGAAGTGATAAGGAACGACGTGATTGAAATTACACTATACCGGGTGTAAGGGACAGCGTCCCGCAAACTGATAGGGGTTGCTCAGTCAACGACACTGAACAACTTTCACCAGGAAATTATTTCAGGAGATGAAAAAGAAAATTTACTTTCCCATACAAAACTAACACCTCGATCAGACAATTTGTATGGAAGAGATTTTGTTTTTTCTGAAGAACATTCCTGGTGATAGTTGTTCAGTTTCGTTGACGCTGTCCCTTACGCCCCGAATGAAGTATTTTTTTATCGAGCTATGTCGTTATTTTCCCAACGATTTTTTAAATTATGGTTAACCCCAAAACCCTGCTAGCTTTGAATGTACATCTCTCTCCCTCAAACAAACTCTAACTTCTACTTTTCTCATACAGCGAAGGTCCTAATGCGCACAGGCCAGACCTTAGCGCAGGTCCAAGCGCATCTGGACAAAGAAGGTGCTTCGGACCTTGTGGTGGATCTAGTTATCAAGAGCACAAACAGACAGGCGATATTTCTTGAAGCGATTCAGCTGGGTAAGTTAAACAATCTCATAGACCATCATTCGCTTGCCCTTATCCCATTTACTTGTGGTCGGCGCGGTACGTTTTCTTCTTCCATTCATCCCTGTCAGCCGTCAGTTCAACACTCACACCTGTTTTAGACATATCGTCTTTTCTTTGGTCGTCCTCTCCCAACATATCCATCCCCATTCAAATTCATTACAATACAATACAATACAAAATTCTTTATTGCACAAAGAAACACATACAACAGAAATAAAAAGGAACAAACGTGACAGTACAATATAGGCGGCCTTATTGCTAAATTCATTACCCTTTTGCCTATATGACTTTCATCATCTCATAGACCATAAAGGGAAAAAATATACATACATATAATCACGCCTTTATCGCTAATGGGGTAGGCAGAGCGTAAACGACCTAAACAAAGGTCGTTCCGCCACGTCTGACAAAGTTTTGAGGGTTATTTATGATATATTTGTTATATTGCTGTAGTGACAGGTTGTCAGCCCATTGCCTAAATTACAATATACTGAAACCCTCGGATCCCTTAGCTGGTTTTTACTCCCGGGAGGAAATGCAGCCGGCACATTCTATGTTTTTATCTCGCATCTAGCCCAACATGGAAGATTTAAAGTTACAATTCCATAAATAACACAAAGGCAAGCTTATTTTTATAAGATTTTATCTAATCGAAGGTACAGACTATGTTATAGTGTCTACATGGTGTACTGACTAAATGCACAAAAAAATCATTCGGCACGGGCATTTAGGAGTTAAAGGTTGAAGCCAATTGGCTTAGTGATGCTGAATGGGAGTCGGGTAGGAGCTACCCGCCTGGTCTGGTGTTGTGACCAGGGGACCGAAGTCCAATCGGATTTCTTCACGTCGGCCGCGAAGCGGCCGGCGGGGAGACGCTATCGAGGCAGAGCCTCACGAGCGTGGTCTCACATACGCTGCCTGTGACGACAGGCAGGTCGTTGGGGCGCTTGTAGCTCGGTGTCATGTCCGGGTGCACAGGAGAGTTTCACGCCGTGGCGAGATCGAGCCAGCCGGGTGATTCCCCGTGGGGGGAGGCCCAGCTAGCGACCTCAAGCTCACGGCGGCTCGCTCGTCCTGGGGTCAGTCCTTGAGTCTGGCCCACGATCCTGACTACTCGACGTGGAGTAGTGGATGTGGGCAGGCAGTGTATTGGCCGCGTCAGCGCTGCATTGCAGCACCACCCTGAGCAGCCATCTGTGGGGGTCTGAGGTCCTCCAGAGCGGCCGGCTGGCCGGTCATGGAGGAAAGAACCTTCAGGCCCCTCTCGATAATACTGGTGGCATCGTCGCCGATGCGGATTGCCACCAGGACTTCCGTGAGGATCCTAACCGCCTCTGTTAGGATCCTGTCCCTTTCTGGGACGGCTGCTCGTTGGCTCTTTTGTCTTGGAGCCCGCTGGTGTTTCGGCATCTCCCCCTGAGGAATAACCTGAGGGGCGCCGACCACTTCCAGTGGGCCCGTGGGTGGCTTGCGACGCGGCTGGTCCGGTTTTCCCGCGTCATTTTGAGGAGCGGCTTGCTTTCTCCGTCTCCTCGGCCTCCTCTTCAGCTTCGTCTTGCCGGCTGGGTCGTTGGCGGCCGCCATGAGAGTGGTCGCCGCGTTCGACTCTCCCTGCGGTGCCGCCTCCTTCCTTTTCGGCTCGACGGGCTTCGTGAGGGGCGCTGTGCCCGCTCTCTTGTTCCGCACTTCGCGGCGAAGCACGGAGCAATCGAGACTGTTGGCGGGGTGGGGTCCGCCACAGTTTGCGCACGTTGCGGGTTCAGTGCGCGGCCTCTTGCAATCTTTAGCGACGTGCTGCTCGCCGCATTTGACGCAGGCCAGCTTCCGGTGACAGTGTGAGGAACTGTGCCGGAATAGCTGGCAACGGTGGCACTGGGCCGTCGTCCTCTTGCCCCGCCAACCCTCGATCTTCACGCCGGGCATACAGAGCAGCTCTGTGATGTTGTATAGTCCCGGGGTGAGGGCTGGCGTTCGGGTCAGCTGGGCGAAGAATACGCAGCCTGGGCGTCCACGGCGCGCGTTGATCGGCCGGACGTAGTCGACTGGGTAGCCCAGACTAGCCATTTCTTCGGCAATTGCTTCCGGGTCGGCATCGGCGGGCAAGCCTCGGATGGCAACCTTCAGCGGTTTCATGTTCGGCATGGCGTACGCGAACCAGGATATTCCGGCTCCGGACTTCTCCAGCTCTACGAAGTAGCGCTGGTAAGCACGAAATTCCTGTTCCGTTTTTGCCAGGAATCGGAAGCCTTTCCCGTATGGGCGCACGTTAGGTGCGTGGCCCAGGGCTTCTTTGAGCATCCTCATGTGGGAACTCCAGTCTGGGAGATGGTCCACCACAATGGGAGGGAGCTTCTTTCCTCTGCATAGGTTAGTGGCGGGAGGCACTACTATCTTCGGCAGAGGAGGCTTGCTTTGGGACGACGGCGGGGTTTTCATTGCCGCAGCGGCGTAGGAAACGCTCGGCTGCGGGGGTGACGTCTCCATGTCGTCTAGCGATGGCATGGAGAGAGGCGGCGTCTTTCTTGGCAGCGGGACAGGGCGTGGGCGTGCCCCCTGCGAAGGCGTCGGCGTCCCCGATGACGAGGAGGTGGCGGGGTGTAGCCGCTTCCCAGCGCGCGTGTCGCTCTGCACACTGGCACACAAGGCAGCTGCACTCTCCCTGAGAGCGTCCAGGGCTGCGTGCCTTGCGGCGGCGCGCTGGGCAGCGGCGGCGTCCGGCTGGGGCTGTTGGGGCAGCGGTGGCAAGGGCGGCAGTGGCGGCATAGAACGGGCGGCCGCGAAGGCCGCAGCGGCGGACTTGCCGGCGTCACTGTCGGGCGTCGTGGTGGTTTGCGGTGGGCGCGACCAAGGGCGCAGCGCGAGAATGCGCTGGAGCGTGGAGCGCGGGCTCGCAGGCTGGTACACCTTGTTGGTGGGCCGCCTGCGGCTAGACTTCGCGGGAGTCACGGGCATTACTATGCCGGCATAGGTGGGCGTCGAAAAGTTCGGTAACGAGAGAGCCTGGTCCGCGCGGTGCGTAGCCTGCCCCCGGGACGGGCAACAACTACCGTTACCCCCCGGTGATTCCCGCTGGTGGGAGGCCGGGGTTGATGGCACGAGCAGAAGTCACCCGCGACGACCGAGGGTAGGCAGAATCGAGAAAAGTGTGGGTACTTAGGGATCACCCAAAGTACCCCACAAAACAAGAGAACCCGAGCGCGAGTAAATGTGGGTAGTTTGTGCTACCCACGAGGCGACTAGGCGGCGAATCCCGAAGTCCAATCGAACAAGTTTAGAACTTGTATATCTGCAGATCGCTGGGAAAATTTCGATGCCGCGTTTCAGAACTTGTGTTTTTTGATGTGGCGCCATCTGTCAGCTACAGGCATAAACAAACTAATCTAGCTCGTTTTTTTTACAGGTATCGCTCTACTGGAAGGCGGCAACCCAATAATACAAAACAGCGTATTTACTAAACTACAAAACGGAGATTTATCACAGGCATTCTTCAAGGTAAAGCCATTAGAAATCTTATTACAAGGTCAATTTTAATCTGCTTCAGTTATCTGTGGTCTGACGAAGTTCTTGGGTTCGATTCCCCGGGGAGACTCAATTGTTTTGAATTTATGAAACTGTTTCTAGTATCGTTAGGACAACGCAGGCCGATCAGCTTGTTAGTCTTACTTAACTTTGACTACTTAATTTTGATGATATACTTGTACGTTGTAAAAGTGAATTTTATTTAGTTTTTGACGCCTTTACAACCTTAAAAGGAATAAACGTGTGTTTTCTCCCATTTGCTATTTAAAAATAAATAACAAAACTTACATTCACACTGTATTTTAGTCCTCATATTCGCACTTCGCCAGCAATTTCTCCAAACGACAACAATGAAATTAACGACCGCTTCACGAAGTGTTTGAGGACACATTAGTATGGTTTAGGTGGTTTTTAGTTCACATTATTGATTATTTTAAGGCTGAATGCGCATAGAACTTTTAAAATTTACATAATGGAATGATTGAATGAATGGAATGTGTGCCTGTCAAAGGCGCCATGCAAATGTCAAAATATTATGGAGGAATCGCAAGTTTAATGTTTCTTTTGAAGTGTACTGTTAGTGTTTCCTCGCAAAATGAGAGAAAAGTAATATACTTCTCTCAGCCGAAATATCAATTTAAGATATCGTTTGCATTGGAAGGCCGAGACGCATTTACTCGGCCATAATTTGCTTTTTTTTCGACCTCGGAGTAATGTACTATTTTATGCAATATTTTCTTTGGTAGGTATTTTACGACAAAATGAAGGAGGCTCAGCAGGAGATCCGCTCCTTAGCAGCAAGCAGCACATCAGCTACCAATGCAGACAAACAACGCAATACTCCGGCTGAGAAACACAAACCTCCTACACCTGACGGTAAGCAAGATAAACCATTATACATACATAAATACATATAATCACGCCTATATCCCTAATGGGGTAGGCAGAGCGTAAACGACCTAAACCAAGGTCGTTCCGCCACGTCTGACAAAGTTTTGAGGGTGATTTAAGATATATTTGTAGGTATATTGCTGTAGTGACAGGTTGTCAGCCCATCGCCTAAATTGCAATATACTGGAACCCTCGGATCCCTTAGCTGGTTTTTACAGCATGCTCGGGAGGAAATGCAGCTGGCACATTCTATGTTTTTCTTTCGCTTCCAGGCCAGCATGGAAGAAACCATTATAAGAATGAAATGAATGAAGATGTACACTTATCTTGTATGGACATGTGTAGAGAACTATTATTATATTTATCATCTTATGTCACATGCAGCAATAAAGAACTATAACTATGACTATGACATCAACTTACATTGGAATCTGGTATTTTCGCTTTACCGCCCACATCTTATTGGATCACTTAACCGATACGCACTTTAAACTTTGTTGGATGACCCGTGAAGACCTTTTATTATATCGTTGACGCTTCGCCTAGCGTGACTGTTATTGGGTATATTGGACAAAGTGACGCAGCATTAAATGAGTTGTTTTTTTTATATATTTGATGGTCCGTTGTTTCATTGTTCTTCTGTCGAGTGGGTATCCAGTCTATCGACCCGATTAACCCTGGTGTCAGAGTTTTTAAACCGCCTAGTAGCACAACTATCAGGCCTCTGACATGGTTTTTTAAGTAACGACCACTATCAAAGACAGCGACCGGGACCGACGGCTTAAAGTGCCCTCCGTAGCACGAAATCTTTTTCTTTTCGGACAATCAGGTGATTTAGCCTGCAATGTCCTAACCAAACTGGGGAAAATTCACAAAGTGATAAATTCTCAAATATCAACTTTGTGTTTCCCCCCTGGGAATCGAACCCAGGACCTCCGTATCGGGAGTCCATGGCACTAGCCACTAGACCACGGAGGCAGTTTATTGCCCTGTGGATTTATGGTTCGCGATTTCGATGGGGTATTTTTGTACATATATACATGCATATAATCACGCCTTTATCCCTAATGGGGTAGGCAGAGCGTAAACGACTTAAATAAAGGTTGTTCCGCTACGTCGGACAAAGTTTTGAGGGTCATTTAAGATAGATATGTAGGTATATTGCTGTAGTGACAGGTTGTTGGCCCATCCCCTAAATTACAATATACAGAAACCCTCGGATCCCTTAGCTGGCCTCTACAGCATGCCCGGGAGGAAATGCAGCTGGCACATTCTATGTTTTTCTCTCGCTCCCAGTCCAGCATGGAAGAACATAGGTACGCAATTATGACCTGTGATGTTATGTTATGTTTCCCAGATAAATCGGCTCCCGGGCCCCTAGTGGTCGGCGAAGAAATGGACGACGAAGTGAATTCGGCGTGCGGTTCCGCCGTCAACGCATACTCCGACATACACACCATGTCGCACGGTAAACATATACATACATATAATCACGCCTTTATCCCTAATGGGGTAGGCAGAGCGTAAACGATCCAAACAAAGGTCGCTCCGCCACGTCTGACAAAGTTTTGAGGGTTATTTGAAGATAGATTTGTAGGTATATTGCTGTAGTGATAGGTTGTCAGCCCATAGCCTAAATTACAATATACTGAAACCCTCGAATCCCTTAGCTGGTTTTTACAGCATGCCTGGGAGGAAATGCAGCTGGCACATTCTAAGTTTTTCTGTCGCTCCCAGGCCAGCATGGAAGTAAACATATTACACAATACTCTAGGATTCCCTGTATCGGGTTGCCATGGACATACACAGAAACAACCACAAAGAACAGCAGCAGAAACGGACACTCAAATTCATCATTTAAAATGTCTGCCCGGCCGGGAATCGAACCTGGAACCCTCTGCGTAGCATTCAGATACTCTGCTTACTAGGCTATGCGGTCGTCGAAGGCTATATGCTGGTCATAGGCTACCCCTACGCTGGGGTACTTTCAATACCCGCCACACTTTGAGGGGAGGGGCAAGTACATTTCAAGAGAATTGTTTTATTTCTAACATGCAGTATCATCTGGAAGACATCGCTTAAAGCACACTTTTTTTATATAAAAGGGGTTTGCTCTTAACTCTAGACACCAAGTCAGGGATGACAGTGACAGAGTCGACCATGGAGCAAGCTCACCCAGAAGTTGCCTGTTATAGCACTAACAATCTCACGCACCGACGGAACACAGCAAGCTGTTTGACGCCGGACTCCGGTGGTCGGGTGGTTGCGAGCCAGGCGGCCCCAAGCTGAGCCTACTCCCACTTTATTGGGATCGTTCATCCGTACTTATTCACAGGCAAGCCTGTGTTGCCGTTGCTCGGGGTAGATCCTATCCCACCCCAAAGTTTTCTTTTAGTGTCGTTTTTTCTTCTGTCCATCCAATCATACATACCTAGTCCCATAAGATATGTATGGTGTAAAATTGTACTATGGTGACTGAAGACGCTCCCTGTTTCCAGGATCAACGGTATTGGAGGAGATCCTGGCGGAGAAGAAGCGCGAGGCAGGCGGGCCGGGGCCGGATGTTCTGCCCGCTAAAGTAGCCATCATGAAGCCTATCCTGCGCTTTCTTCAGCTGCTCTGCGAAAACCATAACCCTGATCTACAAGTGAGTGCAACTACTATTAATTAACTGCCTCCGTGGTCAATTGGCTAGTGCCATGGACTCCCGATCCGGAGGTCCCAGGGGGGAAACAAAAAGTTGATATTTGAAAATTTATCACTTTGTGATTTTTTCCCCAGTTTGGTTAGGACATTGCAGGCTGAATCACCTGATTGTCCGAAAAGAAAAAGATTTTGTGCTTCGGGGGGCACGTTAAGCCGTCGGTCCCGGTCGCTGTCTTTGATAGTGGTCGTTACTCAAACCATGTCAGAGGCCTGATAGTTGTGCTACTAGGCGGTTTTAAAAACTCTGACACCAGGGTTCATCGGGTCGATAGACTCGATACCCATTCGACAGAAGAAGATTAATTAAGGGGACATTTATCTTATTTCGTAAAATGCCGCGCTCGCTTCGCTTGCGTAATGAAATTCATTTTACTATCGTGAAATATCAGACTTGCTTCTTGTCTAAATTTTGAAGTGGCTTTGACCCGCAACTTATTAATTTCATGTATTGTCACATTATATATTCGTCTTTTGTCGCGATGTGATTGTTTTTATTTTATATGAATATCCTCGGAAAAGACGCTAGTGCACCCAAATGTCCGAGGTGTTCAAAGTTTTTCCGATCAAACTATTGAAACTTAAGTGAGACATTCTACATAAAGATTGTAATAACGGGATCTCACTCTCGGTATGTCGTGAAGTACGCGACTTATATTCCAAGTTGAGTGTCCGTTTAAAATCTTTGTTTTTCCGATCACTGGTTCTATAGATTTAGGGTTTGAACCCCCAATTTCCTACCCTGGCTTTTATGACTAGTTCTTTGTATAGCTAACTTCCACTTTCCAGAACCTACTTCGCAACCAGAACAACAAGACGAACTACAATCTAGTGTCGGAGACGCTGCAGTTCCTGGACTGCATCTGTGGGTCCACCACCGGAGGCCTGGGGCTCCTGGGGCTCTACATCAATGAGGGCAACGTGGCCCTCATCAACCAGACCTTGGAGACTCTCACTGAGTACTGCCAAGGTGAGGTCACAAACCAAGCAAGAGCATAAAAACGAATGTAACAAACATTCAAAACATCAAATAATGTTTATTTATTTATTTATTCTTTACCACGGAAAGCATGTACATTATACACACTATACAACAAAAGCATAAATAAAGAGACGCCTATAAACATGACTAGTGTTTAGTAGCAGCCCCAATGGACCAAAGTCTGTGCTAGGACTGATACATCTTATATTTATTGCCTCATTTGAGAGCGGTGTCATCTAGATTATCGGTTGTACAGTTGTTTATGAATAATGTGAAGTAAATATTTTAAAATGACGAGTCGTTCGTACGAACTTCTTATATTATTTTTTTTTGTGGATTTTTAGTACTAACAATGCTATTTTATTTCATATAATATGAAAGAAAGAATGTCAAACAGCTTGCTGTGTTCCGTCAGTGCGTGAGACAGCCGTAACAGGCATCTTCTGAGTGAGGTCGCTCCATCGTCGACTCTGTCACGGTCATCCCTGACCTCGTGTCTAGAGTCAATAAAAACAAACTTTTAGGATCAAAAATATCACATTATTTACTATATTTTTTCTTTCACAGGTCCATGTCACGAAAACCAAAACTGCATCGCGACGCACGAGAGCAACGGACTCGACATAATAACAGCTTTGATACTAAACGACATCAACCCACTAGGTACATTCATACAGCGTGTAAAGGAAACTTCCATGCTGGCCTGAGAACGAGAGAAAAACATAGAATGTGCCAGCTGCATTTCCTCCCGGGCATGCTGTACAAACCAGCTAAGGGATTCGAGGGTTTCAGTATATTGTAATTTAGGCGATGGGTTGACAACCTGTCACTACAGCAACATACCTACAAAACTATCTTAAATAACCTTCAAAACTTTGTCAGACGTGGCGTAACGAGTTTTATTTAGGTCATTTACGCTCTGCCTACCGCATTAGGGATTATGGCGTGATTATATGTATGTATGTAAAAGAAAAACTTAATGAATTTAAAAAAAGACCTATACGGCATTTTGTATAGAAAAGCTATTTAGATGTGTTCAGTTGCGTTGAACCCCTGTATGTTTTCGGTACACCGTGTCTTACACGCTATACGGGTGTAAGGGACAGCATCCCACAAATTAATAGGGGATGCTCAGTCAACGACACTGAACAACTTTCATCAGAAAATATTTGGATTTGTCATACAAAATGTCCCACCTCTATCAGACAATTTGTATAATGTGTAAAAGTCAAAAAACATTTCACTTGCTGCAAGAATTTCCTACTGCTGTAGTCTCAAGTGGTCTTTATTAACACGACCCTAAGTGCGCCTGCGCACGTGCGTTTTATAACTCCCCCGCCGTCTCTTCTTTAAATATCGTCCATGATTGAAATTGAAATAGAAATATCATCAATAACATGATTATAATATTGACTGAGAGCGATAGAAAATAATAGAATGTGCCAGCTGCATTTCCTGTAAAATACATGCTGTAAAAACCAGCTAAGGGATCTGAGGGTTTCAGTATATTGTAATTTAGGTGATGGGCTGGCAATCTGTCACTACAGCAATATACAAATCTATCTTAAATATACCTCAAAACTATGTCAGACGTGGCGGTACGACCTATGTTTGGGTCGTTTGCGTTCTGCCTACCCCATTAGGGATAAAGGTGTGACTATATGTATGTATGTCCGGGAGTAAATGCAGCTAGCACATCCTATGTTTTTCTCTCGCTCCCAGTCCAACATGGGAGAATGTATGTTCTATTATATTCTACCATAACCATGTCGGAGGCCTGATAGTTGTGCTACTAGGCGGTTTAATAACTCTGACACCAGGGTTCATCGGGTCCATAGACTCGATACCCACTCGACAGAAGAAGATTCTATTCCTATTCCATTCCAGGCTGCACTCGCATGGAGCTAGTGTTGGAACTAAAGAACAATGCATCGAAGCTGTTACTAGCTATCATGGAGTCGAGGAACGACTCTGAGAATAACGCTGAACGGATATTGTACAACATGAACCCAAAACAGCTGGTGAGTGACATTTTACCGCAGGAAAAATGAGTATTTTCCTTATAAAATTTGGTACTGGCAGAATATCAGCGCTGTAGTATTACACTACAGCACAATGCTGAGTCAGCGCCAAGTTGACTGACACAATGTGGACAGTGTGGTACACTGACACTGTTGTTTTTGTATGTTACATATTAAGTTTGTTTTGTATTTTTGTCATGTTACGTTTGTTAATGTTATGTTCGTTATATTATTGTCCTCATTGTTCTTTATTGTAACTGTACTGTACCATTTCCTGTATCTGTTTTGTGTCGGTCAATAAAAGTTTTAATCAATCATTCAATCAAAATATAGTTTCTAACCTTTCATGACTTTTGGACAGCATTTCAGACATAAAATTGTTGATTTTCCCACAGGAATAGAATATTTTCCCGTGGGTAAAAAATACTATTTTCGCATTGAAAGGTAGTTAGATGGCCTACTACGACGTTTGGACAGCCTCTCAGCCAAAAAATAGAATTTCCTATGCAAACAATATATTTTCAAATGGGAAAAAACACTATTTTCCCTAGAGAAAATATCACCATTTGAGCTATTTAACGCTCAACAGTCTCTGTAAAAGTTATCACGTCGATCCGTGTCTCCGTTTAGACGTAAATCAGTTTATCATTTACGAAGTTTTCTTCGCATTACATGACGTTTTTCATTGTTTCGCAGGTAGATGTTGCGTGCTCCGCCTTCCACCAAGAGCACGCAATGGACACTGAATCGGACTCAGACGACGAAGCACCACTACAAGGCGTCTCACCGAAGGAAGTGAGTTTTTAAGACTTGATAGTATAGTTCAGAGTTTTCCGATAGATGGCGTTAATCTAATTAATGATGCAAACCCATCTGCGGGCCGTTTGTTCTGATTCTGATTGCATGGTTCGTATTTTTAACATTGAGTTATCGATACCAACTTGTTTTGCGGCCTATAAACTGTTTTTTATTTGCAACTTAGCAAACGTTTAAATTTCGGAACCGCAGACGATAACGTTTTTACAAACATTTGTTTTGCGCTTGACTTTCTTTAACGTTGTAAAGCAAAAACAGGTTATGGGTCGCAAAACAAGTTGGTATCGATAACGTAACATTAAAAAAACGAAGCTTACCACGTTACATCGATTACTCTTATGTTGTAAAACCATAGGAAATAAACACCTTCGAGATTTTTGACAATATTTTTTTTTTTATGTTGTAAAACCATAGGAAATAAACACCTTCGAGATTTTTGACAATATTTTTTTTTTTTTTTCTCAGGTGGGCCACAACATCTATATCTTATGTCACCAGCTGGCTACCCACAACAAAGAGCTAGCGTCTCTTGTACGCTCTACGGCTAGCGGGCCCAACGCCGCGCCCCTGCAGTACTACCGTACTCACACGGCGCAGATAGAAGTGAGTACTCGCTGTGTACAGCACTAGCCGCGCCCCTGCAGTACTACCGTACTCACACGGCGCAGATAGAAGTGAGTACTCGCTGTGTACAGCACTAGCCGCGCCCCTGCAGTACTACCGTACTCACACGGCGCAGATAGAAGTGAGTACTCGCTGTGTACAGCACTAGCCGCGCCCCTGCAGTACTACCGTACTCACACGGCGCAGATAGAAGTGAGTACTCGGTGTGTACAGCACTAGCGGCGCCCCTGCAGTACTACCGTACTCACACGGCGCAGATAGAAGTGAGTACTCGCTGTGTACAGCACTAGCCGCGCCCCTGCAGTACTACCGTACTCACACGGCGCAGATAGAAGTGAGTACTCGCTGTGTACAGCACTAGCCGCGCCCCTGCAGTACTACCGTACTCACACGGCGCAGATAGAAGTGAGTACTCGCTGTGTATAGCACTAGCCGCGCCCCTGCAGTACTACCGCACTCACACGGCGCAGATAGAAGTGAGTACTCGCTGTGTATAGCACTAGCCGCGCCCCTGCAGTACTACCGCACTCACACGGTGCAGATAGAAGTGAGTACTCGCTGTGTATAGCACTAGCCGCGCCCCTGCAGTACTACCGCACTCACACGGTGCAGATAGAAGTGAGTACTCGCTGTGTATAGCACTAGCCGCGCCCCTGCAGTACTACCGCACTCACACGGTGCAGATAGAAGTGAGTACTCGCTGTGTATAGCACTAGCCGCGCCCCTGCAGTACTACCGCACTCACACGGTGCAGATAGAAGTGAGTACTCGCTGTGTATAGCACTAGCCGCGCCCCTGCAGTACTACCGCACTCACACGGTGCAGATAGAAGTGAGTACTCGCTGTGTATAGCACTAGCCGCGCCCCTGCAGTACTACCGCACTCACACGGTGCAGATAGAAGTGAGTACTCGCTGTGTATAGCACTAGCCGCGCCCCTGCAGTACTACCGTACTCACACGGTGCAGATAGAAATGAGTACTCGCTGTGTACAGCACTAGCCGCGCCCCTGCAGTACTACCGTACTCACACGGTGCAGATAGAAGTGAGTACTCGCTGTGAACAGCACTAGCCGCGGGCCCAACTTTAAGCGTAGGGAAGTAAATGAGAGGCATAATTTACGCAGTAATGCATTGGAACAGCAACTCGTCACTCCATCCCATAAATTAATTAGAACTAAAAAATCGCTATACATATATAGTAGGCCCGTCCGTATATAACCGCTTACCACGCTCCATAAGAAATTCAGCTTCCACGGCTATATCACTGCATAGTATAAAACAAAGTCGCTTTCTCTGTCCCTATATCCCTATGTATGCATAAATCTTTGAAACTACGCAACACATTGTGATGCGGTTTTAATGAATAGCGTGATTCAAGAGGAAGGTTTATATGTATAATACATGCATAATATAGTAGAGAAACACTGATAATTACCGTGCGAAGCCGGGGCGGGTCGCTAATAAGTTAAAAATTTGTTATATCAACGCCAATTTTATAGCTTTACGGATTTTTTAAACGAACATATCATTTTATAAAAAATAGATTAATGAATCATATACTTATGATGGTCAATTTGCAATCCTAATTGTTTTGTGTTATACTTTTATTATCTACACTAATATTATAAAGAGGAAAGATTTGTACCTATTTTTGTATGTTTGTAATGAATAGGCTCAAAAAGTACTGGGCCGATTTAAAAAAATCTTTCACCAATAGAATGCTACATTCTTCCAATTTGACATAGGCTACATATCATTTTGAAAAAAATTAGGGATCCTTGGTAAAATTTGAACAATGTAACCGAAGGTGTAGAAAAATGAGTTTATTTACCCCGTGCGAAGCCGGGACGGGCTGCTAGTGACTTATATAATAATATTTTTTGTTTTACAAGCCAGCTGAAAATCAGCGCTGTGGTCCAGAGACACAGCTTTTTGCTGAGCTGATCGCGTTTTTTAGCGCCTACAAATCTGTTTTTTATAGCTAAGTTCGTTGTTTTTGATTTTTTTTTAAATTTTATTTTATTGTTTTATATGTCCTTGTGATTTGTATTGGTGCTCAATAAATGTTTTATCTATCTATCTATCTACAATATTCAAAAAATTTCTTCCATGCTGGACTGGGAGAGATAGAAAAACATAGCATGTTCCAGCTGCCCTTCCTCCCGGGCATGCTGTAAAAACCAGCTAAGGGATCCGAGGGTTTCGGTATATTGCAATTTAGGCGATGGACTGACAACCTGTCCCTACAGCAATATACCTACTAATCTATCTTAAATAACCCTCAAAACTTTGTCAGACGTGGCGAAACGACCTTTGTTTTGGACGTTCACGCTCTGCCTACCCCATTAGGGATAAAGGCGTGATTATATGTACCGCTGCCAACAATAACTTAGATACGAATGACATTTCTACGCGTTTCGTTTTTGCTAAGTCTCCGACATATTTTTTAAATTATAACCACCAACTATGTTGTATCCCAGATCGTGAGAACGGACCGGAGCATGGAGCAGATCGTGTTCCCGATCCCGGAGATCTGCGAGTACCTGCCGTCGGACAGTAAGCACCGGGTGCTGCAGTCCGCCGAGCGCGACGACCAGGGCAGCAAGGTCGCCGACTTCTTCGGCCGGCTCGACAACCTGCTGCACGAGATGAAGTGGCAGAAGAAGCTGCGCGGTGAGTATCTACCCTCAAAATATCTTCAGGATCACTTCATAAAAGATGGACAATTATTATTATTATTCTTGAGCAGGCATATATCATCATATATATATATAAATATAGGACTGCTGGAAGAGATTTTTTTTTTGTTTAATATGTATATTCAGTGATCCTTGTCTCAATTTAATAGGATAAATAATATGTTAATTTATGTTAGTATTTATTGTTTTGCTCGTTTTATCTATCTCGTTTTCTATATGTGCAAATCTGTAAATAGCTCTTAGTTTTGTATATTTTTGTATTACTATTTTATTGTCGCTGATGATTTGCCAAAAAATTTAAAATAAATTATAAAATAAATAAAATATGTCCTTCGTATTTTACATATTTTATTGTGTACAATAAACTGTTAAATAAATAAATACTAAACCGAACGTTATGCGAGCCAAGCGAGCATATTTCACTAAAATTGAATCAACACGGTACGCGAGTGAAGAAAGCACTACACTACTCGAAAATTAAACCTAGCACGACATATCACGACAATAGAATCAATACGGTATGCGAGCGAAGCAAGCGCTTCATATAAGCGAGCGAAGAGAGCCCTTCTCTTCCCGTAAAATAAGCGAAGCGATTATGCGATCGAAGCTAGCACGACATTTCACAAATCTACACTACCCGAAAATAAATAAATTTATGTCTGTTTTGTTCCAGGACAACCTCTACTGTTCTGGGTGTCTTCTTATATGTCACTGTGGAGCAATATTCTGTTCAACTTCGCTGTTCTCATCAACGTCATAGTCGCATTCTTTTATCCGTTTCAAGCAGAAAATCCAAGTGAGTATTTTTCCATTTTGAAGTTAGTACCTAACTAGGTATTTTTCTACGTCTTCTGATAAGTTTTGAAGGCATTTCTAAAGGGTCAGCTTAGAATTAACTGAATTTTTGAGAACGTTACCTGTATTTTTGTTTAATATGAAAGAAAGAAAATAATAAATTCGCCTCCAACAAGAGTCGAACCTGCGACTCTGGAATACTGGTCCATCGCTCTACCACTGAACTACCGCGGCCATGATGGAAACATAGTTATAGCGACGTCATAGCGACGTTAGAAACATCTAGCCGAATAGTTTAAGAACTGCACAGAGCTTAACCAGTCACTCCACTACTCCTCGGTAGCTCAGTGGCAGAGCGATGGACCGGCATTCCAGAGTCGCAGGTTCGAGTCCTGCCCGAGGCGAATTTATTATTTTATTTCTTTCATATCATATGAAATAAAATAGTATGGTTAGTGCAAAAAGCCTTCAAAAACATGTATTATTGTCGTTGTTTCCCGCAGAGCTGGGCCAGCACCTGTCGCTGGTAGTGTGGCTGGTGTCGGCGGCGTCGGCGGCGCTGGTGATGTGGCTGCCGCGCTCGTCCGGCGCGCGCGCGCTGCTCGCCAGCGGCATCGTGCGGCTCATATACAGCGCCGGGCCCGAACCCACAGCATGGTGTTTAGGGATGCTCACTGTAAGTGAGAAATTTCATATTATATTGAGCGAGGTATTGACTTATACACACTTAGACATTGATTGGTGTAAATCGTGAGCGAAGCGAGCGTGAAATTTGACGGTATTGGTCGAGGTATATTAACGTATAAGGCGATCTTAGCGAGCGCGATATCGCATGTTATTGATCGGAGTAAATCGCGAGCGAAGTGATCGTGAAATTTCACGTTATTGGTCGAGGTATACTAAATTAAATGCGATCATAGCGGGTGCGAGTCCACATGTCATTGATTGGGGTAAATCACAAGGTACGAGAGCTTTAAATTTCACGATATTGATCGTGGTATATTCACTTATAGGACGATCGTAGCGAGCACGAGATCGCAAGTTAGGTATGTTAACTGATAGGGTGAGCGTAGCGACGTGTCATTGATTGTGGTATATCACGAGCGTAAAATTTCACGTTATTAAGCGACGTATATTATAGATACGACATTAGCGATCAATGGTTATTATTTAAAGGGCGAGCGAAGCGAGCACAAGATACCGATCGGGGTATTTTATTTATATTATATTGTAAGCATAGCGAACGTGTAATTTCACGTTTCACGTTATTGGTCGAGGTATATCAACTTATAGTGCGACCACAGCGAGCCCGACATTACATGGTATCCATCGGGAGCACCACTTGTCACGACTGTCCCGAGCGAAGCGAGTGTGAGATTTCTCATTAATGATTGACTGTTTGATTCACTGTTTTGTATATAAGAACTATTATTGTTCAATAATATATAAAGTCGTACCTAATCAGAATTGAATGAGTGTTTTTCCTTTGTCAGATAATAGTGAAGGGCATACACCTGGCATCCATAATGGGGAATCAAGGCACGCTGTCC
Source organism: Scrobipalpa costella (assembly GCA_949820665.1). NCBI lineage: Eukaryota > Metazoa > Arthropoda > Insecta > Lepidoptera > Gelechiidae > Scrobipalpa > Scrobipalpa costella. Next base: position 3,223,956 of record OX463320.1, on the reverse strand, counting down.
AAGTCGATGCGCGCCGTGGTGACGGACCCGGAGTTCCTCTACCACAGCTTGTATCTCGTGTTCTGCTTTCTCGGTGTCTGCACTCACCCATTCTTTTTCTCGGTCTTGGTAAGTGGTTCTTGTTTTGCCTAGTATTAATAATTTACTTTACTCCTGTAACTGTAACGCGTCAATTCATTTTATTCCTCTGTTTCATAAACAAGAAGAAGATATTGCTACATTAGCAATAAGGCCGCCAATTGTACTACTTTTCTTTTTAGCATTTTGTAATTTCTGTGTTTTTGTGCAATAAAGTATATTGTATTGTAACTGTTACCAAGCAGACTTAGCCAAAGTTTGTACATTCCTAAGAGTTAATTCCTTTGTAGTTCACAAATTTAGTCTTCAAGCTATTTTTTAAAGGAGCTGAGTTTTGTTTCAGAAATTATTATGTAGTTTTATAAATCCTATGTAAATTTACTAATTCTAGGATTCTGTCTGGTCTGGTTTCCCTTTTGCGTTGCGGGAATCCAACAAAACCAGTATCCTTGTTCAATAAGGCCGCCTAATTGTGCTTTGTTTGTGTGATATTTGTTAAAAAAAACTGTAATTTCTTGTTTCTGTGCAATAAAGAATAATTGTATAGGTTGACTTGTAAAAAAGGCTAGAAAGATGTTAATAAAACATTTACTAATTAGTTCAATTTACTTCCATGCTGGCCTGGGAGCGAGAGAAACACATAGAATGTGCTAGCTGCATCTCCTCCCGGGCATGCTGTAAAAACCAGCTAAGGGATCCGAGGGTTCCAGTATATTGTAATTTAGGCGATTGGCTGACAACCTGTCACTACAGCATATACCTACAAATCTATCTTAAATAACCCTCAAAATTTGTCAGACGTAGCGGAACGACCTTTGTTAGGTCGTTTATGCTCTGCCTACCCCATTAGGGATAAAGGCGTGATTACATGTATGTGTATGTACTTAATTAGGCTACTCATTTATTTTTTATTTGGTTGTAGTTACTGGACATTGTGTACCGCGAAGAGACGCTCCTGAACGTGATGCGATCCGTAACCCGCAACGGGCGGTCCATCTTACTGACGGCCGTGCTGGCGCTAGTGCTGGTCTACATGTTCTCGCTGGTCGGCTACCTGTTCTTCCGCGACCACTTCCTCACCACAGTCGACACGCTCGACGGTAAGCGGCCGGCGTAGCACTAGGGCTGGCTGAACCTAGATTAAACCCTTAGAAATTACAGTCATTTCAGTGAAATTGTATTTTTTTCTGAGGACAGTTGAAATATTTGATTAACATTGGGGCTTTTGAATTTTAATCGCGAGCGAAGCGAGCGCGAGAGTTTACGAAATCTGAATCAATATGTTATGCGAGCGAAACGAGCTCAAGGCTTAACGAAAACTGAATCAATATGTTATGCGACCGAAGCGCGCTAAACATCTACGAAATCGGAATGAATATGTTACGCGAGCGAAACGAGCTCGATGTCTAACGAAAACTGGACCAATTAGCGAGCGTGACAAACCGCGAAATCTGAATCCATATGGTATGTGAGCGAACCGAGCTCAACATCCAACGAAAACTGAATGTATATGTTACACGAGCGAAGCAAGCGCGACGCCATAACAAAAAAAAATATTTAAGTAATTTTATTATTGCCTTTCAGATGATCCTTTATTTGACATAAACAAGTGTTCTGACGACCCCGCCAACAAGTACCTGCACGAGTCAGGCGGGGGCGGGGGCGGGGGGGCGTGCCAGAAGAACCCCCGCTTCGTGTCGGTGGGCGGCGAGCTGCGGGAGCGCAGCTGCGACTCGCTCATCATGTGCATAGTGACCACGCTTAACCAGGGACTGAGGAACGGCGGCGGCATCGGGGACACGCTGCGGGCGCCGGCCAGCTCGGTCAGTGGCATCGCTCTTTATTCATGTTCTAAATCAGACGAGGGCATTCGACAATCTTGTTAATAAATTACGCGAATGAAGCAAGCGCTTCTTGTAATCATAACCTAAATTGAATCATACATACATATAATGACGCCTTTATCCCTAATGGGGTAGGCAGAGCGTAAACGACCCTAAGGTAGTTCCGCCACGTCTGACAAAGTTTTGAGGGTTATTTATGATATATTCCTAGGTATATCACTGTAGTGACAGGTTGTCAGCCCATCGCCTAAATTACACTATTCCGAAACCCTCGGATCCCTTAGCTGGTTTTTACAGCATGCCCGAGAGGAAAGCAGCTGGCACATTCTATGTTTTTCTCACGCTTCCAGGCCAGCATGGAAGTAAATTCAATCAGAACGTGATATTTCAGGAAAGTTGAATGAATACTTTACTCAAGACATACAAGGGCGAAATTCCACAAAAAATGAATGAACACGTTTCGCGAGTGAAGCAAGCGCGTTACCTACTAAATCAATGTGTGGCGTGAGTGAAGCGAGCGCGACATTTCGCAGCATAAAGCTGAGCTAGACCTTTTTGTCGCCTTAGGTTATATTTTTTAAGTATGTTTCATTTTTAAATGTATGTTCATGGTGACAAATAAAGATTTTTCTATTCTTTCTATTCTATTTTACATAAGTTATAAGTAAATACGTCAAGCTTAGCAAACTTGAAAATTATACAAAAATATATACACTACTAAAATCCTTTTTGGATTTTTCAGTTTACAAATGAATAAATGTTATCGTGTTCCAGGAGCCGCTGTTCGTGGCGCGCGTGGTGTACGACCTGCTGTTCTTCTTCGTGGTTATCATCATCGTGCTCAACCTGATCTTCGGAGTCATCATCGACACGTTCGCTGATCTCAGGAGCGAGAAGCAGCAGAAGGAACTCATACTGAAGAACACTTGTTTTATTTGCGGTGAGATTGCTAATGATAAGAGTTTTTCTCGTCTTCATTAGACTTTATTTATTGAACACAAAAATATCTGGATAAGAATTTGTGTATCCAAAAGTTATAAAAGAGAGCCAAGTCAAATTGTTTGAGATTCATGTCGAGTTTTTTTTAATCATAATTTATGATGCTACTGAGTTTTAAGTATCACAATAGAAGTAGGGTATGGCCACTTCCAGTTATATTTTCGTTAATGTTATTTAGTTTTATGGACTAAAAAATAACACAATATTGGACTCGATTCTAAATACCACCGGCTAAAACTAAAATTAAAATCTATCTGTCAGTTTCAAAATAATAAAATTGAATAAAGACACTTTATTCAACTTTACTCTATGGTTTCACACTTGGTTCGCTCGATGCTGACGCGCATGTGCCCGTGTCCCCAGTAGGTATTTCTGTCAATTTTATTCTCCATATCATATGATGACGGATAAAAATGACAGATAACGCATAAAACCACTGACTATAAATCAAAAACCGGAGATAATAGATCTTTTTTCCAATGCTTTTAGTCTGAAAGTGACAGATAGATTTTAATTTTAGGTTTAGCAGGTTAAATCTAGAATTAAGCCTAACATTTGACCCGTTTGTCCCCAGGATTGAACAGGTCGGCATTCGACAACAAAACAGTCTCTTTCGAGGAACACATAAAAAGCGAACACAACATGTGGCACTACCTCTACTTCATGGTGCTCGTGAGGGTCAAAGACCCCACAGAGTTCACCGGCCCGGAGAGCTACGTGCATTCCATGATCAAGGTGGGTGTAAGGGACAGCATCTTATAAACTGAGGGTCAAAGACCCCACAGAGTTCACCGGCCCGGAGAGCTACGTGCATTCCATGATCAAGGTGGGTGTAAGGGACAGCATCTTATAAACTGAGGGTCAAAGACCCCACAGAGTTCACCGGCCCGGAGAGCTACGTGCATTCCATGATCAAGGTGGGTGTAAGGGACAGCATCTTATAAACTGAGGGTCAAAGACCCCACAGAGTTCACCGGCCCGGAGAGCTACGTGCATTCCATGATCAAGGTGGGTGTAAGGGACAGCATCTTATAAACTGATAGGGTTGGCTCAGTAAACAACACTGAACAACTTTCATCAGGAAATTCTTTCAGGGTTATCATCATCTCCCTAGCCTTATTCCGTATCTTACGGGTTGGCTACCTAATCTAGGGATTGCACGAGGGTACTGGTTTTCAGGGTGTGAAAATAAAAATAAATTTTCCATACAAAATGTCCACCAGACAAGTTTACGGAATGTTCCTTTTTGTTTACTTCCTGAAACAAATTTCCTGGTGGAAGTTGTTCAGTATCGTTGATTAAGCAACCCCCATCAGTTTGTGGAATGCTGTCCTATTTTATTATACTAGCCTAAACTGTCCCACTGCTGAACATACTGAAGAACACTTGTTTTATTTGCGGTAAGATTGCTAATGATAAGAGTTATTCTCGTCTTCATTGGACTTTATTAATTGAACACAAAAATACCTAGCTACGTGCATTCCATGATTAAGGTGAGTGTAATGGGGTGTAAGGGACAGCGTACACACGTGGGCAAGAAGGCTGCATAGATGAAGTGGGACTGGGCAGGTCATGTGACCCGAATGCATCCAGAGAGGTGGGCAAAGCTGGCTACTCCATCTGTTGAGTGGGTATCAAGTCTATCGACCCGATGAACCCTGGTGTCAGAGTTTTAAAACCGCCTAGTAGCACTGACATGGTTTGAGTAACGACCACTATCAAAGACAGCGACCGGGACCGACGGCTTAACGTGCCCTCCGAAGCACGAAATCTTTTTCTTTTCGGACAATCAGGTGATTCAGCCTGCAATGTCCTAACCACACTGGGGAAAAAATCACAAAGTGATAAATTCTCAAATATCAACTCCGTGTTTCCCCCCTGGGAATCGAACCCAGGACCTCCGGATCGGGAGTCCATGGCACTAGCCACTAGACCACGGAGGCAGTTAAAGCTGGCTACTGACTGGGTGCCCAAAGAACGTCGGCCTAGAGGGAGACAAAGGAGAGATGGCGGGATGACCTCACAGCGTTTGATACAGACTGGTCGGAAACAGCCAAAGATCGGGAAGCCTAGGAAAAGAAAGGGGAGGCCTTTGCCCAGCAGTGGGACAGTTTAGGCGAGTATAATAAAAAGAGACAGCATCCCACAAACTGATGGGGGTTGCTCAATCAACGACACTGAACAACTTTTACCAGGAAATTTGTTTCAGGAAGAAATTGTCCGTAAACATGTCTGATGGACATTTTGTATGGAAAATCTATTTTCATTTTCACACCCTGAAAACCAGTACCCTCGTGCAATGCCCTAGATTAGGTAGCCGACCCCGTGAGATACGGGATAAGGCTAGGGAGATGATGATGATCCTGAAAGAATTTCCTGGTGAAAGTTGTTCAGTGTCGTTTACTGAGCAACCCCTATCAGTTTATGGGATGCTGTGCCTTACACCCCGTAAATAGTTTAGATGACCTGATTGGGTCAGTTAGTTAATGACCGGTATTCCAAGGTCGCAGGTTCAAATCCCGCCTGTGGCATTTTTTAAAATTTGTTGTTTGTTATATTTTGGCATGATTGGCTTATTCTGAGCTGGACTGCAAGCGATAGAAAAATATATGTGCCAGCTTACTATAGCTTAATGTACTTCCCGGACAAGCTGTAAAAACCAGTAATAGTATTTGAGAGTTACAATTTTTGTTATGTGCTGTCAACTTGTCACTGCCTCCGTGGTCTAGTGGCTAGTGCTCTTCCTAGGTTAAGACATCTCAAGAATAAAAATACTGAAGACAAGGCTGCATAGGCTCATATTCTTTTACGACCTTTGTTTAGATCGTTTACGCTCTGCCTACCCCATTAGGGATAAAGGCGTGATTATATGTATGTATGCGTCCGCAGAGCAACAACCTGGACTGGTTCCCGCGGCTGCGCGCGCTGTCGCTGGTGGGCGGCGGCGAGGGCGAGGGCGGCGAGCTGGAGCTGCGCAGCCTGCAGGCGCAGCTGGACAAGGCGCAGCGCGCCGTGCTCGCGCTCACCGACCTGCTGACGGAACTCAGGGACCAGGTCACTGCCGTGCGCTTTATTATGCCCTTTGAAGTTAAACCTATCGTTATTAATGTGTCTTCACTAAATAAAGTTTTGCTTTTAAAAGTGTCATCCACTATTATTTTTAAGCCTATTTTTTGCGGCTAATTTGTTATCTTCTAATTATACTTTTATTCTTCTTTTGATCAAAGATTTGTCATGTCATTATTATCATACTTATAAAGGTACTTATAAAAAGTTTAGACTAAGTTATCCTGGAATAACATGGGCAAAAAGTTTTTATTTCTACAGGAAAATATAATTTAAAATCTATAACCGCCCAATTTGTCCCCCAGATGACCGAGCAAAGGAAACAGAAACAGCGAATAGGGCTGCTCAACTCTACTTCATCCTACCTCCACAACTTGCAGTTGAACCTGCCGCCGTAAGCAACACGCCGGACACTCAGCAGGGACTGGCAAGCGATTATTGGCTTTATGAAGCACGTTTGACTAGGAAACGAGGCCATTTTTGTTTGAAAATTAAGCTTGATTGAGGTGAGTAGGAATTTTATTCGAAGTAGTGTGATCACCCTGTTACCGGCCAGTTCCAGTTATTGGCCACTTACAGAACTACCTCTTTCAATGGTTCGTAACGAGAGATCTACAGGAAGTAAACCTATATTCCGTGGAACTCTTTTGTTATCAATTGAAGAAGACAGTACTGGAAGCGGCTAATAATTGGAGGTGTCCAGGAATAGGGCGTTTTACCACAGTAAAAAAAAGCGGCCAATAAATGACGCTATTTCCTACTCTCACAGAAAATTATTAAAATATTATTAAATTACAACTATACAATATAGTAACTAAAGAAAATTAAATCCTTGGAAAAATTGTGAACATATTTACAAATGGCCAAGTTTTGAACGTTACAACTATCTGGGTACGTGGCAAATACTAAAATCGTAAAGTCAATATTTCTCTACAGTCTCTAAATAACAACCGATCCGCATACTCTCTTAGTACTTAGTACGAAGCACATTTAAACATGAAATAGTTACTATAATACTTCAATAGATATCAAAAATAAAATTTAAAGAAAAAACACGTTCACTGACGCTAATTTTCGATTGAAGTATTTATATAGAACTTGGTGACCGCACTCCCGTGCGCCAAATAAAGACGAAACATACTCATTTTTAACAAAATGATTCTATACAACTCAGCGAATGAAATAAAGATTCTTTACACTAGAGATATGACTAAGAAAAAAAACTTCACTTGGACTTTAAAAAATATAGAATGATCTAGCGTAGAATAGAAATGAATAAAGTACCTAGCACATTTGTTACTCTAGGTCTGATAGTTGGACATATCCTATGATATTTTAATTAGAAATGTTACTCTTTTAAATGGATAGACTATGTGGTTTTCGTTTTGCTGTTTGTCTTTGGAATCAAATACTGGGAGTAAGATTTTAAAGGTAGTATGCAATATAGTAAGAACTTTCGATTCATTTCGAACAATTTAAAAAAAAAACCTCTTACTGGAAGTGGCCAGTTATAGGATCCTTTACCCGAAAGTAGTTTCCCGTTATATTTGTAGCCGACAGATGGAGCCACATCCAGAACCACAAGTTCTGAAACGCGGTATCGAAATTTCTCAGCAATCTGATATACAAGTAAAACTAAACTAATCCGGTTGGACCTCGGTCCCCCTGGTCACAACACTAACCTTTTCCCATTCATCATCACTAAGCCAATTGGCTTCGACAATTCACTCCTAAATATTATAAATACGCTTCTTTAAATGTTGACCGCACCAAAACGAAAACCTTAAATCATCCGAATGTTTAGCCAAGGATTTGAAGTTATCTTGTTATAACTATTAACTATTAAGATATTTTTGAACTGTGCCCTTTTCAATCTAGACTCTTAATTAGAAAAAAAACATATACGGTATATTCGTATAGAGAAAATCTATTATATTGTTAATACTTGTAATGAATTCTTTAAATATAAAATCAAGAACAAAGTTATTCTGTTTGTTTAGTTTTTTAGTCTAGATTTTTATATTGGGGAGTTTGTGGTATTTTATAAATGCTTTTCGTGAATATTATTTTTATTAAATATCTGTCTGTGTTATCTTTATTTGCAAATTGGAAAAGAAAGTTTCTCTTTTTGAGTACCTTTTTGTAAATAGTTATCTTTTTCGTATTTGTACTTTTATTCTTTCTATATTATTCTCAGGCTTCATTGTTTCTGTACAATTTAGTAAAGAGAAGATAATTAATTTTATTTCCTTCCACGAGCTTCCCAAAATACATTTAAACTTGGAAAGTGCAATAATTAATAGCTCAAAATCCTGTTACCTATTTACTCTAGTTAGGCAAACAAATCGAATATTATTTAAACATTTTAAGATCTGAATATCATGTTTCGTCGTGTTTTTTTGTACTTTCTAAACTAAATTTTATCACTCTGCAACTCAGAAAAGGGTTGTACAAATGGTTAACCTTCAAGTTTGTATTTTTTCAAAAGACTGTCATTTCAAAAAAATAAGTAAAAAACTGGCTATCACGTCATATTTTACTACCGGCCGATAACTAACTAGCGGCCGAATACTGAATGTACGCCATATTTGTTACTAGAAATGGCCAGTAACTGGAGATGGCCAGTAACAGGACATAATGATCTGCCTTTTCAAAGTTGCAGAGTACCTCTAGGTTATTTGGGGTGAAAGTGTTTGTTTATTGTAATATTTACTTAGGTTAAGTTTACAACTTTATTCTATACAAGCAAGGTTGTTCTAAATGACAAATTTACTTAATCTGACGAAGTGTAAGAAGCAATATAGTAAACATATATTGGCGTAAATAAATTAGTTTACAATTTTTTATTAGTTTTAATTGAATTCTATATTCCTATTAGGATGTCCAACCTATAATATTTAAAAATACTTTGAAAATGAAATGATAAATAAGTTGGACATTCTAGAAAACATTGTTTTGAACAATTTATTTTTAATATTATTTTGACGCGAGAATTGTTTATGTAAGTGCAGTGCCATTACCAATACATAATATAAAAGGTATTTTTATTACGAATACAAAATTCATAAAGTAGTCATAGATTCACATAAAGTGTCAAGATCGTCTTATTTACCGTTTAAATATTAAATTTCGCATTTACACGATTATGTAGGATGCCAAATACTAGAAAATGTTTTATTATTATACAAAAGTTGTTTTTTGTTGATCTTTGTACTTAAATCGTCTCTCTTCCTAGCAATCTCCTTACTACTTAATAAGTATTGGTGTATATAAAGTTTGTTTAACTAATCGACCAATATATTAACTACATTCCTTCCGCATTATATAATTTATATACATTTGTTTTTATGTATAAGTAGATATAGTCTACTGACAATATTATTGTAGTACTTACCTATTTACTAACTTTCTACAAATTTTACAAAATCTTACTTCTATTTTTCTCATATACATAAATATATTAAATCTCGTAGTTTCTTATATTTAAAACCACGCGTAAGCAAAAAAACGTCATGCAGGGTAGGTAGAGTTGTTGGATCTTTGAGGTAAAATTGGACAAAAAAGTTTTGAGGTTACTTTATTTAAATTTAATTAATATCTGTGTTACCTACACTTTTATTCAAATAAATTAATTTGTAAACTTGATTTTAAATGTATGCAATAAAAATTGTTACCCATAAAGGTTTTTTTTTGGTACTTAAAATTTGTTTGTTATTATTATTTGTTTTTTCGCGTGGTTTAAATTGTATGTAATACACACATTCCTAGTATATTTTATGTTATTTATTTAAATTCTTTATCGAATATTCTTAGATCTGTGTTTCGGAAACTATAGCTTTTTCGAATCTATTTCCGAAATATATTATAATCTTTTTGTTCTATATTTTCTTGTGGCAGAGTATATTAAGTTTGTGATTGACTAAATGTGATGGCTGCAATAATATGTTTTGTTTAACTGAAAATAAATATTATGGCACAAAGTTGATGTCTTTTAATTATGCTTATTATCCCAAGCCTTACGAAATTACTTTTTAAATAATGTTATATATATTAAATAATTTCCTATCGCGTAAACTAAAGTTGAAGCAAATCGAAATAAAGATTAGTTAGAACATTGATTAGATATGGGCCAATTTATGAATGCCAATTTATAATGATGATTGCGTAAAATTAATGAAATTGCAATAATTAAAAAAAACATTCAAAATACAACAAAGAAATTATACATTGAAATTACATAAGTGCCTTCAACTAACTGGTAACTAATTATCGAACTAGCAATGAAGTTAATAAAAACCGTAAACAATGAGATCTGAGAAGATTCACTGAACAACAAAGCAATCGGATCACCTACATTTCAACTGTCTCTGGTGTAGTAGTCTGAACCTTGATCACTTGATTTAGATGTAGTGGGTCCAGTTTTCGTGGAGAATATAGGTATTATACATACGTACATATAGTCACGCCTTTATACCTAATGTGCTAGGCAGAGCGAAAACGGCCTAAACAAATGTCGATCCGCCACGACTGACAAAGTTTTGTTTATTTAAGATAGATTTGTAGGTGTATTGCTGTAGTGACAGGTTGTCAGTCCATCGCCTAAATCGGAATATACTGAAACCCTCGGATCCCTTACCTGGTTTTTACAGCATGCCCGGGAGGAAATGCAGCTGGCACATTCTATGTTTTTCTCTCGCTCCCAGTCCAGCATGGAAGAATCTATGTAATAATGCTGTAATGTGTATTTATGATTATTATGATTAAGTAACAGTATTATCGACAGCAAACTTCAGGTTGTTCAAATGCGTATAAAAATGTAGATAAAACTATTATCTGTATATTATTCGATAGAACATAAAACCCATTTACAACATCTATTTGGAATAAAGTGTATCTCAGAGATAACACGTTCTATTGCTATATGAAAAATGTATTTAGTTAGTTTGATAAATACTAAGTGCCGTCATGCGTGGATGTTTAATGTTTCTATTCACCATCATATGCTTTGGTAAGTATTATTTTTTGCATTCAAATATAGATACAAATCGTCGACGCTCAGTTTACAGCCGTAATCATCATCACTACATAGTATAAAACAAAGTCGCTTTCTCTGTCCCTATATCCCTATGTATGCATAAATCTTTAAAACTACGCAACGGATTTTAATGCGGTTTCTTTTAATGGATAGAGTGATACAAGAGGAAGGTTTATATGTACAATACATGCATAATATAGCAGAGAAACACTGATAATTTCCGTGCGAAGCCGGGGCGGGTCGCTAGTTATATGATAAAGAAAAGATACGACACGAAAACATGTAAATATAGAAACCAAAAATTTGCGCTGCAGGGATTCGAACCTACGAACTTCGGCGTACCTACCGTTCCGCTGCTCTGCCGCTCCCTCCTTTGCTTCCCACTTTGGGGTATACCGATACGTACCGGGTAGATTCTCTCCAATAACGAATTCCCAAGGCAACGCCATAAGCCGACGTTCGAGCCCTAGTAGGTAGTTGTCATTTGCACATAAGGGTGTAGATTGCGTGTAGCAACCTTTACCAATCTTTTTTTCCGGTGACGCATTATATACACTTTGAAGTATGGTGCAAATAGGTCCATTAAAAAAGCTGCTTTTCCACTGATCCATCGCGCATTCTTTTAATCCGGGGGAATTTCTTGGTTTACTTCCATGCTGGACTGGGAGAGATAGAAAAACATAGAATGTTCCAGCTGCCCTTCCTCCCGGGCATGCTGTTGAAGTCAGCAAAAGGGACTCGAGGGTTACAGTGTATTGTAATTTAGGCGATGGGCTGACAACCTGTCACTATAGCAATACATATTACAATCTAAAATTGCCCTCAATTTTTGTCAGACGTGGCGAAAGCGCCTTTTACAAGGCGTTAAACGCTCTGCCTATCCCGTAAGGGATAAAGGCGTGATTTATGAATGTATGTATTTCTTGGTTCCATTCGAACGTTCTAAGTACACGTTTCAGCGCCATCTCTCGAACTATTTAGATGTTTTATTTACATAATTTCAGAAGCATTCATCGCATATCGCCATGAAGAAATCACAGAAAAAAACGTAAAAACACCCTTATACTTTTCAGGGTAGTAGTGTCAACTTATAGCTGGACCCCTCATGATAGCTGGATCATTTAGCCATCGTCTAAATAAAAGTCTTTACAAAAAATGTTTTTACAGTACTCCCGGTAAGAGTGGGTCCTCTTACTGGCAACCTCCAGTTACTGGCCACTTACAAGTAACTTGTAACTATTTTCGGGATAAAGGCGTGATTATATGTATGTATGTATGTATGTATGTAACTATTTTCTACAGTTCAAAAACTTTCTTTTTGTTTTGACGATCACTTTACGGAGGACATTATTCTATTGATTGTAATTTAATTTAATTGTGAAACCTGTATTGTGAAATAAATAAACTAAACTAAACTAAACTTCTTAGGAACAATTGAAGAAAATAGTAACCAGTTCCTGGAACTGGTCATTAACTGAAGATGGTCAGTAATAGGATCAATAGGATTTTACTAACTTTATTGCTTTATTTTTCATATCAGTGCAAACAAGGGGAGGATATGAGCTGAAACTGGTGAACCCTGATGTGGTTCCCAGTAGTTCTGCGACCAGAATAGTGGGTGGGCAGCCCACAACTATAGAGAAATGGCCGTTTATAGTGCAGGTTAGTGTAAATCAAATCCTACACTATATGTCATGAATTAATTATCAGCCAGAAAGTGACCGACTAAATTTTCATCTAACCCGAGGAGTAATTGAGTAATAAGATGCCCAAGTTCTCAGTGTTCGCCAGTTGTACCTAAGTAAAGCCTTTTTGTTGACACACCGGAGTGTATTAAACTCCACAGAATATAAAAGTTTACTCTCGAGGCGGATCTTTAAAGTAGGAAGATTAATGCCAGTACAAACATCCTTCGGTCAAAGATTTGGTAGCTTTTTGTTTCCGCATATCTACAACAGGATTGTTAAATCATGCGATGTCAAGAATCTCCCAACATCCCACGCGAAACGTATTGTTCACAAGTATCTATTAAATCTATCATATAAAGAAACTAAAAATATTTTGGACGTAGTAACATAAATACAATTATCAATTAATTATAATAGTAGTAATAGAACATTCGCGAGCAGTTACCAACACAAACAAAGACACACACACTCACACACACACACACACACACACACACACACACACCCACACCCACACACACACACACACACACACACACACACACACACACACACACACACACACACACACACACACACACACACACACACACACACACACTCATTTTTTTTAACCTTCAATTACATTTAGGTTAAGATGTCTAACTAGGCCTTCTGTAAACTACAAATCGTATCTCACTAAACCTCACGATACAGGTTTGTTCCTAGTGTGAGGTTTGCAAGTTTGTGTTAGAACAAGAGCTGGCTACTTATTTCTGTATTTACCATTGGATTTACTCAAATTGTATATTTTCTGTTGTTTTTGATTTAATAAACAATTTGTATTTGTATTTGAATTTATGATCGCGAGGAACATAAATGAAAACTTCAGTGTTTATGGAATACAAACTGGAGCGATTTATTTTAAAATAATTATTGATTTTATAAAATATTGGGGCGTCTGATCACCGCCATGTCTAAAGATCAAGCGAGATGAAGCTATACAATGCTACGTATAAAAGAGCGCCTAAAAATTACAGAATAGCAAATTTACTTTATGAACGATTTGATATGAAAACTATATCAGGCGATTAACTATTAGAATATTAATTAAAACAATAAAAATCTACAATAGGCCGCAACATTTTGATTTATAGAAATAATTAGTTATCTGTATTTGCCTTTACAAAAATAGACTATTTAAGACTGGCTAGTATGACTGGCGCCACAAAAGCTTTCGTGTAGTTCAGCTTCGAAATTTTTGAGTATATTAGTAGTGTAGGTATTCTAGAGTAAACCGATTGGCGAATAAACAGTACGCCGCAGTAACCGCCTCTGTGGTCTAGTGGTCAGAGCCATGAAGGTCCTGGGTTCGATTCGCAGGGGGGGACAAAAAATTTATATCTCTCAATTTATCACTTTGAGGTTTTCCCGAGTTTGGTTAGGACATTGCAGGCTGAATCACCTGATTGTCCGAAAATAAAAAGGATTCCGTGCTTGGAAGGGCACGTTAAGCCGTCGATCCCGGTCCTTGTCTTTGATAGTGGTCGTTACCCAAACCCCGTCAGAGGCCTAATATTAGGCGGTTTTAAAACTCTGACACCAGGGTTCATCAGGTCGTCCGACTCGAGAATCCACTCGCTAAGAAGAAGAAGAATTACGCTGCCCTGAACGTGTTATTGCTCCGACACCAATGCTTATTTCTTTTTAGTCTAACCAACAGCTTGTATTTTACAGGTGCTGAGGAATTTGAATCCTCAGTGCGCTGGTTCTATTCTTACCAGCAGACATGTGCTTTCCGCGGCGCACTGCTTCGTTAATAGGTAAGACATTTATATTGATTTTAAAATACTTATTTTCTTAAAGCAGTGCTGTACTTGAAAGAATACTGAAATAAATAGCTGAATATTGGGTACTTCCAGTCTGTGCCAGCACCATTTCCTCCCGGGCATACTGTAATAACCAGCTAAGGTATCCGAGGGTTTTAGTATATTGCAATTTAGGCGATGGGCTGACAACCTGTCACTACAGCAATATACCTACAAATGTATATTAAATATCTCTCAAAACTTAGTCAGATGTGGCGGAACGACCTTTGTTTAGGTAGTTTACGCTCTGCTTACCCCATTAGGGATAAAGGCGTGATAATATGTATGTATATTTGTTACTTACTACGAGAGTAAAATAAAGAATGTGCCATCAGTATTTCCTTCCGGGCATGCTGTTATAACCGATCCGAGGGTTTTAGTATATTGCAATTTAGGCGATAGGCTAACAACATGTCACTACAGCAATATACCAACAAATCTATATTAAATAACCCTCAAAACTTGGCGGAACGACCTTTGTTTAGGTAGTTTACGCTCTGCCTACCCCATTAGGGATAAAGGTGTGTTTATATGTATGTATACTATGTTTGTATGTATATTTGTTCTGGCAGTACACTGAAGTGTGTTTAAAATTAAATATATTCGTATTCCAGTCAGAATGCATTGCTCCCAGTTACTCTGTTCTCCATCCGCGCTGGATCCACAACACTTTGGGCCGGTGAGTACTGTGATAATTATAAAATTTCACACCCAATAAAGTAAAATCACGCGCTCGCTACGCTCGTTATAAACAGGGTGTAAGGGAGTTGTCCGAAACTGAACAACTATCAGCAGGTTGGTCAATTTGTATGGGAAGATCAATATTTTGTTCACTTCCTGAAAAAAAATCTGATACTTCTTCAGTTTAGTTGACTGAGCAACCCCTATCAGTTTGCGGGGCGCAGTCCTGACACCCGGTATGTATAAAAATATATCCCTTTGAATTAGTTTTGTTTATTCGGATTCAACGCCAGTTATCTTTCAACACACATCACAAAAGATATTAAACTTATTTTATTTTCTTTCCAGGAGGTACAATAATCTCCGTAGAAGCGATCACACCCCACGCCGACTACAACACCGCTATAGTCCGAGATAACGACGCAGCTGTGCTTCTGCTGCAGTATGAACTAACATTCGGAGGTGGCGTGCAGGTTGCTGGTATACCGGAGATTGGCTATACTGTGCCTGATGACGCGTTGGTTACGTATATTGGCTGGGGCGCGACTGGAGTAAGTTTGCTTCCTTCAAAAAAAAAAATATGCGAAATCTAGTGCGTACTATAGGTAGAGTAATACTCATTTGTTCTCTCTTCCGTTTTAACGTTTTGTTATCGATACCACTTGTTTTAAACATTACACATACTAGTTTTTAGTGTCCAAGTATTTGCGCTACACACAAATGCACTCCCTATTCCTTCAATCTCTTATTCTGATGGGACAGATTGACTGACACGACCAGAGAGAAATCAGGCGCAGGACCGACTATGTACATGCCCATCCAACAGCATGGATGATCTTACTTTCAGACAATCAATCAGTTCTAAACAAGTTTGGTGAACAAAAAACAACAACACAAATTCATTGTCCCCCGCCGGAAACCCAAACCGGGACCTCCGGGTCGAGAGCCCATGGCTCAGATCACTAGACCACGGTGGCAGTCAAAACAAGGTTATCATCGGTTCCGAAGTTTGTAGGACAGAAAAGTAGTTTCTGGGCCGCAAAATACATTGGTGATAAACTCAACATCAAAAATACTAACTATAGGTACCGATTACATACATACATATAGTCACGCCGTTATCCCTAGTAGGGTAGGCAGAGCGAAAACGACCTAAACAAAGGTCGCTTCGCCACGTCTGACAAAGCTTTGAGGGTTATTTAAGATAGACTTGAAGGTATATTGCTTAGTGACAGGTTGTCTGCCCATCGCCTAAATAACAATATACTGAAACCCTCGGATCCCTTAGCTGGTTTTTACAGCATGCCTGGGAGGAAATGCAGCTGGCACATTCTATGTTTTTCTCTCGTTCCCAGGCCAGCATAACGATTATCTTTTGATTATTGCACCATATCTACTGTCATTACCTATCCTCTCCCTAAATGTAAACTCTATGTTGATTCCCAGGTAGCAGCAGTTTCGACGATACTGCAAGAGGTGTGGGTGTACAAAGTGAGCAACGCGGAGTGCGAACAACGATACGCGGCGTTGCAGGCGGAGAACAACTTGCCTTGGCCGGTTACTAGCAGCATGATCTACGCTGGACTTCTCGATATAGGCGGTTAGTACTCGAGAACGCACACAAGTGTCTAAGGCTCGTATTTTTAAAGCGATTTTAGGATTGAGAGCAATATTAAATATGGATTTGACAGGCCATATTGTACTAAAATTACATTTCTGATACGAACTCAAACAGGCGAACTGACAGCTAGTCAGTTTCAAGTGGTGTTTATCAATACCTAAATGATGATTTAAAACCAGCTAAGGGACCCGAGGGTTTCATTATATTGTAAATTAGGCGAAAGGCTCACAACCTGTCACTACAGCAATATACATACCTGCATATCTATCTTAAATAACCCTCAAAACTTTGTCAGACGTGGCAGAACGACCTTTGTTTGGGTCGTTGACGCTCTGCTTACCCCTTTAGGGATAAAGGCGTGACTTAGTTATGTAAATGATGATTTAAAATTCGAACCATAGCTTACATACTTTCTTGTGCGCATTATAGTGTCAGGGCTTCTGGAGTCGCATGTTTTTATTACTCGAACTTCAAGGCGCATACAAAAGAGTAACTTTCGCATGCGATTTTTATACAATTTCCCATGCGAAAGTTACTCTTACGTATGCGCATTGTAGTTCAAGTGATTCAAAAATACGGCTCCTGATCCTGATCCTATTGTCGGGCATCTCTAGATATTGGCCTCTACCAATCAATTAATATTTTCCCAACAAAAGAAAAATAGAAATCAGTTTAAGTAGTGGCCACTAACTGGAGCTTGTTAACTGGCCAGTATTAGAACGTTTTACTCTTAAAATTTTACCTTGTACTTTTTCAATCCTGATCAAAGTCATCTTAACGCTCTGTTTATAAATATTAATAGGTAAAGACGCTTGCTCCGGGGACAGTGGCGGTCCGCTGGTGTACAGTGGAGCGGTGGTCGGCATTGTTTCCTGGGGATTTAACTGCGCTGAACCCCTCTATCCTGGGGTTAATGCTAGAGTCTCCAATTTCACCAACTGGATCGCTGATGCTGTGAGTAATCTCAACATTTATCGGAATATATCGCACTCAATATACCTAAATATGTTCCCTTGGTCAGTTATGTGCAATTCCGCGCTCGTTATGCTTGCGATATTCGGTCCGTAGTGTGCAATCTCGCACTCACTGCGCTCGCAATATTCGTAAGTTTATTTTTCCTCGATCAGAAACGTAAAATCTCGCCATCGCTTTGCTTGCGATAGATATACCGGGTGTAAGGGACAGCATCCCACAAACTGATAGGTGTTGCTCAGTCAACGACACAGAACAACTTTCACCAGGTAATTCTTTCAGAAAGTGATATACTTTTTTTGTTTTCCTATCCAAAATTATCATTACAGGAGGCCATTACATTTGTATGGGAAAGTAACTTGTTTCCTGAAAGAATTTATTAGTGAAAGTTGTTCAGTTTCGTTGACTGAGCAACCCTATCAGTTTGTGGGACGCTGTCCCGTTCACCTCGTAGTTTTCCTTGATTCAACGCCAGAAACTTTATAAACCCTATTATATAGTGTGTGATTTAATAAATGTTTCATTTTTCAGGTCAACCAGCTATCTCTAAGCACAACCGTACCTCCCGAAGCCACGACGACGCCAGGAGAACAAATCAACGTGGTGGTTCCTGAAATAGATGATCAGGAATTAGTCGAAGTAGAAGGGGATGGAGCACCAGGCAGTGCGACGTTGAATAAAGCTAGTGTTTTTGTGTTGGTAGTGTGTTGTGTTATAGTTTTTAACCACGTATAGTTTGTGAACTTTTGCAGCTGTAGGTATATGATGTACTACTCTTTGACATTGGTCAGTAAACACGTACTTAAAAATTGCTCTCCATTTTATTACCGTTTCATAAGTAATTTCCGTATGTGCCTGTACAAAATCATAATATTTAGTTAAATAAACATAAGTGCTAGTGAATTTAATAAGTGTATACCAAAAAACAGTGTTATTTGCTGGAATACATCGGTGATAATTCAACATTCAACGGTAGGAGTAGAACATTCCAACCGGCGCTTAGTCGTAGCGTCCGAACGATATCCGCGGTTGCGTACTTAACGTAAGCGCTATAGTTGCGTGCGCGCTGTGTGAGCGCTCCGTGACTGACAGTTCGTCGTTGCGCAAGCGCACGCCGCGCGCTCACTGATAAAGCACCACAGAAGCGACAACGCTCTTTGCCTACGTTGTGGAAGCCTCTGTGAGGACAATTTAAATATTGCACTTTAATTTTGCATACCGTAATGTCTCCAGAAATTGGTACGTGTGCAGGATGCCTAAAAAGAATATTGAACAGAGAATTTCTGCAATGCATGAAATGTAGCAATAAATATGATATCATGTGCGCAAGAATAAGTTCGCAACGCTTTAAAAGTTTTTATGCTGTGAACGAAGAACGGAAGCGAAACTGGCTCTGCCCGGAATGTAACAATAAAGTGCCTAAAACTGGTAACGTAAACACTCCCGTACGTGTAGATCCTAACGAAAACCAAGGTAAATCTATAATGCGTTCTCCCGACAACATAACACAGCGCAAACCCTCAGGCTTGACCCCACGCGACGAATCTTCTGGGTCTTCTAGTTCGGACCATGAATTGGTTGGTGAACATGGTAAAGACAGAATGATTGATGCTATAAGCAAGAAGGTTCTGACAGAATTAAAAAAGGAATATCCGGCCTTGGTGGCATCTACCATCAAAACCGAGCTCGCTGACATTAAGGTCGAACTTCAAGAATTTCGAGCGTCAATGGACTTCTTCAACGGCGTATTTGAGAAAATGCAACTTAATTTTACTAATCTCAGTGCCGATAATACCAAGCTGAAACAAGAGAATGTTGCTCTGAAAACTACAGTTGCTGAAATGTCGAATCGCCTCAACAATCTCGAACAGTACCTAAGAGAGAATAACTTAGAGCTTCATGGTGTCCCGGAACATAAAAACGAAAGCTTACCTCACCTGGTACAACAATGCGCAAAAGTAATCAGTTACAACCTAAAGGATGAGGACATCCTCCACTCCACCAGGGTAGCGAAGCTGAACAAAGACAGTAAATTACCTCGCACAATTGTTGTAAAATTCAGGAATGTGAGATGCAGAGACGAGTTCTATTCTGCGGCCTATCGCTATAATAAAGCGAATCCTAACGACAAGCTCAGTACCGCGCATCTTGGCCTTGCTGGCGACAAAAAAGCGGTGTACATCTCGGAACATCTTTCTCCAACAAATAAACAACTTCATGCTGAAGCTCGTAAAAAAGCATGTGAATTGGGGTACAAATTTGTCTGGGTCCGGAATGGACGCATATATGTTAGAAAGTGTCCCGAATCTAAGTTTATGTTAATTAAGGATAGGGAGAGTCTTAACCTCATACAATGATACATAATATACTCTCCACATATATATATTTTTTTAATTTTTTGTTTGGTATATTAACTAGATAAATGGCTATTTCAATATACTACCAAAATGTCAGAGGTATGCGGACGAAGACTCTCGATATTTATAATTCAGTGTTACTCAATAACTACAGTGTAATATGCATAACAGAGACGTGGTTAATTGAAGCTATATTGTCAAGTGAATGTTTTGATAATAGATATACAGTAATACGTAGAGATCGAGATTCAAAATTTTTGAAACGTTTTAATAAAGCTTGGGGGGGTGGAGTTCTAATTGCGGTTTCAAAAGAATTAGATGTAACTGTTAGAGACGATTGGCAATCTGAATATGTGGAAGATCTATGGGTTCAATTAGTCGTTAACAAAAATACAATAATCAACTTGTGTACGGTCTATCACTCGGAATACTTAACTGTTGAAATGTTCACAAATTTCATTAGTAAATGTAAAAGTATAATATCCAATGGTGAAATTACTTGTCTTTTAGGGGACTTCAACCTACGTTACATTAATTGGTCTGATCAAGGCATTCCTTTAAATTATTATTGTAGTAAATCAGAATCTCTTTATGACCTATTTCACACTACAACGACTTATCAATTAAACAATATCCGTAATCAAACTAATGTAATATTGGATTTGGCAATTATAAACAATTCAGACTCGTTTATCTTCACACCAGCGGTACCTATAAGTAAACTAGATGATCACCATCCTGCTTTCGAATTAACATTTAACGTTAGAACACCTGTTATAAGCACCAATACTCTACTTGATAAGCTTTGTTTCTATAAAGCGGACTATGAAAATTGCATTTGTGACCTTAATGGTATAGACTGGGAATATAACGCTTCGTCATTGGACATGGATGCATTTGTTCAATTCTTTTATAATACACTGTATTCGATTATAGAAAAGCATACACCGAAAATGAAATCTAAAGCTAACAGGTATCCAATATGGTTTTCTAAAGGTCTAAAAAAAGTGCTTTGCTCTAAATTCAAATACCATTCAAAGTTTAAGAAGTTTGGTAACCCGCGTGACTTTGATACTTTTTCTATTTTAAGATCTAGAGCTAAGTATTTAATGGAAATATGTTTTAAGTCATATATTTCCAATGTTGAAAAAGATTTAACGATTAATATAAAATCTTTCTGGCGCTATACCAAAACAAAAAGAGTAACCAATGTAATTCCTAATCGTATCAGTCTTGACGGTTGTGTTGCTACAAATGGTAATGATATTGTCAACCTTTTTGCGGATCACTTCTCTGGTATCTATGATACACGATCATCTTCAAATTATGTCCCACAATTTACTCCATCGGATTTCAATATTCATACATTATCATTCTCTTGCAATGAACTCTTAAAAAAGTTAAAATCTATCGATATTGCAAAAGGTGCGGGTCCTGATAGTATACCACCTGTTTTCATTAAAATGTGCGCAACTGCTTTGGTTAAACCTTTGTCGATTATCTTCAATATGTCGTTGCTTAATGGTGTCTTTCCTAGCCTTTGGAAAATATCTAAGATTACGCCCATATTTAAATCTGGCAATAAAAATGACGCGAAAAATTACCGACCTATCTGCATATTGAGCTGGTTTGCGAAAATCTTGGAAAGTCTCGTATATGATCGTGTTTATAACCATCTTAAACCACTTCTAAGTCCGCATCAACATGGTTTCATGTCTGGTAGGTCGGTCAATTCAAACCTATTAATCTATACCGAATTTTTGTGCAACTCCTTCAATGGGAGTGAACAAGTCGATTCAATTTATACAGATTTCTCCAAGGCATTTGATCGTGTCAATCACACAATATTACTTTCAAAACTCTATTACTTGGGTATACATGGAAGTTTATATCGTTGGTTCTCATCTTATCTTAATAACAGAACTCAGATCGTGGCATTGTCTGGATTTGACTCGGTCCCATTCATGGCACCATCTGGAGTACCACAGGGTTCCAATTTGGGTCCTTTGCTTTTCGTTGCATTCATTAACGATCTTCTTACTGGAATCAATAGCAAATGTTTGGCATATGCAGATGATGTCAAGATTTTCAGAAAAGTACGAACCCTTCGTGACTATCACTTATTGCAGATGGACTTAGATTACATAATTTCCTGGAGTAATGTAAACCTCATGGAACTTAATATATGTAAATGTATGGTGATATCTTTTACTAAGTCAAAGAAGCCCCTTATATACAATTACAATATTAATGCAGTGCCACTTACTAGGGTTGATACAGTTATAGATTTGGGTATAACGTTTGATTCGGTTTTATCATTTAGACCTCATTACGATCGCATGTGTAACAAAGCTAATAGAATGTTGTCGTTTGTTTCACGCAACGCTAAGCCTTTTAAAAATATTAGATCTTGGATTACTTTATACTGTGCTTTAGTAAGGAGTACTTTGGAATATTGCACGACAATCTGGTCGCCAATATATAACACTCATGCTGACCGAGTTGAAGCTATTCAACGTCGATTTGTCAGGCAACTGTCCACAAGACTTGGTATTAGACGTAAACTGCCAGATTATAAAAGCCGCCTGCTTCATTTTGGCTTGGCTAGTCTAGAAAAGCGAAGATGGATGCATGATTTGTGCACTCTGCATAGGATTGCCAATGGTCACTTCAGTAGCGATCTTTTAGAACACCTTAAATTTAAAGTTCCAACCCGTTCTGTACGTATCCCTCAATTGTTCGTTATTCCAAGATCTGCCAATAATGTCACAAAAAATAGTCCAATATCTCGTATGTGTCGAATGTTTAACGCCGATTGTTGCAACCTTGATTTGTTTGATAGTAGTTTTAATACCTTTAAAAGAAATTTAGCTCATAAAATACTAACCTAATTACTTTCCTGCATGTTTTTACTGACTCAGTCAATCATTATTAATTTCTTTTTTTTATGAATGTTGTGTATAACTTTAACTGGATGCCAAATTTATGCAGATTTGATGTAATAGTGTTTTTAATTGAATGTATTAATTTGTCGTCTGTTGTTGTACCTATCTAAATAAAATAAAATAAAAAAAATAAAAATATGGTTTTTCGTGAGAAAAAATAAAACCTTGTTAGTACTTCTGTATAATAAAAAACTGTATGTATACTGTGTATATATATCCCAAATGGGCTAGGCAGAGCGTACACGATCTAAACAAAGGTCGTTCCGCCACGTCTGACAAAGTTTTGAGGGTTATTTAATATAGCTTTGTTGGTATATTGCTGTAGTGACAGGTTGTCAGCCCATCGACTAAATTGTAATATACTGAAATCCTCGGATCCCTTAGCTGGTTTTAACAGCAAGCCCGAGGGGAAATGCAGCTGGCACAGAAGAATAGAGACAACTGTATGAACGTTTCAATTTTCTTTTTTTATAAATAATCTT
Organism: Scrobipalpa costella; assembly: GCA_949820665.1. Lineage (NCBI taxonomy): Eukaryota > Metazoa > Arthropoda > Insecta > Lepidoptera > Gelechiidae > Scrobipalpa > Scrobipalpa costella. The sequence goes on along the minus strand of OX463320.1, from coordinate 3,200,341 downwards.
TGTGATGGCCCTCAAGACTTTGTCAGACGCGGAGGAACGGCCTTTGTTTACGCTCTGCCTACCCCATTAGGGATAAAGGCGTGATTATATGTATGTATGTATGTGATGGTTAAGGTCGCCATATGTCAGCTGTAGGATACTCCTTTTCCAGACCTGTTGTGATGTTATTCATATCTGTGTGTACCTCATTCTGTAAGTTCATGTGTAAATGTTAATTAAATAAATTAGAATGGTTTTTATTAATTTTATAGAGCTTATTGATTGCAAACAAATATGTTTTCTCTTTGTAATATTAATACCTAAGTACAGAAATAAATTATTTGTAAGTAATTTTATTTATTTATTGTATTCATAAGGTGCTAGCTATATAATTTTTGATAATAAAATTTTACAAGAACTTGTTTATAATTTTATTGCTTGCAAAATTAGATTCAAATCTCCGATCAGCACTTATATTGTTTTTATAACTTAGGATTATCTAAAATATAATCATATTTATCCCTAATGGGGTAGGCAGAGCGTAAACAACCTAAACAAAGGTCGTTCCGCCACATTTGTAAAAGTTTTGAGGGTATTTTAAGACATATTTGTACGTTTATTGCTGTAGTGACAGTTTGTCAGTCAATCGCCTAAATTGCAAAACACTGAAACCCTCGGATCCTTTAGCTGGCTTTTACAGCATGCCCGGGAGAATGCATCTGGCACATTCTATGTTCTTCTCTCGCTCCCAGTCCAGCATGGAAGCAAATACGTCAATAGAATATACGCCATGCATATTTATATTATAATTTCCCAACGTAATTTCCCAAAAAAGAAACGCACACGCCTCAGTGACTTTTTGACTATCATATCATCAACTAAACACACTTTTGTAACGTACAGGCGGACTTTTTTTACTAAGCAGAAAATGGATAAAGATTAAAATTTAATCAACTGTTTACAGGATGATTTGTCATCCACATGATAGAAAGATTATTATACTGGGTGTAAGGGACAGCGGTCTGCAAAATGATAGGGGTTGCTCAGTCAACGAAATTGAACAACTACCTATCATCAATAGTTTTTTCCAGGAAATGATTTATTTTTTGTTTTTCCATACAAATTGTCAGATCGTAGTGATAATTTTGTATGGGAAAGTAAAAAAATCGTCTCTTGAAAGAATTTCCTGGTGAGAGTTGTTCAGTATCGTTGACTGAGCAATCCTATCAGTTTGCGGGACGCTGTCCCTTACACCCGGTACATGGGTAATAAAGTACCTATTATCAATAAAGATAATGCTATCGACATAATATCATATATAGATTCCTTCAGACATATGCATGATGAAATGACATTTGATAAGTATGTGGAAGCAGAGTGTGTTGTTGTTTGCTGTTATTACTGGTATCTGTAAGTATTTGCGCAATTTTTGCAATCATACACAACACACATAACGTATTATCTGATGTTATAAGAAATCTTACATGCTGGACTGGGAGCGAGAGAAAAACATGAATGTGCCAGCTGCATTTCCTCCCGGGCATGCTGTAAAAACCAGCTAAGGGATCCGAGGATTTCAGTATTAATTTAGGCGATGGGCTGACAACCTGTTACTACAGCAATTTACCTACGAATCTATCTTAATTAACCCTCAAAACTTTTGACAGACGTGGCGAAACAACCTTTGCTTAGGCCGTTTACGCTCTGCCTTCCCCATTAGGGATAAAGGCGTGATTATATGTATGTACCCGGAAGAAGACGTAATCGATTGATTACGTCTTCTTACTGAAAATTTTATGTTTAAGGGTTTGTCATTTCACTAGACTCAGTAAAAATAAACAATTCAAATAAAAAAGAGTGAAATGACAGCGCTAGTATATGTTTCTTTTGATTAAGTTTTTGTATTGCTCCGTTTTCGGTTCGTATCCGTGAAAAAAAATAATGGAAGCTGTCACACGTTTTCGCGCCAATCCATATATTTTTTCACTAACATTTGAAATGAGTTATCAGTTAATTTATAATTTGTTTTATCATTATATCTTTATCAACAGTTTCCTCATTTCACCAGGTCTATACTGAGAAGGATGTGTGGAGTAACAAGAATGGATAAGATAAGGAATGAGTACATAAAAGGAAGTCTGAAAGTTGCGCTAATTACCGACAAAGTAAGTGGAAATCGCCTTGCGTGGTATGGCCCTGTCATGCGGAGGGATGAAAGTCATATAGGCAAAAGGGTAATGAATTTGAATGTGGATGGATATTTTGGGAGAGGACGACCAAAGAAAAGATGGATGGGCTGCGTGAAATATGATATGTCTAAAACAGGTGTGAGTGTTGAACTGACGGCTGACAGGGATGAATGGGAGAAGAAAACGTACTGCGCCGACCCCAAGTAATTGGGATAAGGGCAAGCGAATGATGATGATGATAACCAGGTGTATTTAATTATTTTTTCTTGTTATTTTTCACTAGACTGTATGTAGTGAAATGACAAAACCCTAAACATTTTTAGTAAGAAGGTGTAATGATCAATCGATTACGCCTTCTTCCGGGATTCCGGAATCCCTGGTTTTCCATTTCCCTGCGACAGAAACATAGAAAGATCCAACTGTTTCTCTTCACGTGCATACTGCAGCAATGGTGCCAGGGTCAAAGTTCTGTAGATGTAGTGCAGTTTAGGGGATATGATAACAATTAGTGTCACAAGAGCAAATGTGGCAAACAGTGATCAATACAATTTTAGGAATTTTAGGAGCGTTTCCTTCAGAGGCCAGTTGGCCGAGTGATGACGGATAGGAAAAGGGTAATTACCCGCCGGGTCGAGTGTTGTGACCAGGGGACTGTTTTTTTTTTAATTAACTATTTGCACCATTCTACAAAGTGTGTATAATGCGTCACCGGACTAAAGATGGGGAGTTGCTACACGCAATCTACACACTTATATGCAAATGACAACTGCCTAAGGCCGCCCACTGGGGCTGGAACCTCGGCTTATGGCGTTGCCTTGGGAACTCATTATCGGAGGGAATCTACCCGGTACGTGCCGGTAAACCCCGAAGTGAGGAGCAAAGGAGGGACCTCCGCGACCCCGCCGGCGGGGTGCGCGGTTGCTGGAAGAGCTTGTGTTGAGTGTGGCTCGACTTGCATTGGCAGCATTAATTGCACGAGTAATTTGGTCTTCTTACCGACGGGTAAGAAAGAGTCCAACCGGATTAGTCCGGATTTCTTCACGTCGGCCGCGGCGGGGAGACGCCATCGAGGCAGGGCCTCCTGGGCGTTGTGTCAAATCGCCGCCTGTGACGACAGGCGAGGCGTTGGGGCGCTTAAAGCTTGGAGTCTTGTCCGGATCGTCAGGAGGATTTCACGCCGCGGCGAGATCGAGCCAGCCGGGGGATTCCCCATGGGGGGAGGCCCAGCTAGCGACCTCAAGCTCGCGGCGGCTTCTCCGTCCTGGGGTACTGCATTAGTTCGGAAGTTGTAAGCATATTTGCAGATCGCCGAGCAAGCTTCGATACCGCGTTTCAGGACTGCTGTTGATCTTGTGACGCCATCTATGTGCCCTACACAATATTTTGTGAAGTCTTCTTCTTAGCGAGTGGGTTTTTCAAGTCGAACGACGAACCGACGAACCCTGGTGTCTGAGTTTTTAAACCGCCTTACTAGGCCACATGTGCTACTGCACAGCTTTTAGGCCTCAGCTTAACGTGCCCTTCTGAAGAACGGAAGCCTTTTTCTTTTCGGACAATCAGGTGATTCAGTCAATGTCCTAACCAAACAACTAGGGAAAACCTTACAAAGTTATAAATTGACAAATATCAACTTTCTGTTCCCCCCCTGGTAATATAACCCAGGACCTCCTTATCAGGCACTCATGGCTTAGACCACTACACCACAGAGGCATTTTGTGAAGTCATTGACATTCTACCTACCCCCGTAAGGGTTAAGTCGGACGTGAATATAATTTACCTAGTAAAATGATTCTATTCTATTCCTGTAGCATGCAGAACTCTGGAAGATGAGGAGGTGCCTGGAGTGGAGGCTGCTACACCTTCAAGGTCTGATGCGCCAGGGCAGAGGATCATAGGCGGCTTTCCTGCGCCTATTGAGAAATATCCTTACGTTGTACAGGTAACGATTAAGGATCCATTATACCTGGTGTAAGGGACAGCGTACCGAAAACTGAAACCAAGGGCTGGCTCGCTCGGTCAACGAAACTGAACAATTATCTCCTTATCTGTCTACACGTGTTGCATGCTTCACTATGATTAATCCCTGTCCTCTTTCGTTGTGAAGTGCGCAACGAAAGGGATAATGTGTAGACAAAACTAAGTCTACAGTGCGCAGTATTATAGCCCCGCAGGAAATTCTATCAGGAAATGATAAAAATAATTGACTTGCCCATACAAAATGACCAGATCAGACAATTTGTAAGGGAAAGCCAAACTAATTTTAATTTCCTAAAATAATTTCTTGCTGATAGTTGTGCAATTTCATTGACTAAGCAACCCCTTCAGTTTTTGGTACGCTGTCGCTTACACGGTATAAATAAGCTCTTTGTCCCTTATAAGTGAATATTCCCCCCACATATTCTCTCTCACAGATAAAATGATGAACCTTAGGCATTTGATCCAGTGATTGTGGGTTTATAACTTCCATGCTCGCCTGGGACCGAGAGAAAAACATAGATTAGATCGTTTACGCTCTCCCTACCTCATTAAGGATATAGACGTGATTCTATGTATGTATTGTGGGTTTGATACTTTCGGGCAGACCAAAGTCAAATTAGTTTTGGATGGTTTCTTGTGTTTGCAGGTGCTACGCAACAACCAATTCACATGTGGTGGTTCGTTGGTTCTCACCGCCAAGACCGTCCTGTCTTCGGCGCACTGCTTTGTGGGCAGGTAATAGGCTCGATTCTAGATTTGTCGGCTAAAGCTCAAATTGAAATCAATTTCTCACTTTCAGACTAAAAACATTGGAAAAGTACAGGAGATCTATTCCCTCCGGTTTTTGATTTATGGTCAGTGGTTTTATGCGTTATCTGTCATTTTTCTCCGCCGTCATATGATATTCTTCCAAGCTGGACTGGGAGTGAGAGAAAAACATAGAATGTGTTAGCTGCATTTCCTCCCGGGTATGCTGTAAAAACCAACTAAGGGATTCGAGGGTTTCAGTATGTTGCAATTTAGCCGATGGGCTGACAGCCTGTCACTACTGGCTTTACTGACTTACTGATCTAATGGTTTTGCGTGCCTTTCAGAAGCCTCAAAAGGCATTTATTTTTAAACACCGTTACGGTACACAGCAAATAAACCTGCTTACATATTTGCTTTCAGTAATGGGAACCTACTCAACAGTCGGCAGTTTTCTATTCGCGCCGGAACTGCTGCACTTAATTCAGGTAACAATACAATACAATACAGGTAACTTGGTATGGAATTGGTTCAGGCTGGTCAAACCAACCTAAGTCAAACTTAGGAACATTCCGCTTACTTTTTTGTTGGCCATTAATTGAAATCCAAAAGGTATTCATGTCCATTTTGTTTTCAGTTCCATATTCGTAACTTCTTCCATGCTGGACTTGGATTCTTCCATGCTGGACTGGGAGCGAAATAAAAACATAGAATTTCTTCCCGAACATGCTGTAAAATCCAGCTAAGGGATACAAGGGTTTCAGAGTATATTGTAATTTACTCGATGGGCTGACAACCTGTCACCACAGCAATATACCTATAAATTATCTTAAATAACCATCAAAAGTTTGTCAGACGTATCGGAACGACCTTTGTTTAGGTCGTTTACGCTCTACCTACCCCATTAGAATTAAAGGCGTGATTATATGTATGTATGTAATCGTCATTAAACAGTGTTGTAAAAATACATTTCTTATAATTAAAATAAACCTACAACATCGGCTGTCAATGCAATTGATAGTATTTATAAATCCGTGACTCCAGCGCCCAAAGAAAACATGAATCATACCCCCGCGGGGCGGGGAGGGGAAGGCTACCACAAACATTTCCATTCCCCTCTCTGCCTGGGGGTATGTTTCGTGTAGTCTTTGAGAGCTTGAGTCACGGGTTTACAATTACAAAGATTTTTCCTCCCTGGTTTGGAATTGCTACATCCACTCCACATTAACTTACGGCAATCGCAGAGTAGAATCAGAACAAGGAAGGAAGACAGCAAATTAGTTAGGTGTTTTGTTTATGTAGATAGTGATGATCGTTGGTCGTTGGTCCCGGTTAATATCGTTTAATACCGTGGATGTCGTTAAGCCATGTCAGAGGCCAGTGCTAAGCATTGGCAGCTTGAAAACTCTGACCTAATCTAGTATTGGGTCTGGTTTCCCTACTGGGTTGCGTAGGTCAGATGGCAGTCGCTCTGTGTAAAAACCAGTACCCTCGTTCAAACCCCTAGATAAGGTAGCCGACCCCGTGAGATACAGGGTAAGGCTAAGGAGATGATGTGTAGGTAGTGTTGTTTGTTTTCAAACTTCAGGTGGCCAGACCAGCTCAGTATCCAAGATCATCATCCATGAGCAATACAACATGCTCCCTCGCGACAACGACGTCTCCATCCTGGTGCTGTCGAGGGCTTTCGCGTTGAGCTCTAGTGTCCGCCTGGCTTCGCTCGGGGGCTACAACGCGCCGGACAACGCGACTGTCTGGCATGTGGGCTGGGGAGCCACCTCCATTTCTGCCAATGTAAGTACCTGGCTGGTTACGTATAGAAAATCGAAATACTTATAGTTATAGTATACCTATCAGTAACGTGACATGTCGCGCTTTCTATTCTCGCGATATAAATTAGTATAAGTACCTCGGTCTCGCGCTATAATTTTCATACCTCGCCACTGAAGTGAAATATCGCGCTCGCTCTGCTTGCGCTTGCGATATAAATTAGTACACCTCGAACAGTAAAGTGAAATGTCGCGCTCGCTATTGTTGCAATATAAATTAGTATACCTCGCCACTAGTGTGAAATATCGCGCTCTTTATGCTTGCGATAAAAGTTAGTACACCTCGATCAGTTACGTGAAATGTCGCGCTTGCTATTCTTGCAATATGTATACCTCCCCACTAGTGTTTAATATCGCGCTCTTTATGCTTGCGATATAAGTTGGTACACCTCGATCAGTTACGTGAAATGTCGCGCTTGCTATTCATACAATATGTATACCTCCCCACTAGTGTTTAATATCGCGCTCTTTATGCTTGCGATATAAGTTGGTACACCTCGATCAGTTACGTGAAATGTCGCGCTTGCTATTCATACAATATGTATACCTCCCCACTAGTGTTTAATATCGCGCTCTTTATGCTTGCGATATAAGTTAGTACACCTCGATCAGTTACGTGAAATGTCGCGCTTGCTATTCTTGCAATATGTATACCTCCCCACTAGTGTTTAATATCGCGCTCTTTATGCTTGCGATAAAAGTTAGTACACCTCGATCAGTTACGTGAAATGTCGCGCTTGCTATTCTTGCAATATGTATACCTCCCCACTAGTGTTTAATATCGCGCTCTTTATGCTTGCGATATAAGTTGGTACACCTCGATCAGTTACGTGAAATGTCGCGCTTGCTATTCATACAATATGTATACCTCCCCACTAGTGTTTAATATCGCGCTCTTTATGCTTGCGATATAAGTTGGTACACCTCGATCAGTTACGTGAAATGTCGCGCTTGCTATTCATACAATATGTATACCTCCCCACTAGTGTTTAATATCGCGCTCTTTATGCTTGCGATATAAGTTAGTACACCTCGATCAGTTACGTGAAATGTCGCGCTTGCTATTCTTGCAATATGTATACCTCCCCACTAGTGTTTAATATCGCGCTCTTTATGCTTGCGATATAAGTTAGTACACCTCGATCAGTTACGTGAAATGTCGCGCTTGCTATTCTTGCAATATAAATTAGTATACCTCCCCACTAGTGTAAAATATCGCGCTCTCTATGCTTGTGATACCTTAGCAATAAGGCCGCCTATGTTGTACTTGTTTTTGTTGTTATCTGTTGTGTTGTATGGTTTGTTTTTACGTGCAATGAACTCTTTTTATCTTATCTTTATCTTACTGTAGGTACGTTCTTTAATCGACTTTGTATCTCTCTTCTCTTACAGCCGAACGCGATTCCCATGTCGAGCCAGCTACTCGAAGTGTCTGTGTACGTGGTAAACCAGTCCAACTGCGCTTACAACTACAACTTCTTGAACAGCCAGGCGGTGGAAGGGCGCCCATTCCTGGTCACTAACAACATGATTTGTGCCGGAGTCTGGGGGGTAGGAGGTACGATATCGTGTCTTATACAGAGTGACAAATAATTTGCACTCCAGGTAATTTAGGGGCTTTTCAGTAACTTTATAGAAACTATTATTTTAAATAAGTCATCTAATGTAAACTACATCATCCCACAAATAAAATTTACTCCATACATACATACCCCATCCATCGCCTAAAATGCAATATACCGAAACCCTCGGATCCCTTAGCTGGTTTTTACAGCATGCTCGGGAGGAAATGCAGCTGGCACATTCTATGTTTCTCTCACTCCCAGTCCGGCATGGAAACAAACATCTACATCAAGGAAAATAATTTGGTCTTCCGTATAAAAAAAATGTATTGGAAAGTAAATAATCTGAAATATTTTTTTATGTTTCCTTTTTTAATGTTGCGTAATCAATACTAACTTGTTTGTTTTGCGGGCCATGACCTGTTTTTGCTTTACAATTTTAAAGAAAGTCAACCGCAAACCATATCTTTGTAACAAGGTTATCGTCTGCGGTTCCTTAGGCCCGTATTTTTAAACATAACTTGAGACTGACAGCTAGTTTGAGTTCGTATCAGAAATGTCATTGAGTACAATATGGGCTGTCAAATCTATAATATCGGTCTCAATCTTGAGATCGCTTAATAAATACGAGCCTTAAATTTGAACCTCTGCTAAGTGTTGGTACCGATAAGTCAACGTTAAACATATGAAATAGTAAGATCTTCTTGAATATTGTTTGTGTGTTAATAAAGCACCCTTTAAGGATGTGTCTTTTCATGAAACATTCCCCAATAGATATAAAAACACCGGGTGTAAGGGACAGCGTCCCTCAGACTGATAGGGGTTGCTCAGTCAACGAAACTGAAAAACCTTCAACGGGAAATTCCTTGAGGAGATGAAAAAAAACTTGCCCTTCCCATACAAAACCACCTCGATCGGGCAATTTGTATGGAAAACCAAATTTGCTTTATCACTTCCCGAACAAAAATCCTGATGAAAGTTGTTCAGCTTCGTTGACTGATCAACCTCTTTCAGTCTGCCGTCCCTTACGGCCCGTGTAACTTTTTAAGAACACACGATTATTTTTACTCATTTTACTTTTTAACCGGGTAACGTCGGGATAAAAGTAACAGGTAAATTCCGTATGTTTTTACCACAAAAATATTGATCACGAGTGTCCCGATTAAAAAGTAAAATGAAAAAGAAAACACTTATTTTTTCCAGGGCGAGACGCGTGCACGGGCGACAGTGGGGGTCCTTTAATCCACAACGGGTACATAGTGGGGGTCACGTCGTGGGGCTTCAGGTGTGCAGAACCCCACTACCCCGGAGTGAGTGCCAGGGTCGCCCCTTACGTGCAATGGATTACCACCACTGTGAGTGTTAAATAAAGGGTGAATTTCAACTAGTTATAATTTAGTGTTCTTCTTTATATCAAGTGTGGTAACAAGCTAACGATCGAACCAATCAATACTAGTGAAGTATTATCAAAGATAGCGAACGGGACTGACGGGTTTATGTGCCCTCCGAAGTACGGAAACGTCTTTCTTGGCAGACTATGAAGCGTTTCAGTGTTATTGTAACTTAACTAGAAAAAACAATCGGAGATCGCGAGTTCGATTCCCGGTGAGGGAACAAGGACTTTGTGTTGTTGTTTCTAATTAGGTTAGGACATTGCATGCTAATTGTCCTGTCAAAAAAGTAAGATTATCCATGCTGTCGGATGTGCATGTAAATAGTCGGTTCTGCGCGTGATTTCTCTCATGGTCGTTTCAGTTAGTCTGTTCCATCAGAATAAAAGATTGAAGTAATAGAGAGTGCACTTATATGTTGCGCAAACACTTTACCTCCATGCTGGTCTGGGAGCGAGAGAAAAACATAGAATGTGCCATGTGTTTCAGTATATTGTAATTTAGGCGATGGGCTGACAACCTGTCACTACAGCAATATACCTAGAATTCTATCTTAAATTACCGTCAAAACTTTATTAGACGTGGCGGGACGACCTTTGTTTGGGTCGTTTGCGCTCTGCCTACCCCATTAGGGATAAAGGCGTGATTATATGTATGTATGTCACACTTGACACTAAAAACTAGACCCTCGCAGATTATTGATCTGTCAGAGATCGGCCGCCGGCACCGAAAGTGGTCTATTTATTTACATACTGAGGTAGACTAGAACTTTGGTTTTATTTTTTGAAGACTTAAAATTGAAACTAAAATCTTTCGTTTTCTTGCAGGTGAAGACAAACGACAGCGTAGCAAGCAAAGCAAGTTTATTGATCGTGTTGGCTGCCCTCTTCTTGAACTACGTCTGACCTTCCGAATGGAATGGACAACTCAAAGTTGAATAGATATCACATGAAATGATGACACATAGGCTCGTATTTAAATAGCGATATAAAGATTGAGAGCAATATTAAGTATGGACTTGACAGGTCGTATTGTACTGAAATGACATTTCTGATACGGACTCAAACTAGCTGTCAGTCTGAAGCAAGGATATTGTAGGTAGAACCTCAAGTGATGTTTATTAATACGGCCCTATTGTCGTAAGTATTATATAGATTGTGAGTTTATATACCTATAGTACGTACTACGTTAGATAAAGCATTTGATCACCTGCTACACTAAAAGTGACAGTGGCCTCGATTCTAGATTTGAAATTAAAATCTATTTGTCACTTTCATACTAAAATCATTGGAAAAGGACAAGAGATCTATTCTCTCCGGTTTTAGATTTATAGTCGGTGGTTTTATGCGTTATGTTATTTTTATACGCAGATAAAATTGACAGAAATACTGGTGAAACGTGCAAAAACGCGTCAAAATCTAGCGGTTAAATTGTAAAACCATAGAGTAAAAATCGGCAGTCCTTTTTTTATTTTATTATTTTGAAAGTGACAGATAGATTAAAATTTTAGTTTTAGCCGGTGGAATCTAGAACCTAGCCCAATAAGTGATAGATTGTAATTTTATGTAGGTAGGCATATAAGATATAAATCGTTCAGTTTGTGATTAATAATTTATATTTTTTATAGTTTTCTAAGAAATAAATGATCACCTATACTATGCCTAATTAGTTTTTAATGTTTGCTATTTTATCTATTCACGAGGTATGACAATACTTTCTAAAAACTCACAAGAAAAATACTGTATATACCGATTCACGTAACAGGCGACGAGGACAGACTTTTAAAAAAACTATTTTTATTACAAAGAAACGTTTAATTCGGAAGAAAGCGATTACAAGACTAATGTTCTAAATTAACAATAAAATGGTCGATCATAAACAATTTGTATGACAATGCAATAATCCACGCGGCGCGTGTAAGCGAGCCGGTGCAACCTCAGCAGTATCCGGGCATTACGTCACGGCACATAATACCAGGCCACTCAGAAAGTATTGCGATAAATAGTTTTTATATATGGCAGACTGGCCGGTTAGAATCTTTTTTGAAAATATGATTACTTGTAAGTAAAAATATGTGTATTCCATTTTCAAAATTTCCCTCCACATTTTTTGCGAGCCAATTCAAAGTATCGTGTCTTACTGAAAAATGGATCTGCGCCGGGAACATTTTAGAGCTATGATTTTTTACGATTTCAAGTGTCGCCTGAAACCGGATGAATCGTTCGATAGACTTCAAATGGCATTTGTGGATGAAAGCCCCTCCAAGGCAACCGTGTATCGTTGGTATAACGAATTTAGGCGCGGTCGACCAACTTTGGGAGATGAAGAATGAAGCGGTCGCCCTTTGACAGCTATTACGGAAGAAAACGTGCTAGCAGTGAAAAATTTAATCCAAGATAATAGGCGAATTACATATCAGGAGATTCAGCACATATTAAAGATTGGATCGGGAAGCGTTCACGAGATTCTACACGGGCATCTTCGCGTGAGGAGGATAGTATCACGCTGGGTGCCGCACTACCTCACCGACGCTCAGAAGCAGGCCCGGGTGGAATGGTGCCGTGATATGCTGAACAAATTTAAAGCAGGCTCGTCTCGGCGTGTTTACGACATCGTAACAAGTGACAAGTCCTGGATTTATCAATACGCTCCAGAAACCAAGCGCCAGTCGACAGTTTGGGTGTTTCAAAATGAACCAACGCCTACCAAAGTGAAGCGATCTCGAAGCGGGGGGAAGATTTTGATCGCCAGCTTTTTTAATTTGACTGGCCACTTGGCCTCAATTCCCTTACGAGATCAAAGAAGCATTAACGCCGAATGGTATACTACCAAATGTTTACCAGAAGTTTTTTCTGTTGTGAGCAACAAGCGACCAAACACAGGGCTCCGCGGACTACTGCTCCACCACGACAATGCGCCTGCACACACCGCGCTCAAAACGAGGGACTTCCTGGACAGCACACCAGTCAAACTCCTGCGTCACCCTCCTTACAGCCCTGATCTAGCACCGTATGACTTCTTTTTATTTCCAAAAATAAAAAATCAGCTCAAGGGGATACAATTTTCGTCGCCGGAAGATGCGCTGGCTGCGTTCGAGCAGGCTGTAAACGAGGTGTCTACGGCGGACTGGAAAAAGTGTTTTGAAAACTGGTTCAGACGCATGAATCTTTGTATAGAGGCTGGTGGAGAGTACTTTGAAAAGATTTAATAAAAATATATGTACCCGTAGAACAATTTTTTTTAGTGTCGCAAAACTTTCTGAGTGTCCCACGTATATAATAGTAGGTCACGGTAACTCCTCCCTCCTTAAGAAAGAACCGTATCTTGTCGGTTCTGTCTGGTCCTCCAGACATTGGACGTGGTTCTTCAGGTTGTGTTGTTGGAGTCCTTTCTTGAGTTCCTGTATTCTTCTTTGCGATTTTCTTGTATACTTTCCAGCTCAGAATAGCAACTCCAATAACATACAAAACTATGGTAGACCAGCTAGGCGTTGTAGCGACGAAAGTCCAATCTTCATCGTCTAAATGGTCCTGTATGCTTTTGGCTTTGTTGACAAGACCCTGTATATTGTCGAGTGAAACGTCTTCAAGTTGCACTTCGAATCGGATTTCGTCCTTAGGTATTATTCGTTGCGTCGGCAAAGGGATGATATCACTTATATGCAGTGTGGTACTATGAGTTTGCAGCGTTCTATTGAGAATTTGAACACGACATTCGTTCGAGATCGTGACAAGTTGTGTTTTAGTGAGAGAATGATATTCAATCTGATCTCCGCACGTTGATTTCAGGACCTCCTGCGAACTGATGATAAGAAGCCAATTATTAGGGGATATGTTTTGAAGTTTTCCCGTTTTCAGGTTCATTTTCACGTAGTCACATGATGACGGATTTGCACGATGTTGGATGAGAGCGATGACACAGTCGTCGGTATCTTGTAATGATCTCGTCTCCAGTTGTCTGCATAGATAGGTGTCTTCATTGATGTCTCGGCATTGCTCGTTGATGTAAGTGTACTCTCCACTTCCAAGTACTAGGTATTTGGACTTAGGAATTATAGTAAGGTTTTGTTGATCGGGAATAGAGTAAATATGGATAAGGTCATATGGTTTAGGATCAACGGAAGGTATATCTAAGATGAAATTTAACGTACGTTCTGTGCTATAAGCTTTAACCTCTATAGATTTTTCTATCATATGAATATGTTCAATAGTTATTGAGGCTATGGGTTCAAAATTATATTGTATTCTCATATTTGTCATTTCCGAGATTAAATTATGTGTGTTTATAATGCTAGGATGCATAATACCTACTTGAGCAAAAGTCATAGCATCTTCCAGTATCATGAGTTTATCTAATATTATTTGTAAGCTAAAATCTATTTGTATATGTATTTCTAAGAAACTAAACTGCCTAAATACACTGTTAGTATGCGTAGTTACATTTTTTAGCATTGCTTCTAACTTACGTTGATTTTCATTTATTTTATTTAGTTGATTTCCAAATTCTGATATTGATTTTTGGGCAAGAGTTATAGAATTCTTTTGGACGTTATTGATTTTATTATTAAGGTTAGAAATTTGGGATTCAATTCTTACTGCGTCATCATAGTCTAGATTTCCGGTGACAGCTTTAACTACTGATCCTAGGCCGTTTACTAGACCACGTTTACTTCTACTGCGAGGGGCAAGAAATATTAATTTATTATGTATAATGTTCAATTTATGCTCGATTTGATCTGAATATGATTTGTGTAAATTACCAGGAACTAAATCTGTACCTACTGCCATAGTACTTGCAAATAATGATTCTAAACGTAAAGTAGTACTATAAAGATAACTTATATTATAAGAACATACAAGATTAAAGGAATCTTGTTGTTTGAAGACTTTCCCTTGTTTTAATAAGAGAATACCATTACTATTATCTACAGGAGTGACGTTCACGTTGGCGGTTGATGGGATGATGATGGCTCCGAAGAGGAGCACCCTGGAACAAGGTGAGGTCTCCGTAATAACTTGAAGTGAACCCGAATCGACTTTGAGTTGGGATGATTACCAATTATTTCAGCAACGTTGTTTGGATGAAGATGGATGATTTTGTAAGGGCCTTTAAATAGTGGTTTGGTCTTGTCGTTCCGTGCAGTTTTGGCTACCTGTTTATAAACAGTTTCACCTACCTTGAGTTTTATTTCTTCAGCTTCCTGGTTCCGTTTGGCTATTACCTGTTCGTTATTTTTAGAAGTATGAGCCGCAATACATTCTTGGACAGCTTCTGCATTCATTCTATGCTTTATAACGAAGTCCTGGTAAAACTCCTTGGGGTAGTACAACTCTAAAGGATTTCGAGATGCTGTGTGTCCAAAAAGCAACTCATGAGGTGAGTAACCAGTAGTGGAGTGTATGGCGTTATTGTAAGCTATGACAGCTAATCTCATCAGAGTCTGTATGGTATCATCTTTATTTGTCATTCGCTGAATTCTTAAAATTTCAGCAATGGTAGAATGGAACCTTTCAACTGGTGAATTCGAATTCGGATTATAAGGAGTCGTGAAATGAATGTCAATATTATGGGATGCATATTTCCTTTAACATCATTATCAAATTTTGTGTCTGAATCAGTTGTTATTTTCAATGGTAATCCCAGCACAGAGAAAAACTGAATTAGAGCTTCAGCTACGTGAATACTACTCGTAGCTTGTAATGGGATAGCTTGTGCAAATTTAGAAAAATGATCAATTATTGTCAAAAATGTCCCTCCGCCTGTGGAATATAGATCCATAAACAAGTGTTGCATGGGTTTAGTTGACGTTTCGGTTAGCATTAATGGGGGCCTCAAAGGATTGCGTTCATATTTAGATTTAAGACACGTATCACATTTATTAATGAAAGCTTGAATTGAAAGGAGCATATTCGGCCAGTGATAGTTTCTACGAATATGTTTATAGGTTTCTTGTATACCACGGTGAATGTTCTTACCCTCATGATATTTTTTAATAATGTCCATCTGTTCTGACTTGTTTTCAACAAGAGTAACACGGGATGTACACCGATATAATTTTGGACCTCTGTCATTAAAAACTGTTGTGTAAACGCGTGAAAAGTCTAAATACAGGGATTCGTCAAAGAAAAAACAATGAAAAACTCTACCTGCGATGGTATGTTCCTTGAGGAATTTAATTATTTCCTGTTCAGTGTTATTGATTGGTATAAAAACATCTTTTATAATTATTTTAGAGTTAGTGGATCTATTCTCAACTCTATATGTCAAACCTGGGGTTGATCTAATGTAAAATTGCTTTTGTTGTCTTTCGATGGCATCTTCGATTATAGGAATACCATTATTTTCATTATCAGGTTGAGTGTGGTTAGTGGAAACTAATTGATTTTGATCTAAAGACACAACACTCATACTGTCTGAGACAACGTCAGTTTGAGAAGGGGCAGATACTGATGGATTTTGTAGGTTAGTATTTTCAGTTTCAGTTTCTCTACGAGCATTTTCAAATATACGGTCAATAATTTCGTCATCGTCGTTATCATCAAAATTAACTGCCAAGGACTCAATACTGTTGTGAAAAATTTTGACTCTGGATAAAGCATCAGCGTTAGTGTTCTGCTTTCCTTTTTTATAGATTACTTTATAGTCGTACTCTGCCAACTTCAATTTCCATCTTATTAACTTTGAATTCGGGTCTTTCAGTGACACGAGCCATGTTAATGGTTGATGGTCCGTGTAAATTGTGAATTTACGACCATAGAGATATGGGCGAAAGTACTTTACTGCCCATATTATGGATAACAGTTCTTTCTCTATTGTCGAATAACGCGTTTTAGTTTCAGATAAAGTCCTAGAAGCGTATGCAACTGGTTTATCTGATCCCAATTTGCCTTGAGAGAGAACTGCCCCAAGAGCAAAGTCAGAAGCGTCTGTGGTAAGTATAAAGTCTAGGTCAAAGTCGGGGAACTGTAATAAGGGATCATTAGTCAATATCTGTTTGCATTTGTCAAAAGCTTCCAAAAATTGAGGCGTATGCACAACTTTGTGATTTTTCTTTAAACAAACTGTAAGAGGTTTAGTTAACTTAGCAAAATCTTTTATAAATTTTCGCTAGTACCCCACTAATCCCAGGAAAGCTTTTATGTCCTTTTGGGTCTTAGGGAGTGGAAAATTCAAAACAGCTTTGATTTTATCTTTATTCGGTTTGAGTCCCTCAGAGGTTAACTCATGGCCTAAAAATGTTACATCTTTTTTTAGAAACTCTGACTTATCCAACTGTATTTTGAGGTTATGGATTTAAAGCGGTCAAATACTAGTCTCATTTTAGTCATGTGGTCTTGTAGTGAAGTTGAGGTTATAATTACGTCATCCAAATATGTAAAAACACCGTCTAATCCACGCAGGATATGGTCCATTAGCCTCTGGAAGGTGCTCGGAGCATTTTTCAGCCCAAAGGGCATCCTTAGGAACTCATAATGGCCTCTTTCAGTGGAAAAAGCGGTTTTTTCTATGTCCTTGGGGTGCATTTCCACTTGATGGTAACCACTCGCTAAGTCGAGGGTTGTGAAATATTGTGCACGCCCTAGTCTGTCAAGAATGTCACTGATGTTGGGTAGTGGGTATTTATCCTCAATAAGGCGGTCGTTAAGTCTTCGAAAGTCAATGACAAGACGCCATTTGACCTTACCAGATGCATCAGGCTTTTTGGGTACGATATGAACAGGGCAAGACCAAGGAGATACACTCTCACGGATAATACCTTGTTTAAGTAAATTATCGATCTGAGCTTTTATTTCTTCCCGTTGTTTGGGAGCTTGTCTGTAAGCTCGTACAAAAATAGGGGTGTCTTCAGTCAGTCTTAATTCATGCCTTACTGCGTGAGTAAAAGTTAAGGGTATATTTTCAGAAAAGAACAAGTCGCGATATTGAAAACACAACTTAGTTATTTCACGCTTCTCTTCTTCGTTCATGTGATCAGTTCTAATTTTTTTTAGGTTATTTTTTAAAATTGAATCTATGTCTTCTGAAGCTTCTATTGCGTTTAATTTACAATTTTTTTTTACTGGGTCATTATAGGGTTCCATTTGAAAATCTGTCTTGTTCGAAATTTTACGTTTTTGATCACTATAATTTCTAATAATAGTTTGAAAAGTTCCATTTATTACATTTACGATGGCGGCTGGTGATATAAGTCCCGTGGACCATTCATGCTCATCATGCAAATATTCACCGTCTAGATGGTGTGTCTTGACCGTCACTAACCTTTCACATCGAGGTTCAATACAGATTTTTTTTATTGGGTGATCAAAATAAAGTGGAATGGTGGTTGTTGGAGTACACAAAACTCTATTTTTATAATCGATATTACCGCCCACTTTCAATAATAAATCTGAGCCAATCAAACCTTTATATTTTGGATCAAAATCAAATAAAAGGAATTTCTGCGTAATCTTTGTATTGAACGCCGGAGGTAAAGGCAAGTATGCTACGTAATCGTGTCGCGATATTGCGTGAGCTGTTTGAATATCAAAAGGTTCAAGGTCTATGTAGTTTTCAAATATTGTACCTTGTATAACTTCAGGAGAAATTAGACATCTTGAAGAACCTGAATCTACTAAAAATTTCCCTCCGAATTCTGGTAGCTCTATATAAGGAAGATGGTCTTTACCTTGCTGATTAAGTTTAATTAACTCGATCAACTTTGGTCGTCTGCATCCAAGTCCTCGAAAAAATCCTGGGACGTACCTTCTTGAGCACTCTCATTGTTGAGCGGTTAAGGATAAGATACAGTGTGAACATCGTGAGTTGCGTGCGACTGATCGTAGTAGTACTGCGGCGGCGACTGGGTCATATTACCTTCGTTTGAAGTTGGAGTATAGTACAATTCCTCGAAAGCGAATTGCGGTGGCGCCGGCTTGTCCACTGATCGCATAGTGACGTCAGACGAAACATGTGGTGGGTTAACCTGCTGATTAGGCATGTTTGGCTGTCTCTGATAGTTAAAGTTTCTAAAATTACCTGAGTTGTTTCTGGATTGAGGCTGCGATGGTCTATTTTTCCATATCTCTAGATCTGCTGACGCTGTTCCAGAGATAGATTTTGTCTTGGGACAAAATTACCGGGAGAAGCAAAATATTGCGATGGTATGTTGTTAAATGACTGGCTAGTCATTTGGCGGGGGAAAACATGATTATTTGGTTTAAATTCAGTTTTAATTTTATTTTGTGAAGCTGAAATACTGTTAAAATTATTATTTTGCCGACCAGCTGATTTTGCTTCTTCCTGTCGCGCACACACTATTGCAAGTTCTAAGGTATTAGGTTTCGAAATACGAACTCCGATTGATGTTTGGAAATCAAGTTGATTAATGTACTGTTCAATTGCCATCTTTTCATAGTATGACTTGTCACTATGTTCACCAACCATATACAAAGTATCGAGCAATTCCCTAATGCGTTTCCCATAGGATTCCGAATCCTCATTTTTATTACGTCGAGTACGTGTGAGCTCCTGCATCACCTGTATCTCGTTCCTAGGTTCACCTAACCTCTGTAAAAGCGCTTGCTTAATATCCTCCCAACTATTAAGAGAATCTTCGTGGGCGATGGCATCAATTGCAGCATCGCTGAGCTTGCTTTTAATAAGGCAAACAAGAGCAACACGAGCTGTGCCCTCTAGGGGGTTAGTAAGGCTAAGTAAATTATCTACTTCCCTAATATAAAAATATAATCTTTTGCGATTGCCATCATACCGAGGCATCAAATCAGCAATAATTTTATAATCATTTCCGAATCCCTCCATTATACAAAGAAAAAAAAAGAAATAAAAATATATAATAATATATATAAATAGGGACCTTAATAACATCTCAATTTGGGGTAAATGTTTTGGCCTTTTGGTCAATCCAAATAAATCCAAAGCATTAATTATTGGTAGTCCCTACATGAAGAAACAATTAATTGGTGTTCCCGCTATTATTTACGATGGTACTTCTATCAGTATTTCCAATACTGCTAAAAATCTTGGTGTGGTGTTGGACTCGACTTTATCATGGGTTGCTCATGTCAATGAGGTCAGTAAAAAGATGCATTTCTCTTTTCATTCGCTCAAACGCCTACAATATTTTTTACCTCTAAGCACTAAGATTACTTTGGCCCAGTCCCTTCTCTTACCTATTCTCGATTACGCCGACACTTGCTACTTGGACGCCACTGAGGAGCTTCTTAGTAAACTTGAGCGCCTTCAAAATCTGTGCATTCGATTCATTTTCGGACTGCGCAAATATGACCACGTATCTCATTTTCGATCACAGCTCAAGTGGCTCCCAATTCGTCTTCGCAGGAATACTCATATACTCTCTGTTCTCTATAACATTCTTCACAATCCTTCTTCTCCTTCATATCTACGTGAGCGTTTTGAATTTTCACGTCCGCAAGACAAACCCTGCCGCTCGAGCGTCAGGACGCTTTTATCTATACCCCCACATAAAACTGATTTCTACTCATACTCCTTCACAGTCCATGCAGCTAGGTTGTGGAATGCTCTCCCGCACACTATTCGCGACAGCCCATCAATCGCTGTTTTTAAAAAGAGAATCAAAGAACATTATCTTTCTCTGCGTAATCCGTAGTATGTATTTATATATTGTATATATATATGTATCTATGGTATGTATATATTTATTTATTTCAGTTATATTTATTTAGAGTATTTAATATATTTATAGGTATTATAATTTATTTACTTATTGTATGATCGTAGTATAGTATAATTAAGTAGGTATATCCTTATTTACTGTTCATGTACCTAATTTGTATTCATATTGTGCACGTCTTATCCGCTTTACGTTTTATGCTATCTCACTTCTTAGGTCTGCTGTAAGACATTTCATTTTAGAAATAAGCAGTACCTGTTGTGTCTTGATTCCTATGTAATTGTTCTGTGTATGTTTCTGTGTACAATAAACTGTTAAATAATAAATAAATAAATATAAAAAAATATATATTCGATATTATTAAGAAAAAAAAACGTGTGAACTATTTTAAATTATTTGTAATCTACAGCGATTTTAGCACATAGACAGACACACGCAAAATAACACCCTATATTAAACGACAGGAAATAGAGCAGGGATAGTACTTGAAAGATTGAGCACTCACCAGCACAGCAACCTCTGCATCTCCTTATCGGAATCTTGCAACGCCACGGGTCTCCAATTCTCCGGGTTCCCGCTAACTTATGGTCCTTTACTTTGACGCCGGTTACAGTTCTTTGATCGCGGTTATCAACGATTGAAATCGTTCACTAAGAGTGCACAAAGAGTTCGATTCACAAAAACTTAGTGCCGCGAAACTGCCGTCTGCGCCATTCACGTAACAGGCGACGAGGACAGACTTTTAAAAAAACTATTTTTATTACAAAGAAACGTTTAATTCGGAAGAAAGCGATTACAAGACTAATGTTCTAAATTAACAATAAAATGGTCGATCATAAACAATTTGTATGACAATGCAATAATCCACGCGGCGCGTGTAAGCGAGCCGGTGCAACCTCAGCAGTATCCGGGCATTACGTCACGGTAACTACCGGGAGTAAAAAAAATAGCTAGCCATATTTTAAGGCGTAATTCTAAATGCATGGATCCCGGTCGCTGTCTTAATAGTAGTCCTTAAAACCATTTCAAATGATTATTATTTGTGCTTTTAGACGGCTTAAAAACTCTTACACCCGAAAAATATATTCACGTTTAAAATATGAATCACATTATATTCTTCATCTTCTGTCGAGTGGGTATCGAGTCTATCGACCCGATGAACCCTGGTGTCAGAGTTTTTTTTTAAACCGCTTGGTAGCACAAATATCAGGCCTCTGACATGGTTTGAGTAACGACCTCTATCAAACACAGCGACCGGGACCGACGGCTTAACGTGCCCTCCGAAGCACGAAATCTTTTCCTTTTTCGGACAAATTGGTGATTCAGCCTGCAATGTCCTAAGCAAACTGGGTAAAAATTCACAAAGTGATAAATTCTCAAATATAAACTTTGTGTTTCCCCCCTGGGAATCGAACCCAGGACCTCTGGATTGGGAGTCATTAGCACTAGCCACTAGACCAAGGAGGCAGTTATCACATTATATTATAAACGACTTTCAGTACTCTTGCACTCACAGACACTACTCGTATCTATGACGAATCACGTATTCCTAAAAATATTGATGATGTAGATTTGCAGAAATTTCCCAGTCTCAGAAATACATTCAATGAATTGGAGATTAAAATCTGGCCAAGATTGAGCCGAGGTCGCCCATTAATAGCGTTCAGTAGCACACCAATAAATTAATATTGTTTTAAAGTTTGATTTAAATTGTATTGAGGCGCGTCTCCTTGTACGAGCCCGAAGTTTCGTTACCGGGCTTTAATAATAACGTAGCCAGATCATGGTAGCTGCTTAGTAGCCATGACGTCATTAACATAAAAAAAACTGTTCTACTGGACTTAGGAACCATTTTGGTTTGGCGTGCAGTCTGGTTTGACTAGGGAACATGCAGTTAAAAAAAAAAGATTAAACCGAAATGCATAGGTAAGTCGCTTTATTTTCGGACAGCGGACAGGACAGCGGAGCGAAGGCAAAGAGCAATAGGGACTCAGTTTAGCACCCTTCGGTTAAGGGACCCTAAAAAGAGTGTAGATAGATAATGATTACAGAACCTTAAAATTTCACAAATTCAACAAAGAAATACCCACCTGCTGATTGCGAATCCGAAAGATAAAGATTATCAGTTGATAATAAAATCAGTATTCTTACTTTTGCTGTCAGTGTGCAAATATTGTTCATTTCGCAACAATGTGGAAAACACTTGTGTTATTGTTTGCAGTTTGCGGTGGCATATGTAAGTATTTGTTTTAAATATGAAGACCGATCCCATCAAAGCAATTTATTCCCAGGTGCCACACTACCATATGGGAATATAGAACGTAGGTATTTGTACGGCTGGCAAACAAGAACAATGGGGAAACCCGGAGGATCTCTATCATGGTATCAGGCTGTTGACTGGCTGCGTTGCCTTGATGTAGATACCTACTCGTAATTGCTTACAAAGTAGGTATACTATACTATACGATTAAATAAAAAAACAAGAACAAATATGAACGTTTGTAATAAATAAACAATAAAAATAAACATACATACATACAATCACGCCTTTTTCCCTAATGGGGTAGGCAGAACGTAAACGACCTAAATAAAGGTCGTTTCGCCACGTCTGACAAAGTTTTGAGGGTTATTTAAGATATTATAGGTATAATACTATAGTGACAGGTTGTCAGCCTATCGCCTAAATTGCAATATTCTGCCCTCGGATCCCTTAGCTGGTTTTTACAGCATGCCCGGGAGGAAATGCAGCTGGCACATTCGATGTTTTTCTCTCGCTCCCAGTCCAGCATAGAAGATAAAAATAAAACTTTTTCCATATATCACCCCTATGACTTTCAGCCTCAATTCTAATAATGAATAGTGGATCATTGTAGTGGATATTTGAAAATTAAATATCTAATGAAAATTTTAAAATTTTCAATCGTTATAAATCTTAAACGATTGTTCAAAACAAAAAATGTTGTAAAAAATATCGATTTAATTTCCAAATGTAAAAAAACTCGATATCATTTTCTAAGTTTCCACTTTGAAAATTCCTTCCTTCCGGACAAAAAAGGAAGGAAAGAGTAAGTAATTTTAGAACTTTTGAAATTACTTGCTTAGCAGAGATTTGAGAGATCACGTCCTTCCACTTGATACGATCCTTGCAAACTTATTTGGCGTCATCCACATTAATTAATCTTTAACTGCCTCCGTGATCTAGTGGTCAGACCCATGGGCTTACCATCCGGAGGGCCTGGCTTCGATTTTAAAGCGGAACACAAAGTTAATTTAATACATAAATTAATTATTTTGATATTTGTCAATTTATCACTTTGTGAGGTTTTCCCCAGTTTGGTTAGGACATTGCAGGCTGAATCACTTGATTGTCCAAAAAGTAAAAGGATTCCGTGCTTCGGAGGGCACGTTAAGCCGTCGGTCAGAGGCCTGATAGCTGTGCTACTAGGCGGTTTGAAAATTCTGACACCAGGATTCTTCGGGTCGTTGTTCGACTCGAGAATCCAAGATTAATCTTTTGATCCAAGCTAGTCGGTTTAGCGTACTCCTGCAGGGCTATGAATGACACTGCGCACTGTAGACTTCGTTTTGTCTACACACTATCTCTTTCGTTGCTCACTTCACAACGAAAAATGACAGGCATTAACCATAGTGAAGTATGGAACACGTGAAGACAAATTGAAGAGTACAGTGCTCATCATAGGCCTGCTGACCTGATTGACTGGTCCTGGTAAGTGCGTCGAGTTGTAAGAGTACTCTACCACATTAAAAAATAACTTTCTTTTCCATCAGCATGCCAAGTCGCCGACGAGGATGTGGTGGTTGTGAGGAACCTGACTGAGGCGGATCTCCGGTCCCAGGTTCACAGGATCATCGGCGGTGCTCCGGCGCCCATCGAGCAGTACCCTTACGTTGTGCAGGTTAGATACTCATTTTGTGTGTCTGTATTATGCTGGACATATTGGTGTCTTGATCCCTTACGAGGTAGGCAGAGTATCAACAGATTAGAATAGTTCACGGCAAAGATCTTTAGCAGTGACATAATCTTAGGCCTTTACGTCTCTGTAAGACGATTTAAACAGTGACCGGGATGCATCTTTTCTGATGGCTGTATAAACTCAATAAATTTTTAACAGGTAGAAATTATAATGAATTTTAATTGCGCAAACTTTTCTCCGCTGCGCCATTCAGTGGTAAAAAATGCCAACAGTGCTATCGACTTGTGAAGGACACGACTTAACTAACTTGACTAAAATTGTTGCCGTCCCTTTCAATTCTCATATGATAGAAAATAACACGTAAAGACTTATAGTTAGGTCTTGATTTTTGCAACAACGAATTACATACATACATACATATAATCACGCATTTATTCCAAATGGGGTAGGTTAACAAAGGTCGGTGAACAAATGTCGTTCCGCCACGTCTGAGAAAGTTAAGACGGTTATTTAAGATAGATTTGTAGGTATATTGTTGTAGTGACAGGTTGTCAGCCCATCGCCTAAATTGCAATAATTATACTGAAACCCTCGGATTTCTTAGCTGGTTTTTACAGCATGCCCGGGAGGAAATGCAGCTGGCACATTCTATGTTTTTCTCTCGCTGCCAGTCCAGCATGGAAGAACAGCGCATTTAATGCTATTTTTCTACCATAATTGGTCTGGGGGCGTCTACATTCTACAATAGGTACGCCTGAACTGTTTTATATCTAT
Source organism: Scrobipalpa costella (assembly GCA_949820665.1). Lineage (NCBI taxonomy): Eukaryota > Metazoa > Arthropoda > Insecta > Lepidoptera > Gelechiidae > Scrobipalpa > Scrobipalpa costella. Next base: position 3,175,307 of record OX463320.1, on the reverse strand, counting down.
GCTGTATATAGTTCAGCAGTTTTGAGTGAAGAGGTTAACTGTTTTATTACTGAGCTCGATGGTGTAGTGGATAGGGCAGCTGCCTCCTGAGCGGGAGGTCGTGGTTCGAATCCCACCACGTACCAATGTGTTTTTCGGTGCTTCGGAAGGCACATTAAGCTGTTGGTCTCGGTTAAAATTGTTTAATAGCGTAGATATTAGTCGTTAAGCCATGTCAGAGGCCAGTGCTTGAAAAGTCTGACCTAATCTAGGATTGGGTGTGGTTTCCCTTCTGGGTTGCGGAGGACAGATTCGCTCGCTCGTCGCTCTGTTTAAAAACCAGTACCCTCGTTCAATCCCTTAAATTAGGTAGCCGACCCCGTGAGATACGGGATAAGGCTAGGGATATGATGAAGTTAACTGTTTTATTATTTCGTTTTTAGGTGATCCGTAGCAACCAGTTGATCTGTGGAGGTTCTCTGCTCACCAACAGGGCTGTTCTGTCTGCTGCCCAATGCTTCGTGGAAAAGTGAGTATACTTATATTTTATTTATTTATTTAACTTTATGCACAAAAATATTACACCAAAGGCATTATCTACCAGTCTACCTTAGGGCATGTGGAAATGACAAGGCAGGTGCAAAAAATTCTATCGTAATAAATTAATAACTAACGTTAGAACAACACGAAAAAAAAGCAAAATGTTGTTTAGAGTATAATTATATAAAAGTATATAATTATAACCCACAGCACATATGTATACATATAGTATAAATCAGAACAAAATAAATATCTTTCTATATATTATAATTTATATAATTAATATAAAATAATGAATGTATGTTTATAATTTATTTATTAGTATAACAGAAATCTTATTGACATTTCTTCCATGCTGGCCTGGGAGCAAGAGAAAAACATAGAAATTTCTTTCCGCTTTTCCTCCCGGGCATGCTGTAAAAACCAGCTAAGGGATCCGAGGGCTTCAGTATATTGTAATGTAGGCGATGGGCTGACAACCTGTCACTCCAGCAATATACCTACAAATCTAGCTTAAATAACCCTCAACAATTTGTCAAACGTGGTGAAACGACGTTTGTGTAGGTCGTTTACGCTCTGCCTACCCCGTTAGGGATAAAGGTGTGAATATATGTATGTATGTATGCATACATACATATATTCACGTATGTATGTATGTATGCATACATATATACCTTACAATAGGGCATTTAGCAAATTCAAACCAATGATGGAAACTTAAAGATGTAAATAGGTACTCGTACAACCTGCTTATCATTTTTGTATGGTCGCTTTCACGGTCTTTGGTAAAAGCACAGAATATATAATAGCACTACCGTGTATGATAGAACTACCGTTTCTTCCATGCTGGACTGGGAGCAAAAGAAAAACATAGTATGTGCCAGCTGCATTTCCTCCCAGGCATGCTTTAAAAACCAGCTAAGGGATTCGAAGGTTTCAGTATATTGTAATTTAGGCGATGGGCTGACAACCTCTCACTACACCAATATACCTACGAATCTATCTTTTAAATAACCCTCAAATCTTTGTCGGACGTGGCGGAACGACCTTTATTTAGGTCGTTTACGCTCTGCCTACCCCATTTGGGATAAGGGCGTGATTATATATATGTATGTATTATGTTGAAAGTGACAGATAGACTTTAAGTTTAGTTTTAGCCGGTGGTATCTAGAATCGAGTCCAGCAATTTCTCAATTCACTACCCTTTAGCAGAATTCGCGCAAAAGCCGCTGCTGGGAATGGCATGTGGGAATTGTAGTGGGGCCGGCGGCGGACATGAAAACTATTTCCATAAGTCACCCCTTTGCCACTTGGGGTGGTATCTGGGAATAAAATGCATCTTCATCATTACTACATACATACATCACGCCTTTTTCCCTAATGGGATAGGCAGAGCGTAAACGACCTAAACAAAGGTCGTTTCGCCGCGTCTGACAAGTTTTAAAAGGAGTTTAAGATAGATCTGTATTTTGCCGTAGTGACAGGTTGTCAGCCCATCGCCTAAATTACAATATACTGAAACTCTCGGATCCCTTAGCTGGTTTATACAGCATGCCCGGGAGGAGATGCAGCTGGAACATTATATGTTTTTCTATCGCTCCCAGTCCAGCATGGAAGCACTTTTATTATTAAGCCCAATCTAAGTTTGTGTTTGTTTTCAGTAATGGGAATATTGTCAACCGTCGCCAAATCTCCATCCGTGCTGGAACTGCGCAACTTAATTCCGGTAAGTACATTTCATTTATGATGCCGGGTTAGAATAACATCATAATCTCTTCCTGCGGAGGTAAAAGTACGTAGGTACTCCAAGCGGTAAAAGTTACTTTTAGGTAAATTGAGAAAAGGGAATATGTGCACTGTACTGTAATTCATTATCATCTCCCTTGCCTTATACAATACAATACAATATAAAATTCTTTATTGCACAAAGAAACACATACAACAGAAATAAAAAGGAACAAATGTGACAGTACAATATAGGCGGCCTTATTGCTAAAGCAGCAATTTCTACCAGGCAACCTTTGGGTATAGAAATTGTACAAGCAGAAAGCGGGATAGTGCATATTACTACATATAATACTTAGACAATATTTACAGACTATTAAATAAATATTTCAATAAAAGATACTTATCCCGTATTTCACGGGGTCGGCTACCAAATATAAGGAATTTAACGATAGAGCACATTACAGGACTATCACGTTCTGTGATGTGCTTTAAATAGTTTTTGATATACAGGGTGTAACAAAAAGGCTAAGCAATACTCAATATCTTTATTGCCAAGCAAGGTGTAATTATAATTAAGGATGTAAATCTACCCCTGAATATGAAATAAAACAAATTGGCTTCCCATAATAAATGTGCTATCAGCTTATGGATTTTGTATGGAAGGTCAAAAAATTAAATACTTTTTTACTATGTTCGTTCAAACCTTCGACTACGTTAAGTTCTTCGACCTAAGTTCTCAAGATACCCTTTCGATTGCACGTTGTATATAGTTCACAGGAAGAATATCCCCCAGTGGCAGATATTTGAGCTTTGTGAACTTTGGCGCGATAAAGCTTCTCTGCCTGCCTACTCCCTTTGTCCCACGTGTCGAGAATCTCCCTAAACATGAACTACCGTCGTCCGTCACCGATCTGGAAGTCCTTAAACAGGCTTCGGACTCAGGTTGGCAGAAGTAAGGAGAACAAGGTCAGGTGGGGTTTTCGGCTAGCTCCGATGTGGTCTGTTTTGCGGTGCAGTGCAAACCATGGCTCATTTAACACCGTGCTCGGCGTGCCCCGACACTTGCACGCCAGCGGATTTAACAAAAAAAGAAAAATATCTTTATTTCAGGCTTATTTTTACAATAAAAAAACAAACAATATAAAAAACAAACACACATTCACTCATATTATAACATAAAATTAAAATGGAGGGCAGTCAATCCGCAATACAAGCGGCTGAACTCTGGGCCGCTACGATTTTATTTCTCGTGTTCCATCGACGAAGCTTATTTGTGTACCTTGGCCCGCAGGTGGGACCACTCGCGACGTGTCCAACATTATCATCCACCCGCAGTACAACATAGGCACACGCGACAACGATGTTTCCGTCGTGATTTTGTCCAGACGATTGACCCTCAGTGATCAAATAAGAACCGCTGCACTGTCTAACACCGAACCAGCGGACAATACTGCCGTGACGCACGTCGGCTGGGGGGCTACCTTCGTATCTCTCAACGTGAGTATGGAAATATATTAGGTAAATATGTTACGCTCAAATGGGATTTAAACTCACTAACTACAGTTCCACTACATTGTGAGGATTTTAAGCAATCACAATGGTATTTTTATTTCATATAATATGAAATAATTTCTTCCATGCTGGACTGGGAGAGATAGAAAAACATAGAATGTTCCAGCTGCCCTTCCTCCCGGGCATGCTGTTGAAGTCAGCAAAAGTGACTCGAGGGTTACAGTGTATTGTAATTTAGGCGATGGGTTGACAACCTGTCACTAAAGCAATACATATTACAATATAAAATTGCTCTCAATTTTTGTCAGACGTGGCGAAAGCGCCTTTTACGAGGCGTTAAACGCTCTGCCTACCCCGTAAGGGATAAAGGCGTGATTTATGTATGTATGTATGTATAATATGAAAGAAAGAAAATAATAAATTCGTTTCAGGTAGGACTCGAACCTGCGTCTCTGAAATGCCGGTCCATCACTCTACCAACTGAGCTACAGAAACGGTAGCGGGAGTGACGAATTTATCATAGTCTTTCTAATGCACACGTCATAACTTCGCTACCGTTTCTGTAGCTCAGTTGCTAGAGTGATGGACTAGCATTCCAGAGGCGCCAGTTCGAGTCCTGCCAGAAACTAATTTATTATTTTCTTTCTTTCATATGACTATAGTTAGTTTAGTTTTATTTATCACACATGGAAAATTACATGATAAAAAGACATTATTACATTTCAGAGCATGTAGGTAAGCATTCACAAAGTGTTCGTCGATTGAATAAAAGTAAAATATATTTGGGGTACTCTATTCAAATGAGGACCGAAATCACGGCGAGTGTTGTGCGACGCATGTTGAAATCTCTTTATTTTCATGTTTTAAAAACATTAAGGCTCGTATTTGTAAAGCTATCTCAAGATTGAGAGCAATACTAAGTATGATAATACTAATATTCTATGATTTTAATAATTTTCTGTCGCTACCGCCGACACCTTACAAATAATGTATTTTATATTGATTATTACTTTATCTTTAATATTGATATTAAGTTGTATTTTATGTAATCTCACGCTTAATGATGTTTAAAATAATTATGTTTTAGTAACTATATTGTTAATAAGAAGACGTGTAACCGAATATTATCAAAAAAAAATATCTTATCTTATCTTATGGATTTGACAAGCCATTTTGTACTGAAATGATATTTCTGATACGAACTCAAACTGGCCGTCAATCTCAAGTGCGGATTATAATTACGGGCCTAACACTGTGTCAATTAAAAAAAAAATGTATTTGACCAAATATTTTTATATTTATAGGTATAATTTTCTCTCTTCCAGCCTAATGCACCAGCCCCGCTGTCCCAGACGCTGCAGCACACATCAGTAAACATATTCAACCGTACCCAATGCGCCAACCAATACAATCAACTGACCATTCAAGGCGTCTCAGGCGGTCCCTTCTTCGTGTCTGTCAACATGATGTGCACTGGCGTGGCGGCTATGGGACAAGGTAGAGTTTCCACCAAACCAGCTGTCTCAGTAGTTAGTTGTTTCTGCAGACGAAATAAGCCGCCAGTATACGGATAAAAGTGATTATTAGAATTCCTTTGGCAGCAATCCTTAGAACCTAAGGAATGATTTTCGAAGTTCGGCCACCTTGGTTTATGAGATCGGTTTTTTAGGGGGGGTCCGCTTCCCATTAAGTTCCTTTAGTCCCATTTGAATAGCTTTTGGAGGCTAGCGAGACGAAAACGTATCAAGGAACTAGTGGGAACGAAGGGAGTAGCCACGATTCGTACTTTAACTTAATTCAAACCAGTCCTCATCCTTTTTCACATTTTTGCAATTGAATAGGACGGCGGTCGGCGGCTGTGTAGGCGGACTACTCGTAAGCCCAGAATATATAATAGTACTACATACATGTCGTTAGTGTAAACTGAAAGTGGCCGGCCTAGGTAAAAAACACCGCAAACAATTACACGGTTTAGCCATTTCGTACATAGGTTCCTTAGGTTAAAACAATCATTTCGACCCGAAGTTCTTTTAAAAATTTCTCTTAGGAAAACCTTGCTGACGTCATCAATATTCTGTATGCGTTTTTTTTTTAATCTATATTGTGAGTTATCTAATGAAAGAGCATTATGAGAGGATTCCAAAAATATAATACATTAGTATGTGACATTCACCCAGTTTTTTTTAAATTAAAGTTATATTCTCTACTACACTAACTACTTGTAGTTACACATTAGATTTGCAATTTGCAATTTATAAACCTCCTACATCTCTAAGTAAATATATTTAAAAAAAACTAAATTAAAAATAAATGTTGTAATTTTTTTCCTAGGTCGCGGCGCTTGCACAGGTGACCAAGGAGGTCCAGTGCTGATTAACGGCCTGGTGGTGGGCGTGGCCTCGTGGGGCTACAGCTGTGGGGAGCCCAGCTTCCCCTGGGTCAGCTCTAGGATCGCTAGCCACCTCCACTGGATCACAACCACTGTAAGTTTGTAGAGGTTAGACATACAATGTGCAAAAAAAAAACATCATCATCATCAGTTCATATACGTCCCCACGGAGGGGAAAAATACACTGTTATAAAATGCATACATCCATATAATCACGCCTTTATCCCTAATGAGGTAGGCAGAGCGTAAAGTACCTAAACAAAGATCGTTCCGGCACGGCCCACGTCTGACAAAGGGTTATTTAAGATAGATTTGTAGGTATATTGCTGTAGTGACAGGTTATCAGCCCATCGCATAAATTGCAATATACAGAAACCCTCGGATCTCTTAGCTGGGTTTTACAGAATACCCGAGAGAGCAGCTGGCACATTCTATGTTTTTCTATCACTCCCAATCCAGCATGGAAAAATGCGCTTCCATACAAAATGACTCGAGCGTCTGACACTATTTGTATATTCGGACCAGATATTTTACATTTATGTATTACATTTTATTCATAAGACAATGAAATAAAATAAATAAATATGGTTCCAGTTTGTATACATAGAAAAAGTACTTAATTATTATTCCAAGAATAAATGAGTCACTCGATGACAATTTTAAACTCCTGTGATAATAATAAGATTAGTACATATGATTGTTTACAAATCTAATCTAAGTAGAAATTTCGCCGTAAATGTTATCGTGGCATACTTTACGCAAAATTCGGAGATTGTGATAACAATGAAAATTGTTTATTTCAAGTTGCAAACTGTTACCAACACGCGGTATATGGGAAACGGAAACTGTAAGGGACAGCGTCCCACAAACTGCCCCAGTATCAGCTGGTAACAACTCGGAATAAACAATTTTCATTGTTATCAAGATCTCCGAATTTCGCGTGTCCGAATGTTGCAATATCCACCTCGATTAGACAATTTGTATAGTAAAGCTAAATTTTTTTTCACTTCCTGAATTGAAGGAAATTATTCCTGAATTAAACCTGGACGAAGTTGTTCAGTGTCGTAGACGTATATCAGTTAGTGGGACTCTGTCCCTTACATACATACATACATATAATCACGCTTTTATCCCTAACGGGCTGGGCAGAGCGTAAACGACCTAAACAAAAGTCGTTACGTCTGACAAAGCTTTGAGGGTTATTGAAGATAGATTTGTAGATATATTGCTGTAGTTATAGGTTGTCAGCCCATCGCCTCAATCACAATATACTGAAACCCTCGGATCCCTTAGCTGGTTTTTACAGCATGCCCGGGATAAAATCCAACTGGCACATTCTATGTTTTTTCCTAGCTCCCAGGCCAGCATGGAAGAAACCCTTGTCCCTTACACCCGGTATATTTAAAGATTGTTGTTTTATTAACTTTTTTTTTTCTTCCAGGTGCAAAAGAACAACAGCCCGGCAACTCAAGCGAGTGTTGTGATCGTGCTGGCTTCTCTCATCTCCGCCTTCCGAAGACAGTAATCAAATAATTGAACTGCGACTCCTGCACTCGAACAAAACACGAAACACACGCCCGCGGGGCAGAAGGGAAGGTAAATGTTGGAGAAACCTTTCCCCTCTGCCCCGCGGGGGCCTGTTTCGTGTTTTGTTTATGCGTTGGAAACTCGGCTTTAGTGCAAACAAGAAAAAGTACCTAATAGCTGTGCTGTCTCACTTCCGTAGGTCAGACATTTCTTTGTAGGAATAAGCTATACTTGTTCTGTCGTCATTCCATCTGTATTGTCATTTTATGTAACTTGTGTACCTAGAATAAACAATAAATAAATGAATTCTTCTTTTTCTTTTCGTGTCGATGGAATACGAGAAATTACATCGTAGCGGCCCAGATATGAAAAAAAAATTATAAGTAGGTGATGTAGACGCTATTGAAAACCTGGAATTTGTTTTTTTACCATTGTACATACATACATATAATCACACCTTTATCCCTAATGGGGTAGGCAGAGCGTAAACAACTTAAACAAAGGTCGTTCCGCCACAAGGTTTGAGGGTTATTTAAAATCGTTTTGCAGGTATATTGCTGCAGTGACAGGTTGTCAGCCCATCGCCTAAATTACAATTCACTGAAACCCTCGGATCCCTTAGTTGCTTTTTACAGCATGCTCGGGAGACAATGCAGCTGGCACATTCTATGTTTTTTTCTCGCTCATGTCTGCATGGAGGAATAAAATAAAACAACCAAATCTAGATATCACATATGAATATTTTATTTACGAGTAATGATATAGACAATAGACACGTTGTGTAATATGTTACAGCGCACAATAAATATAAGGTACATTGTGAGGGGGGAGTGGGGAGGGGGAGGGAGGGAGGGGAGGGGGGAGCTACTCGTCGCGTCATAATGATGAGACTGACACCACCACCAGTTGCCGGCACAGCGCTGAAACAAAACAAATAAAATATATCAATTATAAAAGGAACAATGCATTTCGAACTGTGCATTTCTGGGTCGTTGGCTTATATGGTTCATTCGGGTCATTGGATTATATGGGTCTAATGGGTCATTGGATCAAATGGGTCTAACGGGTCATTGGATCATATGGGTCTAACGGGTCATTGGATCATATGGGTCTAACGGGTCATTGGATCATATGGGTCTAACGGGTCATTGGATCATATGGGTCTAACGGGTCATTGGATCATATGGGTCTAACGGGTCATTGGATCATATGGGTCTAACGGGTCATTGGATCATATGGGTCTAACGGGTCATTGGATCATATGGGTCTAACAGGTCATTGGGTCATTGCCATTACAATACACTGAATCCCTCATCTGCTTCTAATGACGTCTATAGTATGCGTCTATGTATGGTATGATGAAACATTCTGTCCAGCAAGGAATGATGAAACATTCTGTCCAGCAAGGAATGATGAAACATTCTGTCCAGCAAGGAATCATGAAACATTCCGTTTAGCTACGAATGATGAAACATTCTGTCCATCAAGGAATGATGAAACATTCCGTCTAGCTACGAATGATGAAACATTCTGTCCATCAAGGAATGATGAAACATTCCGTCTAGCTACGAATGATGAAACATTCTGTCCAGCAAGGAATGATGAATAGAAAAAGAATAGAAAAACGTTCATTCATGACACAATACAAAAATTAACACACAGTAAGTAGACTAATGTTACATACATGAAAACAATAATTATTTTCATTGCATGCTGTGATCTGTATTGCACAAGAAATGGAGCTGACTCAGCATTTGTTACAATAACGTTATCTATAAACAGAAACACTGATATTCTGTCAGCACCGTAGTATAGAATATAATCCTTCTTCCATGTTGGACTGGGAGCGATAGAAAAACATAGAATGTGCCAGCTGCATTTCCTCCCGGGCATGCTGTAAAAACCAGCTAAGGGATCCGAGGGTTTTGAATATATTGCAATTTAGGCGATAGGCTGAAAACTTGTCACTACAGCAATAAACGAATAAATTATTTTGTATTCTTTTGTATTTGTATTTTGTACTTTAGGCGTCAAAAAGGTAGTCTCTGTTACCGTGGTCCGTGAGCGTGTGCGTGAGCACCAGGTCGGCGGCGAGGCTGGCGCGGCGCGCGCGCAGGCGGCGGGGCGCGGCGTCCGCCAGCGCGGCGCCCGCGGGCGCGCCCAGCGACGAGCCCTCGCGCCACGACGAGCCCTCCATCTCCACTGACTTCCATTTTGACAGCTCCTCTGACGCCGATATCGTGGGCTGCGAATTAAACAAAATTGTTCATAGATTTTTATTAAAAAAAAAAGTGTCATCGAGGTATGTCAACAAAGGGCGACCGTAGTACATACATACATATAATCACGCCGTTATCCCTAATGGGGTAGGCAGAGCGTAAACGACTTAAATTAAGATCGTTCCGCTACGTCTGACAAAGTTTTAAGGGTTATTTAAGACAGATGTCCAGTTTCATTGACTGGGCAACCCCTATCAGTTTGCGGGACGCTGTCCCTTACACCCGGTATACATCGATCAAGTAGATATCTCAGGCTCACTACGCTCGTTCTTCCATACTGGACTGGGAGTGAGAGAAAAACATAGAATGTACCAGATGCATTTCCTCCCGGGCATGCTGTAAAAACCAGCTAAGGGATCAGAGGGTTTTACTATATTGTAATTTAGGCGATGGGATGACAACCTGTCCCTTTAGCAATATACCGACAAATTTATCTTAAATAACCCTCAAAACTTTGTCTTTGCCTCGTTTGTTTAGGTGGTTTACGTTCTGTCTACCCCATTAGGGATAAAGGCGTGATCATGTGTATGTATAACTAGGTAACGAGGTAAACCTCCACCAGTGCGTGCGCTCACCGTGCCCGCGTCGCTGCTCCTCGCGCTAGAATGCTTGCTCGGGCGGAAGGGCGCGAAGGCGGGGTCCCGCGCGAGGTCCAGCGAGCGGTCGATGACCGTGCAGGTCAACGACCGACTCGCGTCTAGTATCAAGAAGCTGCGGTCCGGATCATCCGTCTCTTCCGATTGAGGTTTTGCTTCCACCTGCTGAGAGATATACATATTTTTTTGTTTATTACAATACAATTCAAAATTCTTTACTGCACATCTTTTTATTCTATATTCTCATATTTCAGATATAAAATAGCACCGTGAATGCCAAACATACTATAATAATATACAATACAATACAAAATACTTTTATTTCATAAAGAAACACATACAACGGAAATAAAAAGGAACAACCGTGACAGTACAATATAGGCTGCCTTATTGCTTTCTACCAGAAAACTTTTGGGTATAGACATTGTGAAATCGGGATTGTGCATATTACTACATATAATACTTCAATTATATTTAAACAGGGATTTTCCAAATCAAACAAGTGTTTATATACAAGACGGTTTGCGTAACTTTTGATCAGTTCAGTGTGTCAGCAATTGATTAGTTCAGGGTAATACTGCATCAACATGAATCATCATATCAGCTGCATAGACCGCAAAAATCTCTTTAAGTTACCATTTCTAGAAATTACATGTTTTTATAGCACAGGTACAGACGCCGATGGAACGTAAAGTATCTAGATAATGCCTATTTACTTTTATTTTAAACGGCCAGATAATAATTCCTGTGATACAGGGTGTTAATTACATTGCATGCCATAGCTTAGGGGGTGTTTCAGTAACGCAAAAGGAGCCTATAAAATTATATAAAAAATAACTCGGAAATTTAATTTAAAAAAAACGGTAGTCTGTAATTATTTATAATGTTACCCAGAGCTGCGTTTGGCTATGCGTTTGGCACGCAATTAAATTAACAGCTTGTATATCCGCAGGAAGTAAATTCCATCCTTCAGACGCAAACAAATCTATTTTTGAGTCTATTGTCGTAGATATATTAGTGTCGTGAGCCCGATGGTGTAGTGGATAGGGCCGCTGCATCCTGAGCAGGGAGGTCGTGGTTCGAATCCCACCACATAAAAATGTGTTTTTCGCTTTTCGAATTTCATATGTACGTTTATTTGGCACTTTTTCCGTGCTTCGGAAGACACGTTAAGCCGTTGGTTCCGGTTAATATCGTTTAATACCGTAGACCTAATCTAGGATTGGGTCTGGTTTCCCTTCTGGGTTGCGGAGGTCAGATGGCAGTCGCTTTGTGTAGAAACCAGTACCCTTGTTCAATCCCCTAGATTAGGAAGCCGGCCCCGTGAGATACGGGATAAGGCTAAGGAGATAATAATATCCGCAGGAAGTAAATTCCATTCTTTAGACTAGCAAATAAATCTATTTTTGAATCTATTCTCGTAGATATTAGTATTGTTTACATACCTCGTTCCCCCGACTAGGGTCGATGATGGTCGCGGTCCTGTCTCCTAAAGCATCCGTGACGAGATAGGTCCTGGCCCTCCCCGCGTCCGTGATGACGTACGTCTCCCCCCCGCCCCCGCCCCCTCCCCCCGAAGCCTCCTCGTATGACGAGTTGTTGTCTGCGTTGGAGAGGTCGTCTAAAGCCGCGTCGTTGGCGAACGTGTGGCTTTGGGAGAGGATTTCTAGCTTGTCTTTTGCTGTGAAGGAGAAAAGGACATTTTAGTTATATGTCATAGGAATATTAATCCCATAAATTGAGCGTTAAACAAATTACAAATATTATCTTGTCTCTATTATTTATACTATATTCAACAACATACGGTCGTACAACATCTTTAATTTAATTAAGGCCTATGCCCTTTGACCTCAGAAACGCTGGTAAGACCTTTCAAAGATTTGTCTCGTCCATTAAAGTGAGTGAAAAATTAACTTTTTTAAATTAGCATTATTTGTACGTTACTACTATATTTTAACTGCCTCTGTGGTCTAGTGGTTAGCGCCATGGGCTTACGATCCGGAGGTCCAGGGTTCGATTTCCCGAGGGGAACACAAAGTTGATATTTGTCAATTTATCACTTTGTGAGGTTTTCCTCAGTTTCGTTAGGACATTGCAGGCTGAATCTGATTGTCCGCAAAGAAAAAGAATTCTGTGCTTCGCAGGGCACGTAAAGCCGTCGGTCCCGGCTGTTTTTGATATTGGTCGTTACTCAAATAATGTCAGAGGCCAAATAGCTGTGTTACTTGGCGGTTTGAACCAGAATCCACTCGCTAAGAAGAAGAAGAAGACTATATTGCAGGGTTTTTTTTTTTTATATATAATATGAAAGAAAATATTTAATTCATTTCTGGCAGGACACGAACCTGCGTCTTTGGAATGCCGGTCCATCACTCTACCAACTGAGTTACGGAAACGGTAGCGGGAGTGACGAAATATTGTTTTCTTTCTTTCATATTATATAAAATTAAAATAGCATTGTGAGTGCTAAAAATCCTCAAAAGAAAAGGTATATTGTGTGTTACCGCGCGTTTGATGCTCGGCCAGCAGCCGGCACAGCGAGTAGCCGCGGCAAGGCTGCGCTCGCGACACGCCCAGCCGGTCCCACGGCCCCGCGCCGGGGACGCCCACGCCCACGCCCAAATCTGGAAACAAAACACACTCACATTATACTATTTCCAAAACAGATTTAGAATAAAAGTTTCATGTCTTTTAATCGAAGATCTTATTTCTAAAATATTTTTTAGCTATTAGATATGACCACATAATGAAATAGTAGTTTGGCACATTAAGCCGTTGGTCCCGGTTAATATCGTTTAACATCGTAGATATTAGCTGGACTGGGAGCGAAAGAAAAACTTAGAATGTTTCAGCTGCATTTCCTCCCGGGCATGCTGTAAAAATCAGCTAAGGGATCCGAGGGTTTCTGTATATTGTAATTTAGGCGATGGGCTGACAACCTGTCACTACAGCAATATATATAGCAAGTCTATCTTAAATAACCCTCAAAACTTTGTCAGACGTGGCGGAATGACCTTTCGTTTAGGTTGTATACGCTCTGCCTACCCCATCAGGGATAAAGGCGTGATTATATGTATGTATGTATGTATATTAGTCGTTAAGCCATGTCAGAGGTCAGTGCCAAGCATTGGCGGCTTGAAAACTCTGACCTAATCTAGGATTGGGTCCGGTTTCCGTTCTGGGTTGCGAGGTCAGAATGGCAGTTGCTCTGTATAAAAACCAGTACCTTCGTTCAATCACCTAGATTAGGTGATAAGGCTATGGAGATGATGACATAATGAAATAGTAGTTTTAGTTATCTAACTGATTTGCCAACACGTATCATTTATTTTAGAAATGTGTTTCTGAATCAAAAGAATTTTTGTTTACCTTTATTCTAAATCTGATTTGGAAATAGTATAGACATATGACACTTGTGAGATAATTGAAATTTCTGGTCAAGGAATGGCCCGATGAACTCTGATCTTTATCAGAATAATAATAGTCCTCCCACCGATTATCGGTGATGGCGGCCAATCTCCCAGAGATCGGCCAACTGCGCGGCACTAGTTTTTAGTACCCAAGTGTTTGCGCTACACACAGGAGCACTTTCTATTCCTTCAATATCTTATTCTGATGGGACAGATTGACTGACACGACCAGAGATAAATCAGGCGCAGGACCGACTATTTACATGCCCATCCGATAAAATCAGGCGCTCCTGCGAATATATACATGTCCATTTATTTACATGGATAATTTTACTTTTCGGACAATCAGGTGATCAGCCTGCAATGTCCTAACTAGAAACAAAAACACAAATTCATTGCCCTCGCCGGGAACCAAACCTCGTCTCACCTTCGTACGTGTTGACGGCGTTGTCGTTGATGTTAGCACCGAGCATCTCATGCTCTTCGCCGACATGTTCTATGAACACGTCCTGCAACACAATAACATAAGATTGATATATCGTTTGTAGAACTGACGGCTGACAGAGATGAATGGAAGAAGAAAACATACTGCGCGAATGATGGTTGCATTTGCATAGCATTATGCCCCTTTGTCATACTGTTTATCATAAAACATCAGACACATATTTTACACAAAACGTCTTTTCCCAGAAAGGCCTCATTCACAAAACGTCTCATTTTCAAAACGTTTCTTTCACAAAACGTCTCACTTGTAAAACATTTCTTTCACAAAAAGTTTCTTTCACAAAACGTTTCTTAAACAAAACGTCTCATTTACAAAACGTTTCTGTCACAAAAAGTTTCATTTACAAAACGTTACTTTCACAAAATGTCTCTTTTACATAACCTCGCATTCACAAAATGTCTCTTACACGAAAAGTCTCTTACACATAACGTTTCTTTCATACACAAAACGTCTTTTACAAAAAAACGTTTCATTCACAAAATGTCTCTTCCATAAACCTGTCTTTCACAAAACGTCTCATTTACATAACGTCGTATACACAGTATTTCCACATTACCTTCGGCGGTGCGTGCTTGTAGTGCAGGCTGATCTTGCTGAGCTCGTGGTCCAGGTCCGCCAACTGCGCCACGTGGCGCGCCTTGTGCGCCGTGCCGCCGTCCTCGCCGCCTTCCGCCTGGAAACACATTTATTTTATCACTACCGACCCGCCCCGGCTTCGCACGGAAATCATCAGTGTTTCTCTACTATATAATGCATGTATTATACATATAAACCTTCCTCTTGAATCACTCTATCCATTAAAAGAAACCGCATCAAAATCCGTTGCGTAGTTTTAAAGATCTAAGCATACATAGGGATATAGGGACAGAGAAAGCGGCTTTGTTTTATACTATGTAATAATTTACATTTCTTCTAGTATTCGTGCAATGCGGAAAAAAAATTAAAAATCAGTTCAGCGCATGCCACGGTGTCAATATTCCGCCATCCTCTAACTATACCCTTTTTCCCATAGCGTGAGCATGACTATAGTTGTAAAACAGCGGTTGTTATCCGATATTTATCCAAAGCAGCGGTTGAAAACGATAAACAGCCGGATAAAAACCGGATAATTACCCGACCTGACTAACGAAGAATGACAAGTTTTTTATTAGTTTTTTACTGTAGATCACGCCTGTTTTTACTAAATAGTTACTCCTGTGCTTATCTTCTTTCGAAATTGAACACTGAAATCTCTTAAAGGTACTATCTCATTGAATAAAATCCGAAAAAGAAATCACCGTGCATAGTTGCATACAGCTACCGGCAACGCCGCGTGCGTGAGTGAGCGAGATGGACGCGGAGCCGCCGCGCGGCGGCGTCACCTCAGTACAGACAGTAGGCAAGCTGGCAACGTCGCATGATGCATACGCATACCTACTTGCCTACTTAGCTACTAAATAATAAATTCACTTCACAATACCTACTTAATTGTACTCATAAAACTAAAAAATAGTTTAGATAACCGACGGGAACAGCAGCCCCCCCAAAAACAAATGAATAGATACACGTTCATCTCATACTTAGGTATTAAGTCATAAAAGCTGGTTTGTTTTGATGTTAGAACTTAAATTTAATGCGAAAAACCATAAAAAACATCTAAGTTTTCAGAATAAAGCATATACATATAGCTATTTATAAACAACCGTTTCTCGCCGGCTACATTCGCCAAAAATGGTTTTTATCCATTTTCGACGTTTTTATCCGCTTGGTTGAAAACGTTTTCAACCGGCTTTACATCTATAAGCATGACACATGTGAAACGCATACATTTTTTGACAGTTGTAAAGGGATCTCTTTCGCACCTGTGATGTTTTTATATTTCCTACCTGCTGTCAGACTCATGCTATCTGAAAAATACTATAATATTTCCTGTATCTAAACCAACTTAATCGGTTCACATGTTTGGAAAGTTTGATGGAAGGAAACTAAGAGACATGGACTTGAAAAAAAAACAAGATATTTAAACAGAAGTGCATTCGTGTTAAAAGTACATAAATAATACATATATAAATCACGCCTATATCCCTTACGGGGTAGGCAGAGCGTTTAACGCCTCGTAAAAGGCGCTTTCGCCACGTCTGACAAAAATTGAGGGCAATTTTAGATTGTAATATGTATTGCTTTAGTGACAGGTTGTCAGCCCATCGCCTCAATTACAATACACTGTAACCCTCGAGTCCCTTTTGCTGACTTCAACAGCATGCCCGGGAGGAAGGGCAGCTGGAACATTCTATGTTTTTCTATCTCTCCAAGTCCAGCATGGAAGAAAAAGTGTTTAAAGTACAGATGCTAATCGCGCTTAGACGGTAATTTGACACTGTTTTCTTCCAAAGTTTTTTTCTGCTGTTTTCAAAGCAAAAGATCTTACATTAAATTGCTAATTGCTATGCTGCGCGTGCATACCTAACAATGAAGTGGGCCCTAAAATGATAACCAACCGAACAGTACAATATCAAGTTAACGAAAAGCAAAAATAATGAAAATAACATAAAATTCAAGAAAAAATATATTCTACTTCGTTTACTGCCCAACTCTACTACAATAATGCAGTTCTCTATCCAAAAGGCTTTCAATTTCACTATTATTACAAGAAAGTGGATTTAAAGTAGCTTTTGTTGGAAAAGTATGGATATGACCAAATCATTGTGTGCGTCTCCCCACCCAGCCCAAACGTGATAGGTGTTTTTATCATATATCAGGATTTAGAGCATAATTGGAGCACCCACATACTGAAGTCAGTAAATTGGAGCATCAATAGGAAAGACGCTGCGAGCTAAAAACCGTGGGCCGGCTGGGGAGATTCTCGTCAGCGAGCCCATGCTAGATCTCAGGTACTGTTGAGAGTAGAACAATGTGTTATATCTCTAGATTTAGAGCATAATTGGAGCAATCTGCTGCCGAAAAATCAACTTCAAAACTGTAATATGAAAGGAGTTATACGCGATTATCTGTGGGCTCGCTGGGGAGACGTCTCTCCAGCGAGCCCATTTGGATCTCATAAACGGTAGGGATTTAAGTTAGACATATGTGCCCTAATTGGAGCACTAAGCTCCAAAAAAATAAGTACTGTGTGTTCAGTAGTTTTCGAGATATAAGTCTTTGAAAATGGAATGTACGGCGAGACGTCTCTCCAGCAAGCCCATCTGATGCGCAATAACAACCGAACGTAGATTCTTCGAAAATAGCTCAAATTAAAGCTTATAATTAGAGCACTAAGCTCCAAATAGAAGAAAGTTCTAGGTCCTACAGATTTCACGCTATAAGCAAAAAACACTTTTGCCGCCAAAATATTCAAATTCCCCATCCGCGCGATGTTGCCGCTCCGTGCAACAAGCAAATGGACGCGTCACGCGTAACGTTCATTCAAGCAAAAATATATCTTGTGCTGCTAAGTTTAAGAGTGTTTTTAGTCTAACCGAGGCAAGTACTTTCTAGAAATAATAGTCAGGTGCCCATATCAAACATACTTTCTGCATTTATTAATTTTATTATGGACATAAATTGTAACATATTATTTATAACAAGTTCCTACAGATTTCCTAAATTACCAATTTTGTTTGAAATTAAATCTATAAAAACCTTGATAAAAAAAAGAAAAGAACAGGTGGCTCAAAATATGTTATCATATACAAAAGAAGGTGACAAACAAAAGTATGTCCCGCCTGTGGTTGCAGTTTAAAAAGATTTCAAATTTTAAGTAGGTACTAGGTAGGTATAATTGGATATAATTAATTAGATGATATGATGAGATAATAAGATGTCCCAAAATCTACTTGAATTTTATTGTTTAGTATTGTTTTAGTTAAAGAATAGTGCTAATTAGTAAATAAATAGTCTGCTCGTGACCATGTCACATGGAACTTTGATGAAATCTCGAGGTATAATACAATCGTGGTAGTAATCCCGTTCAAAATAATAATCTCACTGTAAGAAACAGTGCGTCCAGAATTGCCGCCATTATTTTATTTTCATCATGATTTTCATCAGTCATCATCATCACTGTCGATTCTACGTAAGTAGGTACCTAGTTATAGTTTGTAAAATGTAGCTTGGGTACTATGACTGATGTCAAACACATACAGTTTTAAAGGAGTATTTTTTGCACCTGTGATGATATTTACTGCCTGCTGTCATACGACCCGAGCTATATTTTACAAAGTATAGGTAAGGTATATTTGATTGTAATTAAAACAATTACTGTAATTTAAATTAGATCTTAATTTATGTCTAAATAAAATTATGGTGTCTATTTATAATTATAACCAAGACTGATTATAAAGTTACAAAAAGTAGGTTACATACTTTAACAAATCTGTCAAATTGTTTTATTTCAATCCAAGAACCTGTTTACCCACTTACATCCCGGTTTCAAATTTAATAAGTGTCCCGATTTAGACACTTTTTTAAATTTGAAAAAGACAATAATAAGCAGGTACCTATATTGTGATAATTATAATACAATTTATGTTCATAACAAAATTAACAAATGCGGTAAGTGGATTTGATATGGGCGCCTCACTATTATTTCTAGAATGTTCTTGGCTCGGTTAGACTAAAAACACTCTTAAACTTAGCAGCACAAGATATATTTTTGCTTGATTGAAGTTTCGTGACGCGTCCATTTGTTGGTTGCACGGAGCGGCAACGTCGCGTGGTTGGGGAATTTGAATTTTTTGGCGGCAAAAGTGTTTTTTGCTTATAGCGTGAAATCTGTAGGACCTAGAACTTTCTTTTATTTGGAGCTTAGTGCTCTAATTATAAGCTTTAATTTGAGCTATTTTCGAAGAATCTACGTTCGGTAGTTATTGCGCATCAGATGGGCTCGCTGGAGAGACGTCTCGCCGTACATACCATTTTCAAAGACCTATATCTCAAAAACTACTGAACACACAGTACTTAATTTTTTGGAGCTTAGTGCTCCAATTAGGGCACATATGTCCAACTTTAAATCATAACTTAAATCCCTACCGTTTATGAGATCGAAATGGTATGTAATATGAAAGGAGTTACACGTGATCACAGATAATCACGTGTAACTCCTTTCATATTACAGTTTTGAAGTTGATTTTTCGGCAGCAGATTGCTCCAATTATGCTCTAAATCTAGAGATATAACACATTGTTCTACTCTCAACAGTACCTGAGATCTAGCATGGGCTCGCTGACGAGAATCTCCCCAGCCGGGGACTTTCTTTTATTTGGAGCTTAGTGCTCTAATTATAAGCTTTTATTTGAGCTATTTTCGAAGAATCTACGTTCGGTAGTAATTGCGCATCAGATGGGCTCGCTGGAGAGACGTCTCCCCAGCGAGCCCACACACACACATAATCGCGTGTAACTCCTTTCATATTACAGTTTTGAAGTTGATTTTTCGGCAGCAGATTGCTCCAATTATGCTCTAAATCTAGAGATATAACACATTGTTCTACTCTCAACAGTACCTGAGATCTAGCATGGGCTCGCTGACGAGAATCTCCCCAGCCGGCCCACGGTTTTTAGCTCGCAGCGTCTTTCCTATTGATGCTACAATTTACTGACTTCAGTA
The DNA here is from genome assembly GCA_949820665.1 of Scrobipalpa costella. Lineage (NCBI taxonomy): Eukaryota > Metazoa > Arthropoda > Insecta > Lepidoptera > Gelechiidae > Scrobipalpa > Scrobipalpa costella. The sequence continues at coordinate 3,155,259 of OX463320.1, read as the reverse complement.
TATGAGTGCTCCAATTATGCTCTAAATCCTGATATATCATAAAAACACCTATCTCGTTTGGGCTGGGTGGGGAGACGCACACCAAATCATTTTGTTACTCATGTAACAAAATTTTGATAAGCGAAAAATGTATACTTGTTAATTTAATTGCGTGCTACTTAAAGTGCCTTTAGAAAACGATAGAAACACATTGAAATTAACATTGTATATGATTTTATTTTATCAATTTATTGTTACTTTAGTAACAAAATGGACTGGTCATTTCCATACTTTTCCAATAGCAGCTACTTCAAATCCGCTCTCTAATTATTACAATTAAATTTTCAAAGTGCGATCAATACTTTGCACAATGCATGCTTAGTCTAATGTTGCAGACCAAATAAGCTTATCTAGCCGCCCCAAATTGTTGTTAGTAAAAGCAATATTAGTCATTAAAAGACAATACATTGGGCTCGATTCTAGATACCACCGACTAAAATTAAAATCTATCTGTCACTTTTAAAATAATAAAATTTAAAAGGACAGCCGATTTCTACTCTATGGTTTTACACTCTGTCCACTAGATTTTGACGCGCAATTGCACCTTTCCCCAGTATTTCAGTAAATTTTATCCGCCATATCATATGAAGGCGGATAAAAATGACAGATAACGCAGAAAACCACCGACTATAAATAAAAAACCGGAGAAAAAATATCTCCTGTCCTTTTCTAATGTTTAACACACATACATGTTTTCATTACATGTTTAACACACAGCTGTATGATTCATAAGTATCGTTTATATCGGTAGATATTACATCTACCAATTTCTCTGATATATATATCTTATGTAGCATATATTATGTATTAGTTTATCATAAGATATTTATCAGTATATTTTATTGAAATATTTATTTAATAGTGTGTAAATATTGTCTAAGTATTATATGTAGTAATATGTACTATCCCGCTTTCTGCTTGTACAATATCTATATCCAAAGGTTGCCTGGTAGAAATTGCTGCTTTAGCAATAAGGCCGCCTATATTGTACTGTCACGTTTGTTCCTTTTTATTTCTGTTGTATGTGTTTCTTTGTGCAATAAAGAATTGTGTATTTTAATGTTTTTTGTCTGAAAGTGACATATAGATTTTAATTTTAGATTTAGCCGGTTGAATCTAGAATTAAGCCCACTGTCTGGAACATGGCGATACCTTATGTTGCGGTATGCCGCGGTGAGTGGGCGATAACGCCGGACTATACTCTAGCGGAGATTGAGGCGACACGGGGCCCTAAGGGAAATAAAACATAAAATAATAACAACACAAATCAAACAAAAAAATTAAACTGTCTCTTTCATGTGTGCCGCCACATCCTACCGTCTGCAACAAAACGTATAATCAATTCTATTCGCGTCAAATTTCGACGTGGCCGCGACTTCAAACGATTTCACGGCGAACCTATAATGTTCGCGAAATGAGACAAAAAAAATTGAATTAAAAGTCTTCTTCTTAGCGAGTGAACGCAGACTAAGGCTCGAATTTATAAAGCGATATCAAACTTGACAGCAATATTAAGTATGGATTTGACAGGCCAGATTGTACTGAAGTGTCATGTCTGATACGAACTCAAACTGGCTGTCACTCATGAGAGCTGATTATAATTACGGCCCTAAGGCTCGTATTTATGAAGCGATATCAAACCTTAGAGCAATGAATTTGACAGGCCAGTTTGTACTGAACTGTCATTTCTGATACGAAAAACTGGCTGTCACTCATGACATACATACATACATACAATCACGCCTGTATCCCTAATGGGGTAAGCAGAGCGTGAACAACCCAAACAAAGGTCGTTGCGCCACGTCTGACAAGTTTTGAGGGTTGTTTCAGATAGAACTGGATATTGCTGTAGTGACAGGTTGTCAGCCCATCGCCTAAATTACAATATACCCTCGAATCCCTTAGCTGGTTTTTACACAATGCCCGGGAGGAGATGCAGCTGGCACATTCTAGGTTCTTCTGTCGCTCCCAGTCCAGCATGGAAGCTATGTCACTCATGACAGCCGACTATAACTACGGCCCTGAAGCACGTACGCTGTTGGAGATGTTGGCGAGCTTGTGCTGCAGCGAGAGCATGTACTCGCTGTAGGACTGCGCCTTGTGCGGCGTGGAGGGCTGCGACGACCCCGCCGAGTTCCCCGCCGCCATGCCTGCGACACACACAACACATCAAATATTAACCGGCCACGGATATCACCGACAATACCTTCACCGATTTAAAATAATTACATACATACATACATATAATCACGCCTTTATCCCTAATGGGGTAGGCAGAGCGTAAACGTCCTAGGCAAAGGTCGTTTCGCCACGTCTGACAATGTTTTAAGGGTTATTTAAGATAGATTTGTAGGTATATTGCTGTAGTGACAGGTTGTCAGCCCATCGCCTAAATTACAATATACTGAAACCCTCGGGTCCCTTAGCTGGTTTTTACAGCATGCTCGGGAGGATAAGCAGCTGGCACATTCTATGTTTTTCTCTCGCTCCCAGGCCAGTATGGAAGAAAATAAAATAATAATTTAAAATAATTGACACCGATAAATGCCCTTGTGACAATAGTATTATACAAACCATAGACCATCTACTTAAAGACTGCCCGCGTTATGCTGCTGTACGATCTAGGCATGAATTAGTTTGCCACATGCTCACGATTAGTCCATATTTAATAAAAGAACTCATTACCAAAGAAACCACGATAACTTCATTCAATTATCTTGTAAAATGCTCTTGCATAATCTGTCATCAACCATCTTTACCAATTAAGCAACTAATTCATAATCAACTATCTGTTTATTTAACCAACCATCTATTACCTTATTGTACATCTTACCAAAGTATATAGTATTAAGTCTTAAAATATTTAATATCTTAAGCTAACTTTACTTTGACTTCCATGCTGGACTGGGAGCGAGAGAAAAACATAGAATGTGCCAGCTGCATTTCCTCCCGGGCATGCTGTATAAACCAGCTAAGGGAATCGAGGGTTTCAGTATATTGCAATTTAGGCGATGGACTGACAACCTGTCACTATAGCAATATACCTATAAATCTATCTTTAATAACCCTCAAAACTTTGTCAGACGTGGCGGAACGACCTTTGTTTGGGTCGTTAACGCTCTGCCTACCCCATTAGGGATAAAGGCGTGATTATATGTATGTATGTATGTAACTTTAAGCAAAATATCTAGCTCATTACTCGGTCCGGCCTGGTCGCCCGTATCCATTAGCGAGGACCTGTCCGGGACAACAATACCAAAGTCTGTATCATACATTAAGCGTTTATTCAATAAAGTCCCCCTAGAGGTGTGTTAACCTCCAGCGGAAAAAAAAATACTAAATCATACAGATCTGCATTACAAAAGCATGTTAACTATGGCTCCAAAAAATTATAATAAATTGCCAAAGAGTATACGGCAGACCTCAGACACATTGACATTCAAACAAAAATTGTTTAATTTATTGATTGATACCTTTACCTTCCATGCTGGACTGGGAGAGATAGAAAAACATAGCATGTTCCAGCTGCCCTTCCTCCCGGGCATGCTGTTAAAGTCAGCAAAAGGGACTCGAGGGTTATAGTGTATTGTAATTTACGCGATGGGCTGACAACCTGTCTACCTCGTAAGGGATAAAGGCGTGATTTTATGTATGTATGTACAAGGTGGCGCAAAAGAAGTCATCCGATGTTGTTTGGCTCTCATTTTTTTTCTAAATGAAAAACTTCGAATCTGTTTTTTGATTATATTTATTTGCACCTTTAGAATTTTACTGGTCAAGTCGAGAAGATGATATCGGCCAAATGGGCGCCGTTACAATTGATTGCCATACGGGCTCGTTTTATGGCATTTTTCATCACTTCGGCGAGAACTTCGGGCGACAGATTCTCGCACTCGTGTCGAATGTTGTCTTTGAGGGCTTCCAAGGTCTCAGGCTTGTTGACGTAAACACGAGACTTCAAAAAACCCCATAAAAAGAAGTCCGGGACCGTTAAATCGGGCGATCTGGCCGGCCAGTGCAAATCGCCAAAACGAGAGATTAGGCGACCCGGAAATGCCGCCTTCAGAATGTCGGTTGTGGCTCGTGCAGTGTGCGCCGTTGCCCCGTCCTGTTGGAACCACATGTCCTCCAGTCCCAATTCGTCCAATTGCGGCAGAAAAAATTCGGTCAACATGGCCCTATAGCGCGCACCGTCCACTGTTGTCGTTTGACCCGCGGCGTTCTCGAAAAAAAATGGCCCGATGACTCCTCCAGCGTGAACAGCGCACCACGCAGTCACTTTGAGCGGGTGTAACGGCTCCTCGTGCATCACTCGTGGATTCTCGGTGCCCCAGAAGCGATAATTTTGCCGATTCACGTAACCGCTGAGGTGGAAATGAGCCTCATCGCTCATGATGATTTTGGTCGAAAAATTGTCCAATTCTTCCTCGAGATTGAGGATGGCTTGGGCGTAGGTTACGCGCGTTTGGCGGTCGGCAGGCAGCAGCTGATGCACGGTCTGGACTTTGTAAGGAAACATCTTCAAGTCTCGCACCAAAATTCGCTGCAAGGACCGCCGGCTGAGGCCCAATTGCGTGGCACGTCGTCTGGTCGATGTTTCGGGGCTCACTTCAACGTCCTCGGCTACAGCGGCGATATTCTCGGCAGAACGGGCGCTCCGGGGCCGGCCACTCTTAGCAACGTCTCGTGTGGTCCCATACTCTTCAAGGTTGGTGGCTAAACGTCGCAGTGTTTGCGCAGTCGGTGTCGGACGGCCGGGGAATCGGCGACGGAATTCGCGCTGCGCCAACACCACAGACGAATTGTTACTCAAAAAAATAGACACGATTTTTCCGCGTTCTTGGGGAGTGTATCGCTCCATGGCTTGTTCACTTGTATTCTGCATCTGTCTAGTCCACAAATGTCAAAACAGATTTGACATTGGCGGCCATTTGCAAAAATGAGAGCATCTTCCAATAGGGTGATTTCTTTTGCGCCACCTTGTATGTATTGATTGATATGACATTTTACTCGGTTGATGAATATTTAAATAGTAATAAGTTAAAATGAAATATGTGACAATAATTTTTATTTATATTATGTGTTTAGAATTAAGATTGTAATTTCATTTATTTAACTGACATTTATTAATATTTTTTTAAATTGTAACTATATGTACGCCGTCAGGCGTTTTTATTACATTAACAACTGATTTATACTTGTGACTCACATTAAGATGATTTGATTTGATTTGACTAATTCATACAGACACAGAAGAATCAATAAATATTTGTATTTTTTTTTAAATTACAAATAGGAACACCAACATCAGTCAAATTTTACTGTCTATGTAGATACGTACAAACATACAAAATAATTTATTTGTTTTAGATAAGTTTAAATCTATGTTTAAACTTATCTAAAACAAATAAATTCTTTTGTATTTTGTATTTGTATACATATAATCACGCCTTTATCCCTAATGGGGTAGGCAGAGCGTAAACGACCTAAACAAAGGTCGTTCCGCCACGTCTGACATAGTTTTGAGGGTTATTCAAGATGGATTTGTACGTATATTGCTGTAGTGATAGGTTGTCAGCCCATCGCCTAAATTGCAATATACTGAAACCCTCAGATCCCTTAGCTGGTTTTTACAGCACGCCCGGGAGGAAATGCAGCTGGCACATTCTATGTTTTTCTCTCGCTCCCAGGCCAGCATGGAAGAAATCTCTGTCATCTATGTAGATCTTAAGTGGTTTTTCGAGTTAAGTTCTTCCTTTGTAATATAATTATTTTCTTTCCGACATGCAGGATTCCGATAAAGCCGTCTTAGCGCACATTGTTATTTTTCTTGCTACTATGCTGGCCTGGAAGCGAGTAAAAAACATAGAATGTGCTAGCTATATTTCTTCCCGAGCATGCTGTAAAAAACAGCTAAGGGATTCGAGGGTTTCAGTATATTTAAATTTACGCGATGGGCTGACAACCTGTTACTACAGCAATATACCTACAAATCTATCTTAAATAACCCTAAAAACTTTGTCAGACGTGGCGGAACCACCTTTGTTTAGGTCGTATACGCTCTGCCTACCCCATTAGGGATAAAGGCGTGACTATATGTATGTATGTAGATATTAAGTGTATTTTTTGTGTAAAGTTCTTTCTTTGTTGTTGCCGCAGCTACTTGCTATGTATAATTATTCTCTTTTTGACATGCAGGGTGATCTGGAAGAGATCGCTTTAAGCGATAAAGCAGTCTTTGTGCACACTGTTATTTTTCTTGCTGCCATGCTGGCCTGGAAGCGTGGCAGAACTTCGTTAATTTTTCATTAGGGATAAGGGCGTGATTATATGTATGTATGTAAGAACCCAAATTTCCAACAACCTTTTTCAGATTGGATGCTGGTAATCATCAGGTCATTATTTCTTGTTGACAATAAATGAGTTTGAAGGTGGAGGAGTTTCCAGCAGAAGACTATAAGTCTTCAATTTTTGATTGATCAGTTCAGTGTGTCAGCAATTGATTAGTTCAGAGTAATACTGCATCAACATGAATCATCATATCAACCGAACAACAACTTCGCACTTGACCTAATCATTACCCACAATCATTTGGTTAGGACATTGCAGGCTGAATCACCTGATTGTTCGAAAAAGAAAAAGGATTCCGTGTTTCGGAGGGCACGTTAAGCCGTCGGTCCCGGTAGCTGTCTTTGGTATCGGTCGTTACTGAAACCATGTCAGAGGCCTAATAGCTGTGCTACTAGGCGGTTTGTAAACTCTGACACCAGGGCTCATCGGGTCGTTTCATCCACTCGCTAAGAAGAAGATTACCCACATGACCCATCTGGCCGAAGTTCTGATTAGAATGTTTTATCTACTTACAAGCATCTTACTTATTCTTACACTCTCACACACACTCATACAAACATAAAAATCAAAATATAATATAAGTTTAGATTAAGTGTTTTTGCTTTTTTACGTACTTTATAATGTATAAAATCAACGCAATAATATTATGTGTCGGTCTCCTCTTTACTCTTTGAAAACTGTTCCCCAAAATACAGGTTAAATCCTAGTTTGGGTGTCAGGGCTCCTCTTAAATAGTCTAATAACAGTTTGTCACATCTATTGTTAAATAATTATTGTTAAATTGGAAAATAAACTACTTTTTATTTTAATTTTATTCTGAGCAACCATACGACCTAATGACATATATTGCTCATTTGACCCAATGACCCATATAGACATTGTTGCATCTAACCTACATCTCTCCTAGCTAATGCATTATACATGACTAGCAGCCCGAGGTTATGTCCCATGAGCCCGATGTTCTAAGCATATAATGACCCAAACACCTACATGATGCAATGGCTTACAACATGACCAATTTGACCCAATAGCCCATTAGACCCAATGACTCATTTAACCAGATGGACAACTTTATCCATTTGACCTAATGTCCATATCCACTGCCCTCCTGGCGAGCGCGTTGTGTACCGCCCTTTGTGCGACTAGCTGCTCAAGTTTCTGCCCCATCAGCCCGATGTTCTGAGCATCTAATGACCCAAATGCCTACATGATGCATTTGCTTACATGACCCAAAATTACCGATTTGAGCCAATAGCCCATTTGACACAATGACTCATTTAACCAGATGGACCACTTAATCCATTTGACCCAATGACCCATCGACCCACACTGTTTGCTCTACTCACCAGCTATCTCCATGTCCACCGCCCTCCTGGCGAGCGCGTTGTGCACCGCTCGTTGCGCGACCAGCTGCCCGAGGTTCTGCCCCATCAGCCCGATGTTCTGGGCGCCGAGACCGAGGTTCTGCGCGCCAATGAGATTCTGATTCAGACCTAAGTTTTGACCGCCCAGACCTGGAAGGGGAAAACGGATATTAAATCTAACTTTAAAAAAAAAAACGATTTATGTGTTTTTCATCATTTCAAATGGAAATCCACTGCTGAACCTTCCGCATATATTTTCAATTTGCACGGTCCGGTCATGCACTGGTTGTTTCCATCAACGTCCAGTGATCATTATGTTCTGCGCAGCCAGAATATTTTATGGCGGCAACAACCTTCCACTAAGTCCTAAAAACAGCCCTTAAGCAGGCACTAGAATTATCATATTTTGACAGGAAAACAATGCTTACCCAAGTTCTGCGAAAGGTTCTGCGTCACAAGATTTTGATTCATCATGCTTTGAGCAGCCAGGATATTCTGTGGCGGCAACAGCCCCCCACCGAGCCCTAATCCTAGTCCTTACGCTGGGACACCTGGCACACCTGCTGACGCATTGTATCCCGCTTGGAACTGTTGTTATATTTAGACTTGTCATATTTAAAGTATGCTTACCCAAATTCTGGGAAAAATTCTGCGTCATAAGATTCTGGTTCATCATAGTCTGGGCAGCTAGAATATTCTGTGGCGGCAACAGACCCCCACCGAGCCCCAAACCCAGCCCATACGCTGGAAAACCTGGCACAGCCGCTGCGGCATTGTAGCCCGCTTGGAACTGTTGTTATATTCAGACTTATATCATATTTAAAGTATGCTTACCCAAGTTCTGGGACAAATTCTGCGTCATAAGATTCTGGTTCATCATAGTCTGGGCAGCTAAAATATTCTGTGGCGGCAACAGCCCCCCACCGAGCCCCAAGCCCAGCCCATACGCCGGGACGCCTGGCACAGCCGCTGCCGCGTTGTATCCCGCTTGGAACTGTTGTTGAACTGGAAGAAACGCGCCGTGTACTATCATACACATACACGCAGTTCGGGGGTGGAATTAAAGCGGTGATGATAGAAAATACAAATCATAACGTGTGGGGTGATTGTAGAACTGGGCAGGTCGGGATTGGTGTGAGTTTATCATTCGTATTAAGAAAACGCTTTTTATATTATGACGACGACCGTAACGCTTTTTATATGATGAGGAAAATTGACGACAGTAAATATGGTAACTATACTTTGTAAAATCTATCTCAGGCTCTGTGACAGCAGGTAGGAAATATCAAAATATCACAAGTGCAAAAGACACTCCTTTATAACTATTTGTGTTTGACATCTGTGACAGGACCCAAGCTAAATTGAACAAAGTTAAGACGAAAAGATTTTGGTGGGTTTACGATCTGCTCAATTCTACTAATCAAAAATAAAAAGATAAACTAGAAAGTGAACTTTGATACAACAAAAAACATTACATTTAGAAAACAAATAGCACATTACCACACATGTATACTGCAAATCATAAATTAAATTTAAAAAATATCTATTTACATATTTAAAACATCAATAATACTGTAAAAAAAACAATGTAAATCTAGCAAGCAGATAATTTCTCTTTACATAACATATAAAACATCTAAAATGCTGTTAAACAACTATGTAAATATAGCAAGCAAATAATATCTCAATCTGAGTTAGGATTTTTCATTGTGGGAACTGTGTGTAATAATGAATATCGTTTTCGTGACAGAAATTGAATGGTTCAGATAGGTAAAATCGCAAAAGCTACACAATAATTTAATTACCTATATTGGCTGAAAATATTAAAATACATTATAATTTTAAGGTGTTTTTTATTAAGTTAAAGGTCAGAATCAAACTTATTATAGGTCTAATACAATTTTCAAGTATACTATAATATTTTTATCACACGACTGCCGCTCGGCCATACTTGCGGCAACTACAGGTTTACTATGCCGAACTCACGAACACTAAGGCCCGTATTTATATTTATAGAATCAGCTCTCAAGAGTCGGTTCCTAATTTTATATTGTTGTTTAAAAAATATGTCTTATCACAACAAATCAATAGTAATTTTGAACAATTGTTTTGATATCTGTATGTCCGCACTAGCCATATTTTTGTTTATTCTTTATTCTTTTAACATCTGAATATTTTTGTCATTTTAAGATTTTATTGCTATTGTTTTTTAAGCTTAATATTTTCACTCGCATGTATGTTACCCGAATATTTTTTAGTTTTACTTTTATAAATTATTATTATTGTTAACATAAAGCTGTCCTCTCACCAAAGGTCCAGCTGAAAATCAGCGCTGTGGTCCAGAGCCACAGCTTTTTGCTGAGCTGATCGCCTTAGCGCCTACAAATTTGTCTTTTTATATATATAAGATCGTTGTTTAATGTATGTTTTTGATTTTTGTTTTTTAATTTAATTTTATTGTTTTTATGTCCTTGTGATTTGTATTGGTGGTAAATAAATGTTTTATCTATCTAAGAGTGACAGCGAGTTTGAGTTCGTACTACAAATGTCATTTCAGTACAAAACCATCTGTCGAATACAAATCCTTACTTAATATCGCTCTCGATATTGATATTGCTTTATAAATACGAGCCTGAGGCACATTGCTTGTAGGTACATTTGCACTCTTCCACGCTGGACTGGGAGCGAGAGAAAAACATAGAATGAGCCAGCTGCATTTCCTCCCGGGCATGCTGTAGAAACCAGCTAAGGGATCCGAGGGTTACTGTATATTGCAATTTAGGTAACCTGTCACTACAGCAATATACCTACTAATCTCTCTTAAATAACAAAACTTTGTCAGACGTGACGAATGACCATTGACACTCTGCCCACCCCATTAGGGATAAAGGCGTGATTATATGTATGTAGGTACATTTGCACACACACGTATGGCAAAGCGGCAGTAGTGAGATAAACCAGCTACACATTCTGTACTCACCGATGAAATCGTTGGCTGTGGCCAGCATCGGCTGGTAGTACTTCTGTTGGTAGTGCGGCAGCGGGGCGAGCGGCGCGAGCGGGGGGAGCGGGGGGAGGCGCGCGCCCGCCATCACTGCACACGCGGGGGGCGGGGTTAGTCACACACGATGCGGGGATAGTGCGGGATGTAGGGCGGAGTCAGGAAATACGCACACTTTGTAGATTTTGTTGAATGACTCGATGAAAGTGTCTTAACTCAGACATGACTTGTAAGAGTACGCGACAAAAAATCTTTGTATGAAATATGTCGCACTGTGTAGCGGCGCGACACTGCGCGGCAAAGTTGACAGAAATGTACTAAACTGTTTAACTAAGTTGTCGCACCGTATCGCGTTGAAGAAGTGTGGCCTTCCCTCACTATTTGATTTTAAACCTCTTTCTTTGGTACATAAAATGTGACTGTTTTTCTTTTATGCTGGCCTGGGAGCGAGCGAAAAACATTGAATGTGCCAGCTGCGTTTCATCCCGGGCATGCTGTTTTTAACAGCTAAGGGATTGGAGGGTTTCTGTACGTATATTGCAATTTAGGCGATGGGCTGACAACCTGTCACTACAGCAATATACCTACAAATCTATCTTAAATAACCTTCAAAACTTTGTCAGACGTGGCGGAACGACCTTTGTTTAGGTCGTATGTATCTATGTATGTAAGAAATGTAAGACGAGAGGTCTTTAAGTCGGTTTGAAAACCCTGACATCAATGTCTATCGGTTCTTTCGTTAAATCGACAATCTACACGATAAAATATTAAGAATATTACGCAATATCCTTACAAAACCCTAACCCGTGCTTCGGAAAGCAAGTAAATCCAAAGAATCTTCTATTATTTATGAGAATTTTATTGGTAACCTCTTGTATGGTAATAAAATAAGCATTTCCTGACTCCATAGGTAACATAGGCACAACTTCAAGAGCAAGTGCAAAACAGTGTTAACATTTTTGCAAAGAAATCATGCTTCAGACTAGCATATTAAGAACATCATCATACAATTTACAATTTAAACTCAACGAAAGAACAACAACTCATTACGATTATTTAAATACATGTGATAGTGAGCGGTACACATGTGCGTTTATTCCTGACCAAATCGTTAAAACATTGATGATGGATGACTGTGCATTTGAACAACTTTTTCTGACAATTGAAACTATATTTTCTAAATCTTAAGATTCCCTGGCTTTTTAATATTACGTTGCAACTAGTATGCGTCTTCCGTAGTTTTAAAATTATGACACGATATCAATTTCCTGTTTCGAGTTCACCCAAAAACATTGGTCTGTATCAAAACCAGATAACATACATACATACATATATTCACGCCTGTATATAAATATAAACCAGATAACGCATAGAAAAATCTCGAAGAAGCTACATAGCACTTCGTTTTGCCTTGTTAGTTTCTCAGCTTTTACTCAAAGAATAACTTCTATCCTTTCTAATATTATAAATGCGAAAGTAACTCTGTCTGACTGTCTGTTACTCTTTCACGCCTAAACGGCTGAACGGATTTTGATGAAATAAGGTAGGACTATAGGTGGAATCCTGGGAACGTACACAGGCATCTTTTTACCGCGGGAATATATCTCATTCCTAAAAGAAAATTATAAGTTATCATTATTTTATTAATTCATTAGGTTGGCTGGAAGAGATTATAGATATAAGCTCGCCTGTTGTTATTTTTTTAAGTAGAACTGTATTTTTAATTTTTAAAGCAATAAAGAATATAATAATTAGAAAACCCGTTTAGCCGCGCGTGAAACAGCTTGGAAGCAAGCTAGTAATCAATAAATCGAAATCACTTCAACGCTTCATAGACTTTGCTCAGGAATAAACGCAACAATTATAACGATCTCATTCGCATTCTGTCAACTCAGTAAACTCACCAGGCTGTCCATTGCTGAGCAGCGTGTTGGTGAGACTGAGGTCTGGTGTCGGGAACTGCGGCTGGTTCAGTAGACCGAGCAGGTTGGGGCCGGATAGGTTCTGTTGCTGGCTGAAAACGGATGACAAACATACACATATAATCATGCCTTGTAACTGTAACTGCCTCCGTGGTCTAGTCGCTAGTGCCATGGACTCCTGATCCGGAGGTTCTGGGTTCGATTCACACACAAAGCTGATATTTGAGAATTTATCACTTTGTGATTTTTTTTCCAGTTTAGTTAGGACATTGCAGGCTGAATCACCTGATTGTCCGAAAAAGAAAAAGATTTCGTGCTTCGGAGGGCACGTTAAGCCGTCGGTCCCGGTCGCTGTCTTTGATAGTGGTCGTTACTCAAACCATGTCAGAGGCCTGATAGTTGTGCTACTAGGCGGTTTATAAACTCTGACACCAGGGCTCATCGGGTCGATAGACTTGATACCCAATCGACAGAAGAAGAAGAAGAAGAATCATGCCTTTATCCCTAATGGGCTAGGCAGAGCGAACGACCTAAACAAAGATCGGTCCCCTACGTCTGACAAAGTTTTGAAGGTTATTTAAGATATATTTGCGGGTATATTGCTGTAGTGACAGGTTGTCAGCCCATCGCCTAAATTGCAATATACTGATACCCTCGGATCCCTTAGCTGGTTTTTACAGCATGCCCGGGAGGAAATGCAGCTGGCACATTCATGTTTCACTCTCGCTCCCAGTCCAGCTTGGAAGTAAGCGGATGAGAAAGGTTGAAATAAATAAATTTCTATAAAAATAGAAAGAAATATTTTGTGGAAGTTTTAATGAGATTTATCGTATCATCAATTGAATAGTAACTGCCTCCGTGGTCTGACGGTCAGAGCCATGGGCTTAAGATCCGGAGGTCCTGGGTTCGATTCCCAGGGGGGAAGTTGATAGTTGTCAATTTATCACTGAGGTTTTCCCCAGTTTAGTTAGGACATTGCAGGCTGAATCACCTGATTGTCCGAAAAGAAAAAGGATCCCGTGCTTCGGAGGGCACGTTAAGCCGTCGGTCCCGGTCACTGTCTTTGATAGTGGTCGTTAACCTTCGACTCGAGTATCCACTCGCTAAGAAGAAGGATTGAATATTTTAGGGTATTACTGCTTAAACTTGAATCATCATGTCGTCTGATGCATAACGTGGTACTCTGATGAATAACCATTCAAAGATATATATCGTCATTTAAATACTACATACATACATACATACATAAAATCACGCCTTTATCCCTTACGGGGTAGGCAGAGCGTCAAACTCCTCGTAAAAGGCGCTTTCGCCACGTCTGACAAAAAATGAGGGCAATTTTAGATTGTAATGGGTATTGCTATAGTGACAGGTTGTCAGCCCATCGCCTAAATTACAATACACTGTAACCCTCGAGTCCCTTTTGCTGACTTCAACAGCATGCCCGGGAGGAAGGGCAGCTGGAACATTCTATGTTTTTCTATCTCTCCCAGTCCAGCATGGAAGAAATACTACCAGCGTTTAATACCTATTTAGTACCTATTCTTAAATATTTAGTACCTAACTAATAGCAAGTTTTTTGAGGATTTTTAGCACTCAGAATGCTAGTTTTATTTCATATAATATGAAAGAAAGAAAACAACTGTAGCTCAGTTGGTAGAGTGATGGACCGGCATTTCAGAGACGCAGGTTCGAGTCCTGTCAGAAACGAATTTATTATTTTCTGTATTTCATATTATATGTAATAGAAAGTAATTTCGTTAGCTAAAGTGTTAGTAATTGTGGTGTCTGAATGGCTGGCCATATTTTGTTATTTCAATTTCCTACAGTATTTCCAACTCAGTTTTAGAATAAAAGTAAACAGAATTCATGTATTTTTATTCAAAGACACATTTCAAAAATGCATATGCATTAAACGGTTTTTTTTTGGGTATTTTATTATTATAGTACGTGTTGGTCTTTTTAGCAGTTTTGTTATTTTAGGACCATGGCCATTCTAGCATTTTGGTAATTATAGAACCTTGGTAATTTGAGCATTTAGGTAATTTTAGAGTCTTTACCATTTTAGCATTTAGGTAATTTTAGAGTCTTTACCATTTTAGCATTTAGGTAATTTTAGAACCTTGGTCATTTTGGCAGTTTGGTAATTTTAGAACCTAGGTCATTATAGCAATTATACAAATTTTCATAACCATAGAGAATATAGTAGTAATTTCTAATTTATACATCTTTTGAGTATGATAAGCTGGTGATATGATTACAAACAAATTTCCTCAAGAAGTACGAGTCAAAATATAAATATTGAAACACTCACTTCATAATATTCTGCTTCAACAGCATCCTCTGTATATTCTCAGCGTTAGGCATCTCGGTGGCAGTGGGCGTGGGGGTCAACGTCCCCTGCGTCACGCGCAGCCCCCCCTCCACCACCCCCCCGCCCACCTCACCCCCCATGGGAGTCCCCACTTGGCTCAACCCTAGGATAGGAGTGTCCGTTGCTATTTGCAAAGGAGTGGTCAAACTGAGGTTGTTTTGTAGAGGATTTAGTAAGTTAGGGTTTATGATATTGTTTTGGTAGGTGGTAGGTAGGGTTGGTATACTTTGGGGGATGGATTGTGGTTGTATGGTTTGGTTTATGGGCTCGGGTTTGAGTTCGACGGGTCGGTGGTCAGTGAGGGTTTGTGGGGCATGCGCCTGCTGGGCTGGCGCGGAGTACTGGTGGGTTGGGACGATGTTGTCTTGAGGCACTATTGTCTTCTGTACATCTGGGGAAGACGAGATATTTATAAGTTAATCTAGTCTTACAGTTATATTCTATTTCTGAAATATGAGAAGGAATCATAATCTCGACGCTGGCAGGATTTGAACCTAGTCAGATCGATTCCTATAGTATTTCCAACTCAGTTTTAGAATAAAGGTAAACAAAGTTAATCGAAGGTCTTGTTTCTAAAATATGTTTTAGCTATGAGATATTACAACGTAATGAAATAGTAATTTAACTAACGTATCATTTATTTTTGAAATGTCTTTTTGAATAAAAGGACATGAAACTTTGTTTATTTTTATGCTAAAACTAAGTTGGAAATACTGATGTTTTGATTTAGTATTTTCTACTACGATCGTATCTTGTTTTTATTTCGGGATATTTTTAATCCTATTTACATTTTTTTTTTCTAAGTCTTTTAATAGGCGGACAAAACGAGTTTTGATGAAAATTGGATTCAGTTTGAATAAGAAATTACACACCATATATGTACTTCATCAACAAAAATGCAAAAAAAGAATAGTATAAAATAAAAAAGTTTTTTTTTCTTACTTTCCGTCTCCGGCAATCCATTGACGGGCTCTATCCTCTCTTTCTCTCTCTCCTTCTCTTGCTCAGTCCTGTTATCTTTGGCTTCTGTCTTGTCTTGTGTTATCACAGCTTGGTCCTTGTTATCTTCGCCGCGGTCGACGACGGGGCTGACTAGAAATCTGGATATTTTCCTCGAAGGTTTTTGCGGCTTCTTCTCTCCGTTTGACTCTGCGCTGCCGGAGCGGTCCGCCGCTAATGACCCGCCGTCTGATTGATTTGAACCTGAAACCATATAGATAGTTTTAAAATACAAAGCGTAGTACATTGTTTCTTTCTTGAACATCCTTTGTTCCTAAAGATACTTCGCATTTCGTTATTTAGGGTGGTGATAGTGCTAAGTGGCGCCCTCATCAGTAAAAAAATCAGAACTCACTAAAAACACAATTAATCGAAAATCCGGTCCAACAGATTCAAGTAATAGTTATGAAGATAATTTAGAACCTTATAAATTAGTGATTCTTAGTTTGTTGTAGTAACAGATACAAATATTGCCGATGGTGGCCGTCCGTTATTCGTGATTTTTGTCAACACTTAGGCCCTATCGCCACCGGAAAATTGGATATATTCTTTTAAATGGAAGAATTGCTGAGTTCTGGTCATCAAGTATTTAAATTGAGTTTACCCTGAATCAAAAATGAGAAGAAATAGAAAAAAACTTTATGTTGTACTATAAACTAGTACTTAAAACCCTTGACAGAGATGTTTTGTGATCAGTTCAGTGCGTCAGCAAATGATTAATTCAGGGTAATACTGCATCAACATGAATCATCATATCAACCGAAAAATGTACAAAAACCATTAGATTTTCCGTATAATCATTCTAATCCTAATAATTCAGGCGGTACCAAGAAACCTAAGCGATACCAATAACGACAACGTTCGGTAGATTTAGCGACAGTTTAGCGACAGTCGCTAACGAAACAAGAGTTTATGGATAAAGGTCTTACCTATAGACGAGGCGGTGCTAATTTTCCTTTCAGGAAGTCTTGAAACAGGCAGGTATCTTTTAAATTAGACTTCCCTATAGACGACGCGGTGCTAATTAGGCCTGTTTAGCTTCTCAGGTTCCGTTTGGTCTTAAGCTAACTCGGCTGCGACGTTATCATGACTGGCTTTTGGCGTGGTTCACTCAAACTTACAAATAGACGACGCGGATTTAGTTCAGCCTGTACCAAGTAACCTAAACTAGATCAAACGCGACATCGCTCAGTAGGCTTAGCGACAGTTAAGCGACAGTCGCTAACGAAACACGCGTTTATGAATAAAGGTCTTACCTATAGACGAAGCGGTGCTAATTTTCCTAGATATAGTGTCTATATGCGTAGGTTTAGCGACCACAGGCTCTGGCCTGTTTAGCTTCTCCGGCGGTTTTGGTTCCGTCTGGTCGTAAGCTAACTCGGCCGCGATGTTATCATGGCTGGCTGTCGGCATGGTACACTCAAACTAACATATAGGCGACGCGGAATAAGTATGGCCGGTACCAAGGAATCTGAGCGATATCAAACGCGACATCGCTCAGTAGGCTTAGCGACAGTTAAGCGACAGTCGCTAACGAAACACTCGTTTATGAATAAAGGTCTTACCTATAGACGAGGCGGTGCTAATTTTCCTAGATATAGTGTCTATATGCGTAGGTTTAGCGACCACAGGCTCTAGCGTGTCTAGCTTCTCCGGCGGCTCTGGTTCCGTCTGGTCGTAAGCTAACTCGGCCGCGATGTTATCATGGCTGGCTTTTGGCGTGGTTCACTCAAACTTACATATAGAGGACGCGAATTTAGTTCAGCCCGTACCAAGTAACCTAAGCTATATCAAACGCGACATCGCTCAGTAGCCTCAGCGACAGTTAAGCGACAGTCGCTAACGAAACACGCGTTTATGAATAGAAGTCACTTACCTATAGACGAGGCGGTGCTAATTTTCCTAGATATAGTGTCTATATGCGTAGGTTTAGCGACCACAGGCTCTGGCCTGTCTAGCTTCTCCGGTGGCTCTGGTTCCGTCTGGTCGTAAGCTAACTCTGCCGCGATGTTATCATGGCTGGCTGTCGGCGTGGTGCACTCAGAGTTGTCCTGATTTGAATCTGTGAGGTTCTCTTCGCGTTCCGTCGTTTCGGAGTCATAGTCAGTCTGTGAAAAAGGTAACCTTTAATTTGGGTAGGGATGGAAAGATAAGAGGTGTTTTGAATGATGGTTTGATCAGGTCAATGCTATCAGCAATTGATTGGTTCAGGGTAATACTGCTTTATAACAAGAATCATCATGTCAGTTATTAATTAGTGCATACATACATATAATCACGCCTTTATCCCTAATTACAAAAGTCGTTCCGCCACGTCTGACTAAGTTTAGATTGTTATTTAAGATAGATTTGTACATATATTGTTGTAGTGACAGGTTGACGGCTCCGTGGTCTAGTGGCTAGTGCCATGGACTCCCGATCCGGAGGTCCTGGGTTCGATTCCCAGGGGGGAAACACAAAGTTTATATTTGAGAATTTATCACTTTGTGAATTTTTCCCCAGTTTGGTTAGGACATTGCAGGCTGAATCACCTGATTGTCCGAAAAGAAAAAAGATTTCGTGCTTCGGAGGGCACGTTAAGCCGTCGGTCCCGGTCGCTGTCTTTGATAGTGGTCGTTACTCAAACCATGTCAGAGGCCTGATAGCTGTGCTACTAGGCGGTTTAAAAACTCTGACACCAGGGTTCATCGGGTCGATAGACTCGATACCCACTCGACAGAAGAAGAAGCCCATCGCCTACATTGCAATATTCAGAAATCCTCAGTTTCGGTTTCCTCTGGTTTTTACAGCATGCCCGGGAGGAAATGCAGCTGGCACATACTTTGTTTTTTTCTCGCTCCCAATCCTGCAGGGAATTCTTTCAGGAAGTAAAAGAAAATTTTGGTCGATCAGACAATTTTATAAGATAAGATAAAAAATACTTTATTGCACAGAAAAGACACAAGAGAAAATAAAATTAAATGAAACAAATAGTAGTACAAAATTTCTTCCAGGCAACTTCAGGGTACAGGAAAATAAAAGTTGAACTAGTGGGCTGGTATACATTTTTGTATGGAAAAGCCAAACATTATTTTCACTTCCTGAAATAATTTCCGCGTGAATAATGTTCAGTGTTGAGCTGAGCAATCCTCTGAATTTATGGGACCTAGTTGTGTCGATTCGTTACCTTATCGATGTTGAGTCTGAGGGCGGAATGAGCCACGCTGAGCACCGGCGTGGTATCCGGGTTGGCTAAAGCTTGCTGGACTACATCCCTCTGCCGGCCCCGCAGGGATTGGCGCGTGGCTATGTTACCTTATCGATGTTGAGTCTGAGGGCGGAGTGAGCCACGCTGAGCACCGGCGTGGTATCCGGGTTGGCTAAAGCTTGCTGGACTACATCCCTCTGCCTGCCCCGCAGGGATTGGCGCGTGGCTATGTTACCTTATCGATGTTGAGTCTGAGGGCGGAATGAGCCACGCTGAGCACCGGCGTGGTATCCGGGTTGGCTAAAGCTTGCTGGACTACATCCCTCTGCCTGCCCCGCAGGGATTGGCGCGTGGCTATGTTACCTTATCGATGTTGAGTCTGAGGGCGGAATGAGCCACGCTGAGCACCGGCGTGGTATCCGGGTTGGCTAAAGCTTGCTGGACTACATCCCTCTGCCTGCCCCGCAGGGATTGGCGCGTGGCTATGTTACCTTATCGATGTTGAGTCTGAGGGCGGAATGAGCCACGCTGAGCACCGGCGTGGTATCCGGGTTGGCTAGAGCTTGCTGGACGATATCCCGGATCAGCTCGGTGAACGTCGCCGCCTGCCATTCCGGGAGGAGGTTGTTTGATATCTGGAATATGGGAGTCTTTATTAGTTTTCTGGTAACTTATAGGTCCGCTCTGCCTCCGTGGTCTAGTTGTCTGAGCCACGGGCTCACGGTTCCGGGTTCGATTACGGGCGGGGGACAAATTTATATATTTAACAATTTATTGTACACAATAAAAGACATGAAAAACACAAAGAAAAAAGACACAACAGGCACTGTTTATTTATATGAAGAAATTTCTTACAGCAGACCTACAGAAGTGAGATTGATGTCGTGAAGCGGACTTTTGTGTTATTGTTTCTAGTTTGGTTAGGACAGGCTGACCACCTAATTGTCCGAAAAGTAAGATGATCCATGCTGTCGGATGTACATGTAAATAGTCGGTCCTGCGCCTGATTTATCTCTGGTCGTGTCAGTCAATTTGTCCCATCAGAATAAGAGATTGAAGGAATAGAGTGCACTTCTGTGTTGAGCAAACACTTGGGCACTAAAAACTAGTCTCGCGCAGTTGGCCGATCTGGGGAGAGTCAGATTGACCGCTATTACTGAAAATCGGTTGGGAGGACTATTTACTATTATTTCAGGTCCATTATTTTTTTACTATGCTGCCACATAGCAAGGTGAAGCTCTGCCTTCCTCATTAGGGATAAAGGCGTGAATAAATGTATGTAATATTTTGTCGCAACGTTGTCGTTCGTTGCAGCTATTTTCTAGTGTAGTGCGGTCTAATTTCTTTTTAAAGTGACCCTAAAAAACGTGGCACGCACCTTCTACTAGACTGTTGACGCTCTGTCTGCCTGCTTCGTAAAGTATAGGCGTGAGTCAAAGTTTCACAGTCACTTAGTCTTGTTAGTTCCTTATTTTATGTTTTTAAAAACTATGTAAATTGTATGTAAGTGCATAATGTTTATTTATTTTTTGCTTAAATAAATACATTTAAAATGTTAGTTGTCAGGTAAGAAAAATCTAAGTCTAAATTTCATTTATACCGTACACGGAAACAATGAACGGTTTCAAGTTTAAAGTGGGCCGACCCGCGACGGGAGTGGAGCGAGCCCCGATCGGGATGTTCACTTACAGGTAAGTTCGTTTAATCACTAATTATATAGTACACCTTCATAAACCCTTCTGTTTATTATTAAATAGTTTCACTTTACAAAGTGAGAAATTTTCAAGTTTAAAGTGGGCCGATCCCGGCGGCACTGCAATGCCGGGCCGACCCGCGACGGGAGTGGAGCGAGCCCCGAACATCCCGTCTAGGTACAAAAATCAGATTAATATACTGGTCCCTCAGTGAGGGAACTTTCAGATATTAAGCTGAAAAGAACAGATACTACACTTTGATCTTAGCCAAAAGGCCGAGAAGCGATACCCAAACCGGCCAAACGCTGGGTAGTCATTTAAACAGGAAAAATCTCACCACCGCGATGTAAAATTTTGCACCGACCCGTACAGCGACATCTATCCGCGCGGCACGAGAAACATAAAGTGACGTCATACTACTCAAGGCCGACGCCCGGCAGCTGGTTGTACGGACCATTTCAAGCTAAAAGGGCGTAAGTCGACTATATGCGATCATGAACATTATTTCCAACGGATTACGTCGTATTGCTAATTGTAAGTAAGTTAAACGCAGACGACGTTTATCAAGTTATATTTATGTTGTATGAGGCTGCAATGGGTATATCAATACCTACGCTTTTGCCTTTGGACAAAGCTCGAAGATGTAAATAGTTCCCCTAATTCATATCAGATCAGATGGAAAGTAAAGCTAGGCAAATTTCGACCTTACAATAATAGTAATACAACTTACAAAATAACATCACAAAACCCTTCGTCGGACAAACTATGGCGTTTTTAAAGAATACAAAGGCGAGTATAATTAAGCAGGTACAAACTGGTTTTAAGTCCTTAAAGTCAGGATATTTAAGAATAATAATACAAAGACGGTATTTTGACATAGCGGTAAACTGTTTTTATATGTAGGGATACTTTCTTAGCAAAGCGAATGCAAGTAAAACGACAAAATATTCTTAAATCATTTTCAGAGAAATTATTTATTAGTACTTTACTTCTAATACGGTTGAAATTGAAACAGATTAGAAAATTCAACTTTAAAAGAAAGCGTGGAACTAACTACAAATAAAATATTAACTTAACATCGTACACAATTATGAATGAATATTATTGACTATTATTACTATATAATATTATTGAATATTCTTCCATGCTGGACTGGGAGAGATAGAAAAACATAGAATGTTCCAGCTGCCCTTCCTCCCGGGCATGCTGTTGAAGTCAGCAAAAGGGACTCGAGGGTTACAGTGTATTGTAATTTAGGCGATGGGCTGACAACCTGTCACTAAAGCAATACATATTACAATCTAAAATTGCCCTCAATTTTTGTCAGACGTGCCGAAAGCGCCTTTTACGAGGCGTTAAACGCTCTGCCTACCCCGTAAGGGATAAAGGCGTGATTTATGTATTATTGACTATTTAGAATCAAGTTATTGTTCCTAGCGTGCGGATTCTCGAGTCGAAAGACCCGATGAAAAAGTGACAGTTTTTCCAACCTCATCATCATCCCATAAACAAAAAATATTAAAGGCTCAAAAGTCTGGTTCACCTTCAAAATTTTAAAAGTCTTATCTAGATAGTTTATTATCATGTTAGCATCACGCAAGAAATCCAGCCGTATTACAGAGTGGTTGTACTTTCTGTCGGGAAAAAGAATGAAGTTAGAGTGAAGTTCCTGACAGCGAAATCTTTTCCTTAGTACTCTGATTGTTTTCAGTAAGCCGTTGATGCTCTGCTTACCCCGTAACGGAAACAAACGTGAGTATATGTAAAATTCGTCGTCTTAGCACTGACCCAGATTGCATACATACATACATACATAAATCACGCCTTTATCCCTTACGGGGTAGGCAGAGCGTTTAACGATTGACCCAGATTGCATTTTGAACATATATGGTACGTTTCCTTGGTAAAAGGCGCTTTCGCCACGTCTGACAAAAATTGAGGGCAATTTTAGATTGTAATATGTATTGCTATAGTGACAGGTTGTCAGCCCATCGCCTAAATTACAATACACTGTAAGCCTCGAGTCCCTTTTGCTGACTTCAACAGCATGCCCGGGAGGAAGGGCAGCTGGAACATTTTATCTTTTTCTATCTCTCCCAGTCCAGCATGGAAGAAATACTGAACTGTGATACTGATAAATGAATATAGCCATTGTTTGTTCATTATGGTCAAACATTTATAGTACTGTAGCGCACATAGATGGCGCCACATCAAGATACAACAGTCCTGAAATGCGGTATCGAAGTTTGCTCGGCGATCTGCATATATACAGCTTCCGAACTAATCCAGTCGGACTCCGGTCCCCTGGTCACGTGGTCACAACACCCGACCAGGCGGGTAATTACCCTTTTCCCATCCGTCATCACTCGGCCAACTGGCCTCTCAAGGAAATGCTCCTGGACAGTGTTGTGATATGATATGATACTGTTATTTTCAGAAGACTGAATATTGCTGCCCTGGAAGCGAGAGAAAAACATAGAATGTGCCAGGATTAGGGATAAAGGCGTGATTATATGTATGTATGCCAGCTGCATTTCCTCCCGGACATCTGTAAAAACCAGTTGATGGATCGGAGGGTTTCAGTATATTGTAATTTAGGCGATAAGCTGAAAACCTGTCACTAGAGCAATATACCTACAAATCAATCTTAAATAACCCTCAAAATTTTGTCAGTAGTGGTGGAACCTTTTTTTTTTGGTCTTATACGCTCTACCTAACCCATTAGGGATAAAGGCGTGACTATATGTAAGTATGTATGTATGAATATTAATTGTGTCTTGGTATAAAGGACATTTTTTTTTTATAATTGACTTTTAGTTATTATCATTAGGAATTGGAAGCAATGAAACAGGCACGAGATTATTTTTTGATCTGTTTATTAGAAAATGCAGACTTAAAAACTTAACCTTACTAAATTAGAATAAACCAAACAGGAATAGAATGGAAAACTAAGACTAGGTAATTGAGTGCCGATACTAATAAATCAAATGAAAATATAGTTTTTTAGCCTTGTAATGTACCTTATTTAACATAAACTAACTAAAACGTTGTAGCTTCAAAGCAAGTTTTTAAGCTTAGCTTACATAACAAAAAATTTTTTTCTCAAACAAGATAATTGAAAATATGTGACAAAACATATAGAAAAAAAAAGTTAACGAGTTTCTACCTACAGTTTAGAAAGCTAATTCCTAGACACTTAAATGAAAAATTTGCCTTCGCCACCACGGAAGGTACGTTTTAGAGGACATCTCACTTTATGCTTAAGAAGCTTCTCTGTCTCAGCTTTGTAAGATTTCCTAACAAAAATAATAAAAGGATCATCTTCTCTGTATAACTGGAACTCTTCATGTGGTTCCTTGTCATAAATAATCCCCGTAAGTCTAGCTATCATCATGACTCTGGCCTCACTTTGAAATATAACTCCTAGGTATGTTTCAAAGTTTTCATATTCCCTCCAGACATAGAAAAGGGTTGGTATTACGCGCCCTTGCAAGGAGACGTTTAGCACGGTTTTGTACATTTTCTGCGGGACCGTCGGTCCCAGAACAAAAAGGACCTCTTCTACACATTCTTCAAAGATGTGACCTTTAGCTATCAGGTGATGATACATTCGGGTTGACAGAAAGCTTGCATGAGCTGCACCCTTTAAAATTCAAATTTATTTGACGCCCCCAATCTCAATAAAAAATAGAGACCTGGCGCCCACCGTATTCTGCGGGAGTTTTGATCTGTTTAAGAAACTTCTGTGTTTCGGCTTTGTAAGCTTTCATAGCAGAAATAACTGCGGGATCGTTGGCACTAGGTATTTCGAACTTTTCTTTTTCATGTCCTTGAATATAACCCATCGATTTGTCACCAAACATCAGGCTCATTTTGGCATCTTTAAATATAAATCTACAGCCGAGGTATGATTTAGTGTCAGCAAAGTCCCT
Source organism: Scrobipalpa costella (assembly GCA_949820665.1). Classification (NCBI taxonomy): domain Eukaryota; kingdom Metazoa; phylum Arthropoda; class Insecta; order Lepidoptera; family Gelechiidae; genus Scrobipalpa; species Scrobipalpa costella. The sequence goes on along the minus strand of OX463320.1, from coordinate 3,130,396 downwards.
CCTATCTCCTTGGTACCTCGTTACTATGAATGTGTTGGCACAACACGTCCGTTCAAAGTGACATTCACTATTGTTTTGTATATATTTTTAAATCCATCTCGACATTCTTCAAAGGTATGCCCTTTGGCAACTAGGTGCTGAAACACGCGGTGCGAGAGTACATTTTCACTTGATCCAGTCTTTAAAATGGCAATTTCTTTGATTCCTTCAATTTCAATAAACAGTACCGGTACATCTTTGTCATCATCAGAGACCTTATCTGCGGATTCTTCTTCAGATGAGTTCTCTTGTTCATGAACATTCCTTGCTTCAGCTTCATATGCTTCTATTGCAGATTTGACAATAGGATCATCTTTCTTCTTTATCTCAAACTGTTTTAAACGTCCTTGGAGATAACCAACCGACTTTTTTCCAAATGTTATGGTCATTTTGGCATCATTAAATATAAATATATACCTAAAAAAATACTTATCTTAAATGGCCCTCAAAACTTTGTCAGACGTGGCGGAACGACCTTTGTTTGGGTCGTGTACGCTCTGCCTACCCCGTTAGGGATAAAGGCGTGGCTATATGTATGTATGTATGTATTAAATATAAATCTGCATCCGAGGTATGTTTTATCGTTTTCAAACTCGCTCCATACATAGAATGTAGTTAGAACAACACACCCGTACAAGGAGACGTTGAGTTTTGTTTTGAACATCTTCCGAGGTCCGTCTGGCCCCAGAGAATGTACGTCTTCTTGACACTCTTCAAAGACTTGTCCTTTGTCAAGCAGGAGTTGATACATACGATGAGAAAGAATATTATCACTTGCACCAGTCTTTAAAATAGCAACTTCTTTGATACCTTCAATTTCAGTAAAAACTACTGGCACGTCATTGGCTTCATGGGAGATTTTTTTCAAACAATTTTTTTGTTTCAGATAATTACGTGTTTCGGCTAAGTAAGCTTTCTTTGCAGAAGTGACAAGAGGATGGTCTCCTTTATATATTACAAACTCTTTTTTATGTCCTTTAAGATACCCCTTGGATTCTCCCCTGCACATCATAAAGTTCATTTTGGCATCTTCTATAAATCTGCAGCCAAGGTATGACTTAGCGCATTCAAACTCCGTAAATACATAGAATGTGGTTGGTACAACACACCCCACTATAGTGAGATTGAGAGCAGTTCTCAACAACTTTTGAGGTCCTTCAGGTAGGCACGGTACGACAATAAACATTATCTCCGCTATACATTCTTCAAAGATCTGTCCTTTGGCGAGCAGGTGTTGGTACATGCGATGCGAAAGAATGTTCTCACTTGATCCAGTCTTGAAAATAGCAGTTTCTTTGATGCCTCTAACTTCAAAAAATATAGTAGGTGGACTGTTGCCTTCATATAAGATTACTCGTGGAGGGTCGCCTTTTTGAATAAAATCACGTGTTTCAGCTTCGTAAGCCTGCATTGCAGATGTAACAACTGGATCATTTTCTTGAAATATTTTAAAAGCTCCTTTTCGTCCTTGCATATAAAATTCACATTTTTCCTCGGTAAACGTGATGGTCATTTTGGCATCATCTATAAAACTACTGCCAAGATATGTTGTTGGGCTTTCAAAATTCTCCCAAACGTAGAATACAGATCGTACTTCACGCCCTCCACACTTGACAGAAAGCGTTGTTTTGCACATGTTCCGAGTTCCATCGGGTCCCAAACCAGCAAATACCTTTTCTACACAGTTATTGAAGGTGTACCCTTTTGCAACTAGGTGTTGATACACTCGGTGCGACAGGATATTCTCAGCTGACCCGGGTTTGAGCAGAGCATATTCTTTGACACCCTCAATTTCAATAAAAATAACTGGTCTGCCGCTGTCTTCAGAAGAAGTAGGTTCAGGAGGTGTCTGTTCTTTCTTTAATCCATTTTTTTCACTGATACTGTTTGAGGCGCCTGAAGTGCTTCCTTCTATGGCTTCGGCAGCTATTTTCTACTGCAGCTTCCTACAGTCTTCTTTGGTGTGGCCATGGAAGCGACAGTAGGCGCATCTCTTGGCATTTTTACTTTGTTCTGTAGAAGTCGAACAATTCGCTTCAATTCCATTGGAACTCTTTATTTCTAGTTTTAAAAGATCACGAGCAGCTTTCAATAGTTCATCACACGTGTTGACAGTTTCTCTTGGTATTTTCTCTTCAATAGTGTATTCTTGTAGCATAATCGATGCATAAATCAATTCAAGCTGTTGTTTATCAGTATGTTTATGTTCGAGTTGCGAAAATAACTCAAGTTTTTCTACAATCAAAGCATCGAGAGGTAAATCGGACTTTTTCTTCGTCAGTATCTCTTCATATATCACATAGTCTGGCTTTACCGAGGCGAAATGTCCACGCAGACGGGTCACAAAATCGTTCCAAGTCTGGATTTCTCCTTTAACCTCATTCCACCACACAAGGGCTTCTTCTTCGAGTAAGAGCGGTATATTTGTGACTGCGTAGGCATCAGATATGTTGCGCTGCCTTTTATATTCGCTGATGTCTTCTAAGAACTGAATTGTGAGCTCGTACAAATTCTCGGTGCCGTCAAACCTTGGACACGACGGTGATGCAAAGCTTTCCATTTTCGAAGAGATATCTCGGATGGCATTTTTTTTGTTGCGTCTTGACATTTTTCTGTTCAGTCAGATAAGTGGTCAGGATTCAAATTATTTTTAATGACCACTTGCCGGCGTCAACAAGTTGTCTCTCGTGGCGGAGCCCTAGGGCTTCGACTCCACAACACACGTCGGGGGCCCGAGTTCTAGGCACGCACTTCACTTCACAACACTAACTTTAACATTACGTCACACGCGAACTTGAAACGAAACTTTGAACGTCGCGCGCACCAGCTACTATATCCAAACTGGAAAAAATCTCACCACCGCGATCTAATAAATTCACTTTTCCGTACAGCGACATCTGTTGGTTATTGTACGAACTAACCTTTTATGTAGTGATGGATGAGATGAGTCGGAATGAGGTATTATTTTAGATTAATATCATACGGTTTATACATAAAGCAACAGGAAGTCTTAGATTTTCTTTCGCACCCAGTCCAACAGAATGTTCCTTGGTCGCAAAATGTCCCTTTCGCAAAACGTCACCTTCGCATAATCTCCCTTTCGCAAAATGATGCTTTTTTGATAGATTTAGTTCAGATAGTTGGCAGCTACAGAAACAGATTTAGTAAATTTTCTAAGGGATATCTTGCGAAAGGGACATTATACGAAAAGGTCAGTAAGTATCTTAGCTTAGATTGGATAGAAATAATAATAAAAAAAATTACAATTAATCACGCCTTTATCCCTGGTGGGGTAGGCAGAGCGTAAACGACCTAAACATACTACAGACCTCTGTATGTATTTTATGCCGTATGTATGTATTTTAAAGTTTTTTATTGGCTACACACAGAGAAGTCTAAAACATTAAAATAATATTCTACAACTCCAGGTGTACCGCTTATTTGGACCTCCTTCGTGGTCTAGTGGCTAGTGCCATGGACTCCCGATCCGGAGGTCCTGGGTCCGATTCCCAGGGGGGAAACAGTTGATATTTGAGAATTTTTCCCCAGTTTGGTTAGGGCATTGCAGGCTAAATCACCTAATTGTCCGAAAAGAAAAAGATTTCGTGCTTCGGAGGGCACGTTAAGCCGTCGGTCCCGGTCGCTGTATTTGGTCGTATGTCAGGCCTGATAGTTGTGCTACTAGGCGGTTTAAAAACTCTGACACCAGGGTTCATCGGGTCGAAAGAAACTCGTCAGAAGATTTGGATCTCGCACGCATTTTCTCCTTTTACGCTTTAGCCAATACCACTACGCTCTCATATTGAAGAGAGGGACCGATAAAGTATCCCTCGGAGACGAAGTAATAATATTTATTAAGCAAAATAACGTGTAACAATTGTTATGAATTAAATCTTATCTTATGTAACATTTATTTAAACTATGGGTGAAATGCTTGAAATAAAGCTTTTTTTTTAATGCAGTGGCATAACAGATGTCCGTGCAAAAGACAGCCATATTGAAATGGGACTGGACACGTAGCCGTATGCCAAATGTCGTCACCCAATGGGTCCCTCGGAAAAGATAGCGAGACGACCTGGACGCATATCGCAAGAATTGGTGGGAGGTTGCCAAAGATCGAGAGAGGTGAAAGGATGGGCAGGCCTTTGCCCAGCAGTGGGACAGCATAGGCTAATAATAATCACTATATAGTATAAAACAAAGTAGCTTTCTCTGTCCCTATATCCCTATGTATGCATAAATCTTTAAAACTACGCAACGGATTTTGATGCGGTTTCTTTTGATTGATAGAGTGATTCAAGACGAAGGTTTATTTTATATGTATAATATACATGCATAATATAGTAGTGAAACACGGATGATTTCCGTGCGAAGCCGGGGCGAGTAATAATAATAAAATGCAGTGGATCGGGCGCACTCACAAGCAAGTCCCGTCCAAAAATGTCAGCTACTCACAAGGTTTTTTTTTTAATGGCTTTACATCTCATGATTTGAGACATATTTTGCCAATCTTCTTCTTCTTCTTCTGTCGAGTGGGTATCGAGTCTATAGACTCGATGAACCCTGGTGTCAGAGTTTTTAAACCGCCTAGTAGCACAACTATCAGGCCTCTGACATGGTTTGAGTAACGACCACTATCAAAGACAGCGACCGGGACCGACGGCTGAACGTGCCCTCCGAAGCACGAAATCTTTTTCTTTTCGGACAATCAGGTGATTCAGCCTGCAATGTCCTACCCAAACTGGGGAAAAATTCACAAAGTGATAAATTCTCAAATATCAACTTTGTGTTTTACCCCCTGGGAATCGAACCCAGGACCTCCGGGTCGGGAGCTCATGGCACTAGCCACTAGACCACGGAGGCAGTTTGCTAATGACAAAGTATCCTCGATCTCGCCACAAAAGGAGGTTGTGCACTCACAAGGTTGCTGGCGATCTCCTCGGGGTTGACGTCGGTCACGTCGAACTTGAACTGCACGGTCTTGGTCTTGGACTCGAGCTGGCACTGCACGGTGCTGGCGGGGCTGTCGCCGTCCCGCTCCAGCACCGACAGCTTGGGGAACCTGTCCTTGTCGCGCGACCGCTTCTTCGAGCCGCGGGACTTCTTCTCGCTCGCTATTGGTGAGGGCGCCGCTGTGGATGCTGGAATTGGAAATGTTTTTGTATACCTACAAATCTATCTTAAATAACCCTCAAAACTTTGTCAGTCGTGGCGGACCTTTGGGTCGTTTACGCTCTGCTTACCCCATAAAGGTGTGATTATATGTATGTATGTTTTGTGTACTTAAAATACATACTATCACGCCCTGTTTCCCCAAAGGTTATTCCGCCTCGTCTGACAAGTTTTGAGGGTAGACAGATCTGTATATCGCTGTTGTCGCTTAACACCTTATTTTAATATACTGAAACAGTCGAATCCCTTAGCTAGGTTTTACAGCACGCCCTGGAGGAATTGCAGCTGTCATTGCATAAAAAATATCTTCAGTGTCTAAACCTATTTGCAAAAAACTATCGAATATTATAAAAAACTACGGTGAAAACGGAAATTAAATGGAGCTCACCGAAATATACAATTATAAAGCTGTATTTATTGCTTCCATGCTGGACTGGGAGCGAGAGAAAAACATAGAATGTGCCAGCTGCATTTCCTCCCGGGCATGCTGTAAAATCTAGCTAAGGGATCCGAGGGTTTCAGTATATTGTAATTTAGGCGATGGGCTGACAACCTGTCACTACAGCAATATACCTACAAAATATATCTTAAATAACCCTCAAAACTTTGTCAGACGTGGCGGGACGACCTTAGTTTTGATCGTTTACGCTTTGCCTACCCCATTAGGGATACAGGCGTGAATATATGTATGTAACTCACCATCTTGTTGATTCTCCGCCTGCCTTTCCTCCACCGAAGTAAGCTCCGGGTTCCGTATGGCGTCGGCGTGCGTGGCGCCGGACGGGAACTCTGTCATCGGCGTCAGGAACTGCTCCTTGCCGTTGCCATGGAAACCGTTCTCCTCTGGCAACGGTAGCCTTTGCTCCACGATGTAATCTTGCGGCAAAGAATTGGGGACCGGTTGATAGTCTTGCGGTAAGGAGTTGGGGACTTGTTGATAGTCTTGCGGTAAAGAATTGGGGACTTGTTGATAGTCCTGTGGTACGGAGTTAGGGACTGAGACTGACTGATATTCTTGCGTAACCGAATTTGGGACCGGTTGATAGTCTTGCGGTAAAGAATTAGGGACCTGTTGATAATCCTGCGGGACAGAGTTGGGGACCTGTTGATAATCTTGCGGCACAGAACTGGGGACCGTTTGATAGTCTTGCGGTACAGAACTAGGAATAGATTGATAGTCTTGCGGTAAAGCATTAGGGACTTGTTGATAGTCTTGGGGTACAGAATTAGGGACTTGCTGATAGTCCTGCGGCAAAGGATTAGACTGCGTGACGACGGATTGGACAGAGATAGGTCCAGAAGGGATCGTCGAAGGGACCGACGACTGTACGGGCACTTGTGTGGCTTGTTGTACGGGTTGTATGGCAGGGGCGATCTGTTGAGCGACCGGTTGGGTGATCGGTTGGGGCACGGGTTGTATCGGCTGCACTTGGACCGGCTGCGAGACTTGTGAAGGCACTGATTGTTGTTGTGTGGATTGTTGTATGGGCTGGATCTGCTGGTTTTGTTGAACTTGCTGGACTGATTGTTGCACCTGGAAATATAAATGTTTTGAATTAGTTTTTTAGGTTTTTACAGTACATAATCCTAATAGTAACAAGATATCAATTAAACACATGACTTTGACATTCCTAATCTGACATAAGACACTTAAAATAAGAACATGCTCACATATTTTACGACAAATCAGCAATTTTATGTCAGGTTAGGAATGTCAAAGTCTTGTATTTATTTGCTATCCTGTTCTTATTTTAAAGTTAATCAGCTACTAGCTAGCTAAGAATTAGTTAAGGAATATTGCGTCCAGAACTAATTTAGTTATATTGTTATCTGATTCATCAGAACTTTAAGAAAATCACGATTTTATCACTTATATTTATCTCGTGACTAGATATCAGCCCCATGCTCTGTCCCTGCTGGTGCATTCTACTCTCACCTGCTGGTGCATTCTGCTCTCACCTGCTGGTGCATTCTACTCTCGCCTGCTGGTGCATTCTACTCTCGCCTGCTGGTGCATTCTACTCTCACCTGCTGATGCATTCTACTCTCGCCTGCTGGTGCATTCTACTCTCGCTTGCTGGTGCATTCTACTCTCACCTGCTGATGCATTCTACTCTCGCTTGCTGGTGCATTCTACTCTCACCTGCTGATGCATTCTACTCTCGCCTGCTGGTGCATTCTACTCTCGCTTGCTGGTGCATTCTACTCTCACCTGCTGATGCATTCTACTCTCGCCTGCTGGTGCATTCTACTCTCACCTGCTGGTGCATTCTACTCTCACCTGCTGGTGCTGGCTGAGGTCCTGCTGCATCATCAGCCCCATGCTCTGTCCCTGCTGGTACAGCTGCAGCGGGTTGGCCGTGTAGTTCTGCACCGGCGTGCCCTCGTGACTAGATATCTGCCGCTCGCCCTGCTGGAGGATGTTCATGTGGAGACCTGGAAGATACACAGAAACGGTTTAGAGAAAAAATATACAATACCTTAAAATTAAAATGTAATTTCAATCTAAGAGGTTTATTAAGTCGGGGTTGAATTGAACCCACGATCGGGAGTACGGGTGGTTGGAATTAAACCCACGATCGGAAGTACAGGTGGTTTGAACTGAACCCACAATCGGGAGTACAGGCGGTTTGAATTAAATCTACGATCGGGAGTACGGGTGGTTGGAATTAAACCCACGATCGGAAGTACAGGTGGTTTGAACTGAACCCACAATCGGGAGTACAGGCGGTTTGAATTAAACCCACGATCGGGAGTACGGGTGGTTTGAATTAAACCCACGATCGGGAGTACGGGTGGTTGGAATTAAACCCACGATCGGAAGTACAGGTGGTTGGAACTGAACCCACAATCGGGAGTACAGGTGGTTTGAATTAAACCCACGATCGGGAGTACGGGTGGTTTGAATTAAACCCACGATCGGGAGTACGGGTGGTTGGAATTAAACCCACGATCGGAAGTACAGGTGGTTTGAACTGAACCCACAATCGGGAGTACAGGCGGTTTGAATTAAACCCACGATCGGGAGTACGGGTGGTTGGAATTAAACCCACGATCGGAAGTACAGGTGGTTTGAACTGAACCCACAATCGGGAGTACAGGCGGTTTGAATTAAACCCACGATCGGGAGTACGGGTGGTTGGAATTAAACCCACGATCGGAAGTACAGGTGGTTTGAACTGAACCCACAATCGGGAGTACAGGCGGTTTGAATTAAACCCACGATCGGGAGTACGGGTGGTTTGAATTAAACCCACGATCGGGAGTACGGGTGGTTGGAATTAAACCCACGATCGTAAGTACAGGTGGTTTGAATTGAAGCCACGATCGGGAGTACGGATGGTTTGAATTAAACCCAAGATCGAGACCTGCAAGATAAAAACGATTTAGAGAAACATGTAACGTTTCAATTTAAGAGGATTATTAAGTCGGGTTTGAATTGAACTCACGATCGGGAATACGGGTGGTTTAAAATAAACCCAAAATCGTTAATACGGGTGGTTTGAATTGAATCCACGATCGTGAATACGGGTGGTTTGAATTGAACCAACGATCAGGAGTAAGGGTGGTTTAAATTAAACTCACAATTGTGAATACGGGTGGTTTGAATTAAACCCACGATCGGGAGTACGGATGGTCCGAATTAAATGCACGATCGTGAATACGGGTGGTTTAAATTAAACCCACGATCGGGAGAACGGGTGGTTTGAATTGAACCCACGATCGAGAGTATGGGTGGTTTTAATTAATCCGACGAGCGCCCTGTCAAGATTTTTCTGCTAATGACTCAAACGTTGTTATTTTAGGCAGCAAACAATGTAAAACTAATTCGCGAACGCACGGGTGTGAGTTCGACACTCAACGGATTAAACCCATGATCGGAAGTACGGGTGGTTTAAGTGTAGTGATAAGTAGATAGATAGATAAGTAAGTGTATGTACTGCCTCCGTGGTCTAGTGGCTAGTGCCATGGACTCCCGATTCGGAGGTCCTGGGTTCGATTCCCAGGGGGGAAACACAAAGTTGATATTTGAGAATTTATCACTTTGTGAATTTTCCCCAGTTTGGTTAGGACATTGCAGGCTGAATCACCTGATTGTCCGAAAAGAAAAAGATTTCGTGCTTCGGAGGGCACGTTAAGCCGTCGGTCCCGGTCGCTGTCTTTGATAGTGGTCGTTACTTAAAAACCATGTCAGAGGCCTGATAGTTGTGCTACTAGGCGGTTTAAAAACTCTGACACCAGGGTTCATCGGGTCGATAGACTCGATACCCACTCGACAGAAGAAGAAGTGTATCTTGCCTATCATATTGTGCGGCAAGGACTGTCCCTGGTGCAGTTGCTGCATCTGCTGGTACTGCTGGTCGATGGTCATCTGCGGCAAGGACTTCTGTTGCTGGTACTCCGGCATCGCGGTCTGCTGCTGCTGCTGCTGCTCGTGGTCTTGCGTGCTCATTTGACTTTGCTCCGAGCCTTAAAAATGAGAACATTTTATTAACACGAAGTGCAACAATTGATATGTCAATAATATTGACATATCAATTGTTGCACTTCTTTGGCTAAATATGAACGGTTTATTTAAAATGTTTTATGTGTTGCGTATGATGTCTATAAAATCCTTGATGATGCTAAAAGTTAGCGAAACCGGTAGGATTAAAATAATTTAAATAATTTTAATAATTTAATTTTATTTATATAACTAAAGTGATCAATTACAAGTGTTTTAGTAACAACATTAGAAATATGGAGATTCACCAAGTGCCGACAATCATCTCCCTAGCCGTATCCCGTATATTACGGGGTCGGCTACCAAATCTAGGGGATTGAACGAGGGTACTGATTTTTACACAGAGCGACTGCCATCTGACGTCCGCAACCCAGAAGGAAAACCAGACCCAATCCCAGATTAGGTCAGTTTTCAAGCCGTCAATGCTTAGCACTGGAGGCCGATTCTCGTTCGATAGAGATAATGTCGCATGCGACATATGTCGAAAAAAAATGGCGGATGTCGCATGAAAACATAATAGCTTATTCTCAAAATGTCACGATAGACTTATGTCTATTGCTAGCATTCGACATGCAACGCATGGTCCATTGTAGTCGACATGACATGTCGTGTGCGACTTGTTATGTCATCTCCTTCTGCTTTGAGGTTATTTAATTAAATTTAAGATAATTTCTTCTATTTTGAGGTTATTTACTTGCATTTAAGATAATTGAGTTGTAAAATTAACAAGTGAAAGTGAGTGAAGTAAACTAAATTCAGAGTTAAAAAATAAGAAAATTAAGAAAAATATGGCCGAAGACGATTTTATAGCAGCTTTCGTAAATGATGTGGTGGAGGAGGCAGAAATAGCAGCTGCATTGCATCTTCGTCGGCAATGCCAATATAGAAAGGATGCATTTTCAGAACGGGAGCGATTGTTCCAAAAAAACTTTCGTCTTAGCAAAGAAATAACTCAAAACTTGATGAGAATAATTGAACCAGTTCAAAATAAAAAGACTGAATTTGATCTCAAAACAAAGGTCTGTATGATGTAAAATTATAACCTCAATGTCTGCTAGGTATAGGTATTAATTTTTTGAGAGAAGATGACATCTGTCAACTGTCTTTTCTTTACACGCATAATTTACAAGACTTTTATCAAAACTATCAAAATATTTTCCTCGATTATGAAAACAACACAATCGAGAAAACGGAACGTAATTTCACAGTGAATTTTATTTGTCTATGGTAAATTGTAAGATAGTGCACGACATTAATGTCTGGTACTTTCGAGAATAGGCTTTTTAATTTCAATAGAGATTTTGCGTGACATGTCGGTAGACATTTGATGACAGAGATTAAGTCGATTACGACATTATGTCTGCTAAAACGAGAATCGGCCTCCTGGCCTCTGACATGGCTTAACGACTAATATCTACGGTATTAAACGATATTAACGGGGACCAACGGCTTAACGTGCCTTCCGAAGCACGGAAAAAGCGCCGAATAAACGTACATATGAAATTCGAAAACCGAAAAACACATTGGTACGTGGTGGGATTCGAACCACGACCTCCCGCTCAGGAGGCAGCGACCCTATCCACTACACCATCGGGCCAAGTGCCGACAATAGCAAGTATAAATTGTACATTGATATGCTTACGGTTGTTTTATCCCACGAGTGCGGCTCGGCCATACTTGTATTTGTGTGCGCGACTTTGTTGGCGTATCAGGTTAACTTGCGCCGAGCGCACCTACACTAAGGCTGTGCGCATGTAGGTACATTTACGCACACAAGTATGGATAAGCGGCAGCCGTGAGATAAACCATATCTTAAGGTGACGATATTAGCTAAGTGGCATCCTTGTTAATAAAAAAACATAATTCACTTAAGACGCAGTGAATCGAAAAACCGGTCCAACAGACTCAAATAATCTGTGTTGTGAGTGAATGCTTACAACAATATGCTGAGTCGGCCCCTTTTCATACACAATACAAATTACACAGTTATCTTATTTACAAGTAAGCTATGGATAAGTGTTTTATTTGTTGATTGATGTTTTTGTATTGCTATTGAATAAACTTCTATCTTATGTTAATGGTAATTAACATAATTTTGTACCTTATAAATTTGCGATTCATAGTTCGTACTATAGTAACAGGAAGAAAAATTGCGAATAACGGCCACCAACGACAGTTTTTCTTCCTGTTACTGCAACGAACTATAAATCGCTAATTTATAAGGTTTAAAATATATTAATTACAACGACTTGAATCTGTTGGACCGCTTTTTCGATTCACTGTGTTTTTTGTGATGGGGGCGCCACTTGGCTAGTATCGTCACCATAACTAAGTATAGCAATATTACGGTGAACAATATTTACCTTGTCTTTGATAGACGGGACGTTGCCTCAACATTTCTTCTACTTTCTGCTGCTGCTGGCCCATTAGCTGTTGATTTTGTGCCATTAGAGACAACTTTTGCTGGTCTATAAATAATAAGAAGAATAATTTATTTAATAATTATATTTCGGACTAAGACCAGGTGTTACTGATAGGGGTTGCTCAGTCAACGCAACTAAAGAACTTTCAGAAAAATAAAAATATATTCTTTCCCATACAAATTATCTAATCAATGTAATCATTTTGTATGGGTAAGTTTTTTTTAGGAGAGAATTTCCTGTTGAAAGTGGTTCAGTTTAATTGACCGAACAACCCGTATCAGCTTGCGGTAAGCTGTCCGTCCGTAAGCTTACATGTCGTATAAATTCAATACTAATTAGTTAATACTTAGACAGTCGAAAAAAAAAAGAATTTATATCTAAACTAAGTAAACATTTACCAATGAAATTCTGCTGCGCTTGTAGTTGAAATTCTTGTTGCGCTAAATACTGTTGTTGTTGGAGATTCCTAAACTGTTGCGGGGATAGCGTTTGACCGGGTAGTTGCATTTGTTGTTGCGTGATCATTTGTTGTTGTAATACTAGCTGTTGTTGCGCTAACATCTGCTTCTGCATGTTGAGTTGTTGTTGTGCCTGGGCCACCTGAAATTAAATCATTTAATAGTTGTTATAAAGAAATAATATTTAGATATTAAAATATTAATGAATAAAATAAATACAGTTATTTTTTTATACTCAAATTATAATATTAACATGACCCATGTTCCTTTGGGAAAGTTGTTCAGTTTCATGGGCTGGTATTACGAAATAAGTAAAAAGAACTGCGAAAGAAATTCGTGTCGTATCCGAAGTTTTTTTTTCGCATTATGACCTATAATATGTTCCTCTGGGAAGTTCGGTTTCATGGGCTGGTTCGTTATGAATATACCCTTTCTGTTACATGTGGTATAGTGTTAAATTTGCATTTTAGTACAATATGTCTACCTGTTGCTGCGCCTGCGCGACTTGCTGTTGCTGCGCCAGTATGGCGGGATCCACCGCGTTCAGTATACTCGGCTGTGTGTACTGCTGCTGTTGGTAGTTCTGCCCGCTCTGCTGCATCATCAGATTCTGCATCTTCTGCTGTATTTCCTGTTCCTGTGTTTGTTGTTGCTGCATTTGTTGCGGCTGTTCGCATTCAGACTCCTTTCTAGATTGGATGGTATCCGGCCTGTGTATTATTTGAGCTAGGATGTTCTGTAGGTTTTGTAAGGAGGGGTCTAGTATCTGTCCGGGCACGAGGTTTGGTTGCGGAGCTATGCTCTCTTGCGCTGCCATTTGTTCCTCCAGTTGTTTCTGTTGTATTGCGACGGCTTGCTGAGCTATTATGTTCTGTTGTTGCTGTATGATTTGTTGCTGCAACACCTATAAAGAATAATGAATAATTTATGCTTCAACACATGGAATACTTAATGAATGTCATATGAATCTACACAATACAAAAATAAAACTGTCTGTATTTCCAACTCAGTTTAAGTAAAGGTACACAAAGTTTCATGTCTTTTTATTCTAAAACACATTTCTAAAATAATTGATACGTGTTGGCAAAATAGTTAAATTACTAAAACTACTATTTCCTTATGTTGTTATATCTAATAGCTAAAACTTATTTAAAAAACAAGATCTTTGATTAAAAGACATGAAACTATGTTTACCTTTTTTCTAAAACCAAATTGGAAATACTATAGTGCTGTCACTGTCTTAACTCTGACATAAGAACAGGATAGCAAATAAAAACATGACTTTCGACATTCCTAATCTGACATATCATCATCATAACATAAGGCTGCTTATTTGACGTAACATAAACTAGCACACTGCAACACGCCCTATTCTACCCGAGCTGTTGGTTGAGGGGGGAGGGCTGCAGTGTGTTTGTGATGTGTTCGGTTCCAGGAGGTTTTGTTTACCTGGTTCTGGTTGCTGATCTCGTTGGCGTACCCGAGCTGTTGGTTGAGGAGGGAGGGCTGCAGTGTGTTTGTGATGTGTTCTGTTCCAGGAGGTTTTGTTTACCTGATTCTGGTTGCTGATCTCGTTGGCGTACCCGAGCTGTTGGTTGAGGAGGGAGGCCTGCAGTGTGTTTGTGATGTGTTCTGTTCCAGGAGGTTTTGTTTACCTGGTTCTGGTTGCTGATCTCGTTGGCGTACCCGAGCTGTTGGTTGAGGAGGGAGGGCTGCAGTGTGTTTGTGATGTGTTCCAGGAGGTTTTGTTTACCTGGTTCTGGTTGCTGATCTCGTTGGCGTACCCGAGCTGTTGGTTGAGGAGGGAGGGCTGCAGTGTGTTTGTGATGTGTTCTGTTCCAGGAGGTTTTGTTTACCTGGTTTTGGTTGCTGACCTCGTTGGCGTACCCGAGCTGTTGGTTGAGGAGGGAGGGCTGCAGTTGTGTTTGTGATGTGTTCTGTTCCAGGAGGTTTTGTTTACCTGGTTCTGGTTGCTGATCTCGTTGGCGTACCCGAGCTGTTGGTTGAGGAGGGAAGGCTGCAGTGTGTTTGTGATGTGTTCTGTTCCAGGAGCTTTTGTTTACCTGGTTCTGGTTGCTGATCTCGTTGGCGTACCCGAGCTGTTGGTTGAGGAGGGAGGGCTGCAGTGTGTTTGTGATGTGTTCTGTTCCAGGAGGTTTTGTTTACCTGGTTCTGGTTGCTGATCTCGTTGGCGTACCCGAGCTGTTGGTTGAGGAGGGAGGGCTGCAGTGTGTTTGTGATGTGTTCTGTTCCAGGAGCTTTTGTTTACCTGGTTCTGGTTGCTGATCTCGTTGGCGTACCCGAGCTGTTGGTTGTGGGGGGAGGGTTGCAGTGTGTTTGTGATGTGTTCTGTTCCAGAAGCTTTTGTTTACCTGGTTCTGGTTGCTGATCTCGCTGGCGTACCCGAGCTGTTGGTTGAGGAGGGAGGGCTGCAGTGTGTTTGTGATGTGTTCTGTTCCAGGAGCTTTTCTTTACCTGGTTCTGGTTGCTGATCTCGTTGGCGTACCCGAGCTGTTGGTTGAGGGGGGAGGGCTGCAGTGTGTTTGTGATGTGTTCTGTTCCAGGAGGTTTTGTTTACCTGGTTCTGGTTGCTGATCTCGCTGGCGTACCCGAGCTGTTGGTTGAGGAGGGAGGGCTGCAGTGTGTTTGTGATGTGTTCTGTTCCAGGAGCTTTTCTTTACCTGGTTCTGGTTGCTGATCTCGTTGGCGTACCCGAGCTGTTGGTTGAGGAGGGAGGGCTGCAGTGTGTTTGTGATGTGTTCTGTTCCAGGAGGTTTTGTTTACCTGGTTCTGGTTGCTGATCTCGTTGGCGTACCCGAGCTGTTGGTTGAGGAGGGAGGGCTGCAGTGTGTTTGTGATGTGTTCTGTTCCAGGAGCTTTTGTTTACCTGGTTCTGGTTGCTGATCTCGTTGGCGTACCCGAGCTGTTGGTTGAGGAGGGAGGGCTGCAGTGTGTTTGTGATGTGTTCTGTTCCAGGAGGTTTTGTTTACCTGGTTCTGGTTGCTGATCTCGTTGGCGTACCCGAGCTGTTGGTTGAGGAGGGAGGGCTGCAGTGTGTTTGTGATGTGTTCTGTTCCAGGAGGTTTTGTTTACCTGGTTCTGGTTGCTGATCTCGTTGGCGTACCCGAGCTGTTGGTTGTGGGGGGAGGGTTGCAGTGTGTTTGTGATGTGTTCTGTTCCAGGAGGTTTTGTTTACCTGGTTCTGGTTGCTGATCTCGTTGGCGTACCCGAGCTGTTGGTTGAGGAGGGAGGGCTGCAGTGTGTTTGTGATGTGTTCTGTTCCAGGAGGTTTTGTTTACCTGGTTCTGGTTGCTGATCTCGTTGGCGTACCCGAGCTGTTGGTTGTGGGGGGAGGGCTGCAGTGTGTTTGTGATGTGTTCTGTTCCAGGAGGTTTTGTTTACCTGGTTCTGGTTGCTGATCTCGTTGGCGTACCCGAGCTGTTGGTTGAGGAGAGAGGGCTGCAGTTGTGTTTGTGATGTGTTCTGTTCCAGGAGATTTTGCGCTTGCTGCTCCATGATTTGGCCCTGGAAGGTTAGACAGTCAAATGTTAGGTATCACAAAAAAATATGGATGATTATTTTAGAGGTGTTTTACCTTGTATTTAGAAGCATTTTCACAAAGAGAACGCATTAATTCAATTTTCATGAAATGTTGCGCTCGTTTCGCTCACGTAATATGCTAATTAAGTTTTCGTAATATCTAGCGCTCGCGTAACGTACTGATTCATTTTCAGTGATATTTCGCTCTCAACACACTCGCGTATAGCACTGATAAAATATCGTGGCGTTCGTTGTTTGACAAAATTTTCATGAAATGTCCCGCTCGCTTCGATCGCCTATAGTATTGCCAGTATTTTGTGATGTGCGCTCGTTTCGCTCGCGTAATGTATTAATTTAATTTCAGAAATTTATTCCGATCGCAGCATTTCGAAACTTTGTGTTTACTGTTTTATTTGTGGTCACAAATAAAAAAAAATTTACTCAAATATCCAGGGTTTTCGAGGTATTTACTGACCTGGTCAATAATTTGCTGTTGATTCAGCAGCTGTTGCTGCAACAACTGCTGATCATGCAGGGCTGGCAGCGAGGGCGACATCCGGGCTTGCATGAGGTTATGCTGGAGTAGCTTCATCGCGGACTCTTCGTTGTTCAGTTGTTGGAGATGCAGGAGCTGTTGTTGGGCTTGGAGGAACTGAGATTGCTGGTCCAGTCTGGAAAATGAGAACACCGTGATAAATGATAAGTTAGTTTTCGTCTTCTTCATAGCCTATAGCAATCCCTGCTTGGATCAATCGTCTAAAAGAAAAATATATGTCAACACATTTTCTGTTTATTTTTTTCCAATCTTCATATACATACATATAATCACGCTTTTCTCCCTAATGGGGTATACAGAGCGTAAACAACCGAAACAGAGGTCGTTCCGCCACGTCTGACAAAGCTTTGAGGGTTATTTAAGATGGATTTGTAGGTATATTGCTGTAGTGACAGGTTGTCAGCCCATCGCCTAAGTTACAACATACTGAATCTCTCGGATCCCTTAGCTGGTTTTTAGAGCATACCCGGGAGGAAATGCACCTGGCATATTCTATGTTTATTTTCTCACTCCCAGTCAAGCATGGGATCCGAGGGTTTCAATATATTGTAATTTAGGCGATGAGCTGACAACCTGTCGATAGAGCAATATACCTACAAATCTATCTTAAATAACCCTCAAAACACAGTCAGACGTGACGGAACGTCTTTGTTTACGTCATTTACGCTCTGCCTACCCCATTAGGGATAGAGGCGTGATTATATGTATGTAAGTATCATAGCGTACTATGACAATAGCGCCTAGGGTGAAAATGTGCAGATCGGAAGTGGACACTCATTCACATGGTAAATAAAGGGTTTGATCTGGTGTCTCATACAAATAGCCTCCAACGTCCAAAGAACCTAGTATAGTTATTTTAAAAACATTATCTTTAAAATTTTCTACTTTCATTCATCAAGAATAATTTACAAGGATAGCTTCGGTAGGTACTGAAAAAGCCGGAAACCGTACCCTAGCGTAGCGGGCTTGGCAGAAGAAGAAGAGTTTTGGTACTTACTGCACTGTAGATAGCTGGGATCCGACGCCGTTCAGTAGATTAGCTTTCACCTGGTCCACCGGCCCGACCTGCTGCTGGTTCTGGATCATCTTCACCTGGAATTCACGGCAGCAATAATGGTTATTTGGGGTCTTGGGATCGATTCCCATGAGAGATAGCTGTGCCTCTCTCAGCAGGGTATTTAGATCTCAGTAAAAGATACAACTGCCTCCGCGGTCTAGTGGCTAGTGCTATGGACTCCTGATCCGGAGGTCCTGGGTTCGATCCCAGGGGGGAAACACAAAGTTGATATTTGAGAATTTATCACTTTGTGATTTTTTTCCCAGTTTGGTTAGGTCATTGCAGGCTGAATCACCTGATTGTCCGAACAAAAAAAAGATTTCGTGCTTCGGAGGGCACGTTAAGCCGTCGGTCCCGGTGGCTGTCGTTGATAGTGGTCGACAAACCATGTCAGAGGCATCATAGTTGTACTACTAGGCGGTTTAAAAACTCTGACACCAGGGTTCATCGGGTCAATAGACTCGATACCCACTCGACAGAAGAAGTAAAAGATAGTCAGAACTCTGAGGCTCATTTTTAGTCGCACTTTACTGGGGTGTCATATGACAAAGCATTGATTCATTTGGTTGTTTAACTTGTAAAAATGCAAGCCTCTCAACTACTAAGCAGAAAGACTTTTGACTTGCCGTCGACTCAACAGAAGAAGAACTAGTAAAATGATTCATAAAGGCCAGATTAATAAAATTCGTTGCTTTCTGTTGCTGTATTTATTAATGTTATTATATTAACAAAAATTATTACAAATGTTAACATACATACATATAATCACGCCTTTATCCCTAATGGGGTAGGCAGAGCGTAAACGAACTAAACAAAGGTCGTTTCGCCACATCTGACAAAGTTTTGAGGGATATTTAAATTTGTAGGCATATTGCTGCAGTGACAGGTTGTCAGCCCATCGCCTAAATTGCAATATACTGAAGCCCTCGGATCCCTTAGCTGGTTTTTACAGCATGCCCGGGAGGAAAAGCAGCTGGCACATTCTATGTTTTTCTCTCGCTCCCAGGTCAGCATGGAAGTAATTAATGTATTAACACAAACAAATTTAAAAACTTTTGCCGCCAGGGTTCGTCTACTGATACGACAAAAGATAAAGAACGTAGATAGTACAGCGTAAGCAAAGTGTTTAAACCTGCGTGCTTTGTACATACATACATACATAAAATCACGCCTTTATCCCTTACGGGGTAGGCAGAGCGTTAAACTCCTCGTAAAAGGCGCTTTCGCCACGTCTGACAAAAAATTGAGGGTAATTTTAGATTGTAATGTGTATTGCCATGGTGACAGGTTGTCAGCCCATCGCCTAAATTACAATACACTGTAACCCTCGAGTCCCTTTTGCTGACTTCTACAACAAGCCCGGGAGGAAGGGCAGCTGGAACATTCTATGTTTTTCTATCTCTCCCAGTCCAGCATGGAAGTCAAGTGCGTGCTTTGTACAATGTTTTAAATCGTGTCTAAGCAGGAAGATTAAATATGATGTTAAATCATACTTTACGTACTTTGAAAGCATGTAGTATTTTATTGTTGGTTTTTATGTTATATGTTTGTTAAATGCTGGACTGGGACAGACAGAAAAACGTAGAATTTTCCAGCTGCCCTTCCTCCCGGGCATGCTGTAGAAGTCAGCGAAAGGGATTCGAGGGTTACAGTGTATTGTAGTTTAGGCGATGGGCAGACAACCTGTCACTACAGCAATACACATTACAATCTAAACTTGCCCTCAAGTTTAGTCAGACGTGGCGAAAGCGCCTTTTACGAGGCCTTCTACGCTCTGCCTACGCCGTAAGGGATAAAGGCGTGATTTTATGTACGTATGTTTCACTCACCTGTCTGAGATGTGAGTCAAGGAGAAGCTGGTTCTGCCTGTTCTGGTCGTTGATCAGCTCCTGGTTGAACAGCATCTGAGCCTTCTTCTCGCTCCTCTCTCTGTAAAGAGACAAAAATAACCGTTTTATATTCTCAGGAAACATTTAACGGCTTCTGACTGGGATATTGTAAATTGTAAGTACACTCAACTCAAAATAACGACGGCAGTCAAAAATTACACAAAAATATTATCTGTATTAATCAAAATGCCTCCTTGGTCTAGTGGTCAGACATGGGCTTACGATCCGGAGGGCCTGGGTTCAATTCCCAGGGGGGAACACAAGTTGATATTTGTCAATTTATCACTATGTGAGATTTTGCCCAGTTTTCTTAGGACATTCCAGGCTGAATCCACCTGATTGTCTGGAAGAAAGCGGATTCCGCGCTTCAGAGGGCACGCTAAGCAGTCGGTCCCGGTCACTGTTTCTAATAGTGGTCGTTACAGGTCGATATTGCCCCACGTCCGTAGGAACTACCTTAAAAACCCTACACGTGACAGAGTGGTGCTAAAGATGCAACAAAACTGGCTGACAAGCAAATAATGCCATACGAAAAATAATTAAATAAATACACATCCACGAATATTTTGTGTTAATAATAAATTTACGAATATATGGGTTGATGGAGTTCGTAACTTTTACTGGTGAACCATACCTAAACCTTAAACTTCCTTTATGTGTTGTTTCATATTCCGATCTATTTTCCTTATGAACAGTTGTTTGTAATCAGCGGAACATTTTCATTGAAATACCTCTTTCCTCCCATGAATTTAATCAATCAAATATCAATTCTGAAGTCCTTTTGTATTAAAATAGGTAAACACAATTCACAACAAATAGATTTACATTAAGCCGACAACTTCAAATGGGATAAGGACGAGAGAACTTCAAAGATATCTAAATTCAAATATAACAGCGTACCTTTATGCAAATAAAACATGACCTTCCGAAACGCACAGATAATAACCACCAATCAAAATGCACCAGCGAAACGCACTCGACCTTGCAGCTGGAAAACTCTCATTAAAACTAAAATTATAAGTCGATCGCTTAAGTATTGAAGACACGCGAAGTGCGCGGTCTATTCTAGCAAGATTTTATAGGATTATTTACTTGGAGACCGTTGCTTGGTGACCGCCTTATCGGTGGGGTAGCTTAAAAAAAATTAACAGCAAATACTACAAAATTTACCAGATCTTGATTTTGGTATCAGTTACGTTTAGGTACATTTTTGTGTGTTAAAAATACGTAAGTATTTAGTATATATTAACGCCTTTATCCCTTATGGGTTAGCTAGAGCGTTATCGCCATTTCTAACAAATATTAACGGCATTTCATACTGAAAAGTGTATTCTAATATCGCTATAGTGACAGATTATCAGCCTATCGCTTAAACCACAATATGTACACATTTGTACACTGAAACCCTCGACTCTGTCTATTAATTTTTACAGGATGTCTGTCAAGAAGAGATGCCACTAGTGCATTATAATGTTATTTTTTATCATGTATCAGTTAAAAACAAGCACCTTTATCGTTAAAGCCCATGTTTTACTAAAATTCATATCAATATAATAACAATGCAAACTGAGAGCCCGATGGTGTAGTGGATAGGGCCGCTGCCTCCTGAGCGGGAGGTCGTGGTTCGAACCCCACCACGTACCAATGTGTTTTTTTGGTTTTCGAATTTCATATGTACGTTTATTCGGTGCTTTTTCCGTGCTTCGGAAGGCACGTTAAGCCGTTGGTCCCGGTTAATACCGTAGATATTAGTCGTTAAGCCATATCAGAGGCCAGTGCTAAGCATTGGCGGCTTGAAAACTCTGACCTAATCTAGAATTGGGTCTGGTTTCCCTTCTGGGTTGCGGAGGTCAGATGGCAGTCGCTCTGTGTAAAAACCAGTACCCTCGTTCAATCCCCTAGATTAGGAAGCTGACCCCGTGAGATACGGGATAAGGCTAGGGAGATGATAATAACAATGCAAACTATAAATACTAAACATCACTCATTAACATAACCGATAAGGTGCAACGATTTACTGTAACCCGGGTTATTTGTGGACCAGGTCAGTTACATAATTACTTTCAGGGGTAGAATTACGATAAGAAACGCGGGGAGAAATATTCTCATTGTGCAAACTAATGGTTTACAGACATACGAGTCGCCTTATGTAAAATGGGAGCCCATTTACAAACATACATATAATCACGCCTTTATCCTATACTAGCGACCCGCCCGGGCTTTGCACGGAAATTATCAGTGTTTCTCTACTATATTATGCATGTATTATACATATAAACCTTCCTCTAGAATCACTCGATCCATTAAAAGAAACCGCATCAAAATCCGTTGCGTAGTTTTAAAGATTTATGCATACATATGGATATAGGGACAGAGAAAGCGACTTTGTTTTATACTATGTAGTGATGTATGTATGGTAATAAAAGGAACTGACGCCGATTTGAGAGATCTTCATACACACATATAATCACACCTTCATCCCTAATGGGGTAGCTAGAGCGTAAACCACCTAAACAAAGGTCGTTCCGCCATGTCTGTCAAAGTTTTGAGGGTTAATTAAGATATATTTTTAGGTATATCGCTGAAGTGACGGGTTGTCAGCCTATCGCCTAAATTGTAATATACAGAAAATCACGGCTACCTTAGCTGAATTTTACAGCATGCCCAGGAAGAAATGCCGCTGGCATATTCTTTCTCTGGCATATGTTTTTCTCTCGCTCCCAGTCCAGCAAGGACGATTTAGGCGCTACTTAATTATTAATTAGTCCTGTAAGTGTAAGTAATAGTGAAATGAAGTTGAAAAGGGACAGGTGACACTGCACGTGTATGTCTTTCGTATTTTTACAATATCGCATTAACAGTAATAAGGTGTATCCGATAGAGCGTGAAATCTGAAAAATATAGAATGATATGGGTATTTATTAATAATAATAATAAAATCATTCATGCCAGATTGCTCCAGTTACAATTAATGGATAATTTTCAAATAAATTAATTTATTCATTTCGAAAGATGAATGGGCCGCGTGAAAGATGATATGTCTGGAAAGGACGAGTGTGTTTAACTCACATCTGACAGGGATGAATGGATAAAAACAAAATATACTGCGCCGACCCCAAATAAATGGGATAAGGGAATCATTCGATGATTTTGGGTACAGTACAGAAAAAAAAGAGTAAAATTTCTCATATACCTTTCTATAATATTGCAAAGTTTAAGATTTGAATAGGATTTGATAATAAATATTTCTTCCATGTTGGACTGGGAGCGACAGAAAAACATAGAATATGCCAGCTGCATTTCCTCCCGGGCATGCTGTAAAAACCAGCTTAGGGATCCGAGGCTTTCAGAATATTGCAATTTAGGCGATGGGCTGACAACCTGTCACTACAGCAATATACCTACAATTCCATTTTAAATAACCCTCAAAACTTTGTCAGACGTGGTGGAACGACCTGTGTTTAGGTAGTTTACGCTCTGCCTATCCCATTAGGGATAAAGACGTGATTATATGTATGTATGTATACGTGATTATATGTATGTATGTATGATAATAAATAAACTCAAAATTACATCGCTATCAGTATCCCACCAGCTTTATTATTTAGAATCTAGGTGCCATTGGCAGCGTTCTACCGAGAAAACGCATAACGCTAGTTTACAATAATGAACACAACATATTTTTATGTCCCATGGAACGACCCAGAAGGCTGTTGACCTGTCAATCACTTTCGTTACTCACTCCTCCGCTGTGGTCTGAGCCACGGGCTCTCGATCCGGAGGTCCTGGGTTCGATTCCCGTGGAGGACCAAAGTTGATATTTGTGAAAGTGATAACACTTTGTGAGACTTTATTTTATTTTATAAAACTGAAGTCTACAGCTATAATACATAAAAACTAGTTCTAATAAATTTTCATAATATCAGCCAATTACAGACCTCCATTATATTAACATTATACAAATTCAATATGAGGGCAAGTAGGTGTACAGATTAAAGAAAACGCAAACTTAATAAGAACAGTTCATAGTCAAAATTATGTAAGATACAGCAAACTAAAACTATAAAAAAAACAATTTAATTTGCCGCGCACTGCAAGTAGTAGGTTTCTTCAGTTTGGTTAGGACATTGCAGGCTGAATCACAGTCCGAAAAGAAAAAGAATTCCGTGCTTCGGACGGCACGTTAAGCAATCAGTTCCCTTGCTGTCTTTGATCGTCAGCCTAGAGCTGTGCCATTACACGGTTTTAAAACTCTGACACCAGGGTTCGTTCGGGTCAATCGACTCGAAACCCATACGACAAGAAGAAGCCAGGAGGCGGAGTCATTCAGAAAGCTGTTGACCTGTCAATCACTTGCGTTACTCACACGCCTTTGTTTCCGAGATTCACTGCCAATACATCAAAACAAAGGCTCGTAATTATAAAGCGATCTCAAGATTGGCAGTTTGAGTTCGTATCAGAAATGTCATTCCAGTACAAAACTGCCTCCGTGGTCTATTGGCTAGTACCATGGACTCCTGATCCGGAGGTCCTGGGTTCGATTCCCAGGGGGGAAACACAAAGTTGATATTTGAGAATTTATCACTTTGTGAATTTTTCCTCAGTTTGGTTAGGACATTGCAGGCTGAATCACCTGATTGTCTGAAAAAGATTTCGTGCTTCGGAAGGCACGATAAGCCGTCGGTCCCGGTCGCTGTCTTTGGTAGTGGTCGTTACTCAAACCATGTCAGAGGCCTGATAGTTGTGCTACTAGGCGGTTTAAAAACTCTGACACCAGGGTTCATCGGGTCGATAGACTCGATACCCACTCGACAGAAGAAGAAGTACAAAATGGCCTATCAAATCCATACTTAATACTGCTCTCAATCTGGATATTGATTTATAATTACGAGCTCTAGTGTTTTGGCAGTCTCCGCGACAAATAGATATCAATCGTAAGTCTAGTTTATATCCAATCAAACCTGAGTCATAGTCTTTAAATAAACAAGTTTGTTGATAAGTTTCTTAGCAATATTTCTTACTGTGAGCAGTATCATAGCTACTCTGTGCTTTGAGTTTATTTTTTCAGTCTTCTTCTTAGCGAGTGGATTCTCGAGTCGAACAACGACCCGATGAACCCTGGTGTCAGAATTTTCAAACCGCCTAATAGCAACAACTATACACCTAAGTAGCTAATTTACTTATCTATACATTGCCTAAAATGTATACCAGCCCACTAGTTCAACTTTTTATTTTCCTGTACCCTAAGGTTGCCTGGAAGAAATTGCTGCTTAGCAATAAGGTCGCCTATTTGTACTACTATTTGTTTCATTCAATTTTATTTTCTCTTGTGTCTTTTCTGTGCAATAAAGTATATTCTTATCTTATCTTAACTATTAGATCTCGGACATGGTTTGAGTAACGACCACTATCAAAGACAACGACCGGGACCGCCGGATTAACGCGCCTTCCGAAGCACGGAATCCTTTTACTTTTCGGACAATCAGGTGATTGAGCCTGCAATGTGCCCTAACCAAACTAGAGAAAATCTCACAAAGTGATAAATCAACTTTGACTGGATTCCCCCTGGGAATCGGGTTGAACCCCGTGGGAATTGAACTCAATCCCTCCGGATCGTAAGCTCATGGCTCTGACCACTAGACCACGGACAGCCTCAGTGGTAGTAAAGTAAAGTTGTTTTCAGTGATTGATATTAAGTGACTTGGGAATTTTGAAAACTTTCTATGGGAAACAATGTTTTTTAGACTATTTACTTGCTGTGATAAAATATGTTTTCATAAAATAAGTTTTAAATCGGTGCTTACCAAAGTTATACATATCCAAAAACCCAGCCAAATAATATATTCCAAGGGTTTTAACAAACTTTTAAACTGCACAACTTTCGTTTTAAACTTCACTAACTTTTAAAAAGTTTTGTACGTTTCCATAAAATACGATTTAAATCAGTGCTTACCAAAGTTATACATATCCAAAAACTCAGCCAAATAATATATTCCAAGTGTTTTCACAAACTTCTAAACAGCACAACTTTCGTTTTAAACTTCACTAAGTTTTAAAAAGTTTTGTTTCAAAATTCACATTATTTTCAAGTCAAACACCTTCACTACTATAAAAGATCACAACTATGTATTACACTACAAAACATTACATAAAAAAAACTCTAAATAAAAAACTTCGCGTCGATCGTAAACAATAAAAAAACAACGCGCGAAATAACAGTTAATATGTACAGTGAGCGTCAATATGCATTGCGTACTGAAACATTGGCGTCGCGTCATTCAGTAATTAATCGCGCGCAATCGACCGACGAAACGAGCATTTAGATTATGCCAGCGGTATGCAAGAGGTAGCCAAATACCTATACGATTATAATATAAAAGAAAAGAAACCGTGAAAAAGGATTCCGTGCTTCGGAGGGCACGTAAAGCCGTCGGTCCCGGTCGCTGTCTTTGATAGTGGTCGTTATTCCAATCACGTCAGATGCCTAAAAGCTCTACTAGGCGCTTTGAAAACTCTGACACCAGGTTTTATCGAGTCGTTCGACTCGAGAATCCACTCGCTAAGATGAAAAAAAAAAGAAACGTTTCGGATAGGACTCGAACTTGCATCTTGGAATGCCGGTCCATCGCTCTACCACTAAGCTACCGAAACGGTAGTGGGAGTGACGAATTTACCATAGTCTCTTTCTTTATGTATGGCGACATCTAGCCGTGTAGTTTAAGAACTACGCAGGGCTTTGACTAGTTTAAATTAAGATTGGAATTCAAGTCATTAATGATATCGCCTTACATTTTACATATTTTTGAGGATTCTTAACA
The DNA here is from genome assembly GCA_949820665.1 of Scrobipalpa costella. Taxonomy (NCBI): domain Eukaryota; kingdom Metazoa; phylum Arthropoda; class Insecta; order Lepidoptera; family Gelechiidae; genus Scrobipalpa; species Scrobipalpa costella. The sequence continues at coordinate 3,103,940 of OX463320.1, read as the reverse complement.
CGAATTTATATATTATTTATTCTTTCATATTATATGAAATAAAAATAGCATTGTGAGTGCTAATCATCCTCAAAAAATTGTACAGGATTGTTCACTAGCCTTCGTTCTCGCGGTTTCTCTCGCGACTAAATAAGTTTATATAATGGAAATGGGATATTTTTCACTATAAAAAGTAGCATCCATGCTGGCCTGGGAGCGAGAGAAAAACATAGAATGTGCCTGCTGCATTTCCTCCCGGGCATGCTGTAAGAACCAGCTAAGGGATCCAAGGTTTCAGTATACTAAATTTAGAAGACGGGCTGACAACCTGTCGATGCAGCAATATACCTACAAATCTATCTTAAATAACTCTCAAATTTTGTCAGACGTGGCGGAACGACCTGTGTTTAGGTAGTTTGCGCTCTGCCTGACCCATTAGGGATCAAGGCGTGATTATATGTATGTATGTACTTTCTAAGTCTCGATCAGGACTGTATTAAACCATCCAGATTTGAAATAAGAAATGCTATCAGTATGTAAGAATGAGCCAATTAAATTACTATAAATTATTAATATATGCCGTGACTTTTGTACGGTTTGTTTACATTTAATAAATCACACGTCTTTTACACACGCAATGATTTAAAATCTTGCTATAAACAGTTCTTATTTAGGATTTTTTATGTAACTTTAGTAGACGGATGGGCAAATGGTAGCTACACCCAAAGGGTCGGGCTCGAATTTGTTACTATTCAACTAGGAATTTGTTCCTATTTAACTATTGGGCAAATTAGAAACTAAGAGTCTTCATGTCAGAACTTATGGAAATATTATTATCTCGCGGAGTCGAAGTCTTATCTAGTAAATTGAACGAGAGTTCTGGTTTTTATACAGAGCGACTGCCATCTGACCTCCGCAACTAAGACATAACCCAGAAGGGAAATCAGACCCAATCCTAGTTTACGTCAGAGTTTTCAAACTGCGTATGCTTAGCAGTGGCCTCTGACATGGCCTAATGACTAATATCTATGGTATTAAACGATATTAATGGCTTAACTAAGCACAGAAAAACACGTCGAATAAGCGTACATATAAAAAACCGAAAAATATATTGGTACTTGCTGGGATTCGAACCACGATCCGGTGCAGCGGCAGCGGCCCTATCCACTACCGTCGGGCTCTCTGAACTTAAAGAACTATTCAAAATATGTGTTAAATGTTTAAAATTTTGTGTAAAACGCTATCTTTTCCATTATAGCAGGAATAGTAAGAGAAGATTTAATTGGCCCAGTTGGAAACTTAGTATTAATTACCCTAACTAAACATAGTTAGACATTAATACAAGTAGAGGTACATACTTTTCTTCCATGCTGGCCTGGGAGTGAGAGAAAAACATAGAATGTGCCAGCTGCCTTCCTCCCGGGCATGCTGTAAAAACCAGCTAAGGGATCCAAGGGTTTCGGTGTATTGTAATTTAGGCGATGAGCTGACAACCTGTCACTACAGCAATACGCCTACAAATCTATCTTAAATAACCCTCAAAACTTTGTCAGACGTGGCGGAACGACCCTTGTTTGGGTCGTTTACGCTCTGCCTACCCCATTAGGGATAAAGGCGTGATTATATGTACTTCTGACAAAGTGTTGAGGGTTATTTAAGGTTATTTAGAATTGTAGGTATATTGCTGTAGTGACAGGTTGCCAGCTCATCGTCTAAATTACAGTTATGCTGAAACCCGCGGATCCCCTAGCGTGTTTTCATAGCATGCCCGGGAGGAAATTCAGCTGGCACATTCTATGTTTTTCTCTCGCTCCCACGCCAGCATGGATGAAACCAAGTAAACCTAGTTTTAAATTTTCTACGTAGGTATTTTAGAAAACTGGTACGATTTTCTTTCTCCGCCGATCACGGCACCCGTTGAATATTCAGTAAGGTTACCGGAGCAATGCCGCGAATGGCGTAGCGGCACGCGAGACAAATAACCTTAGGCATATTGCGGAGTACAATAGAAATAAGTAGAATAATTTGCATAGGATAATGACATTGGTTGGTTCTTCTTCTGTCGAGCGGGTATCGAGTCTATCGACCCGATGAACCCTGGTGTCAGAGTTTTTAAACCGCCTAGTAGCACAACTATCAGGCCTCTGACATGGTTTGAGTAACGATCACTATCAAAGACAGCGACCGGGACCGACGGCTGAACGTGCCCTCCAAAGCACGAAATCTTTTTCTTTTTCGGACAATCAGGTGATTTAGCCTGCAATGTCCTAACCAAACTGGGGAAAAATTCACAAAGTGATAAATTATTAAATATCAACTTTGTGTTTCCCCCCTGGGAATCGAACCCAGGACCTCTGGATCAGGAGTCCATGGCACTAGCCACTAGACCACGTAGGCATTGGTGATCAGCCTAGTTGGCATTGTATCTGCCTGCTACGCAGTGGGTCCCGGGTTCGATTCCCGGCCGGGGCAGACATTTGAATGATGAGCTAAAATGTCTGGGTCTGGGTGTTCTTTGTGGTTGTTCCTGTGTGTGTCCATGGCACCCTGATACAGGGAATCCTAGAGGGGGTGAATATGAGTGTGAAAGTGTGTGACTTTAAAATATGGGTAGAAATGGTTACAAATAACTAGCTGGACTGCTAGCGAATGAAAATATAGAATATGCCAGCTCTTTCCCTTTCTGGTGCTATAAAAGTCAGTAAAAAAACGCACAGTCCTATTTAAAATAGGGAAATAATTTATCAATAATAAAAAAAAACTAAATCAGCCTCAATAAAATAATTTCAGCCGTAATAGGTTGGGTTCGAAGTTATTATTTTCGAGGTCAATTTTGTATTTTGATGGGGATACATATAATCACGCCTTTATCCCTAATGGGGTAGGCAGAGCGTAAACGACCTAAATAAAGCTCGTTCCGCCACGTCTGACAAAGTTTTGAGGGTTATTTAAGATAGATTTGTATGTATACTGCTGTGGTGACCTAGTGTCATATTCATATAATGTAAATTGACAGTAACAGCCCAAAAAGACCGGGGTCTGTGCTAGGGCTAGTTACTTCTAGTAAATGACTAGGAGGTAATTAAGTAAGGTAAATGAATGGTTCATTAGCGCATAAAGCGATCACGCGAGATATGTGTAAGATATCTCTGTCTACGTGTACCCGATTAGAAAACGCGCAGTCAGGGTCGGCGGTAATCTCCAACAGGCGATTATCAACAAGACGTGCATTGTATTGTAGAGGGGCTTCACTGGGCTAAGTGGCGCCCTCATCAGTCAAAAAATTATAATGCATTGAAAATACAATCAATCAAAAATCCGGCAGATCAGATTGAGGTTAAAGCAATGAAGGTTATTTAGAACCTCATAAAGTTTCAACTTACAGTTCGTTGTAGTTACAGATAGAAAAATTGCGAAAAACGGCCACTTTTAGCACTTTTGCTATCTGTAACTGCAGTAAACATTGAATTATTATTTTATAATGCTTAAAATAAACTTTAGTACCTATACTTCAATCTGATCTAACGGATTTTTGATTAATTGCGTTTTCAGTGGGTAATGATTTTTTAACGGATGAGGGCGCTGGCGTGCACCGGGATCACCTTAATTGTACATTGTATTGGTTTAATCGTAGCGAGTAGTGCACGGAACCTGTCGCGCCTCAAAGTAGATAGGACTAAAAGAGTTTGGGACTACGTATGTAGTATAAAACAAAGTCGCTTTCTCTGTCCCTATATCCCTATGTATGCATAAATCTTTAAAACTACGCAACGGATTTTGATGCGGTTTCTTTTAATGGATAGAGTGATTCAAGAGGTAAAATACATGCATAATATAGTAGAGAAACACTGACAATTTCCGTGCGAAGCCGGGGCGGGTCGCTAGTAAAATAATAAATTCGTCTCGCGCTGGACTCGATGCCGGTCCATCGCTCTTCCACTGAACTACCGAGACGGTAGTGGGAGTGACAAATTTATCATCGTCTTTCTTATGTACACGTCATGGCGACGTTAGCGACATCTAGCCGTGTAGTTTAAGAACTTCACAGGGCTTGACTAGTCCAAATTACGTTTGGAATTCAACATATCGTTGACTATTTATGCAACATATCGTTGACTCGTTACTTCGCAGAATGTACCTTAAGCATAATTTCCCCTGGGTCGCAATATGTCGCTTTCTCTTAATGACCCTTTTCGCAAAATATCCCTTTCGAAAAATATCTCATTTTTAATAGAGATAGTTTAAATAGTGCGCAGCTACTGCAGACTACATTTTCAAAGGGACATTTTGCGAAGTTAACCGTGACTGAACTAATATAAAGTACGATAAGAGTAGAAGATACAATGTTGAATGGTTTCTCGTTTCGCTTGTTTTATGAGAATTTAGCCTTAATTAGGTTTAATTATCTTAGGGCATTCATACCCTGTCCTGCAATGTCGTATGCATACATATAATCACGCCTTTATCCCTAATGGGGTAGGCAGAGCGAGAACCTAAACAAAGGTCATTCCGCCACGTGTGACAAAGTTTTTAGGGTTATTCAAGATAGATTTGTAGATAGATATGTATATTGCCGTAGTGACAGGGTGTCAGCATATCGCGTAAATTACACTACACTGAAACCCTCGGATCCCTTAGCTGGTTTTTACAGCATGCCCGGGAGGAAATGCAGCTGGCACATGCTATGTTTTTCTCTCGTTCCCAGATCAGCATGAAAGTAATGTTATATGGACGTAGGTAATCGACAATCGTCTCTCCATCAAAAATGATGTAGGTATTACAAGGTTAATCAGCTGTTGAAACATGGTCACAGAATATATAATAGTACTACATACAGAATGGACATTCACCTCCCTTCCCCAGTCCGACATACGTCACACTCCGCGCCGGATTGTGAGCCACATTGAGCGTACGCTTAGCGGGTATGGCGCGCGCATGTTTCCTAGTGTAACGCAAATAATAAAGATTTGTGTTCTAAAGATGGTTAGGTATATGCTATTCTAACTATTCAGTTACAGTAAACTACTTGTACAGAACTAGTAAAAAAAAACGTTGGTTTAATCAAGTGATGATTATGACCGGTATAACAAAATTTGTCAACCCTTATAACACGCACACAAACACATGCCAAGTGCAACCTACCGTCTGTCGATGTGTGACCAAAATGACATTGTAGTTAGGAGTGTCCGAGCTGTGACATGGTGCAACATAGTTAATTAAACGAATGGTGGATACTGTGTTGCGTATAAATAATTAATTGGTTGGAAATAGTTTTAATGCTTGCATATCAGACGGACCGCTATAATGTGTTATGGAAGTTGAGCAAGTAATCATGGCATGAATATTCAATTTGAGGTATTTTTATTTATTTATCTATTATGTTACTATTAAACTTCCATGTTGGACTGGGAGCGAGAGAAAAACATAGAATGTGCCAGTTGCATTTCCTCCCGGGCATGCTGTAAAAATCTGAAGGATCCGAGGCTTTCAATATATTGCATTTTAGGCGATGGGCTGACAACCTGTCACTACAACAATACACCCACAAATTGATCTTAAATAACCCTCAAAACTTTGTCAGACATAGCGGAACGACCTTTGTTTAGGAAGTTCGATGAGTTGCGATGTGTGTGATTGTTTATGCGCTAATCATTGAGTTTATTAATGTACCAGTATTTTAAAATAACTGCCGTTTTGATGTTTAATTCGTTTTTTAATAATTTTAATGCTAGAATGGCCTAAAAACAAGAAGATATCGTTTTCTTGTGATCTCAATAAAGAGGTTTTCAATATGACGCAAACGATATTTATAAAAATATCCTAAGAATATATATCTCATATAAGTTTCAGTTTTCGAGTTGCATCATTTCTCCGGATATGAGTGGCGTTGTTTTGGTGCTCAACCAACATTCACAATCACGATTAAAATCCACTTACCGATTAAGGTTTTTACCCGACCGCAAGGAAGGATTATATCTTAGCGATTCAGGCTAATAACTGACCGATTTAGGCAGATATTTTCCCGACCTATATTCAAACAAATCTAGGATGGTAGCTGTGACAGATGCATTTTCTGATAACATTTACTTTTCTATTCTTCCTTTCATCCTAGATAATACAGAGTATAGGCTAAAATACTGAAGAAGTACAGACTATGGCTAAGGAGTTACCGATTAAGGCTGATGTGAGATTTCAGCAGCTTGAAGACACTCCTAAGATCTACTTCCATGATAAGACCAGCTTTGGCCATATCGTTAGCCACCTCACAATCATCGTTGAAAATGTTGGGTAGTTGCTGATTTCGGCAGATCACTTACAATTTCAGGCAGATAATTAAATATTTTAGCAAAAAATATATCTTTACAACTTACCGATTAAGGCTGATCAGCTGTGATTTGAGCAGCTTGAAGACGATCCTGGCATCTTCGTCCATGATAAGACCAGCTTTGGCCATATCGTTAGCTACCTCTTCACAATCATCGTTCACCAATTCAAAATATTGGGCAGTTGCTGATTAAGGCAGATAACTTACCAATTTCAGCAGATCACTTATACATTTTGGCAGATATTTTACCAATTTTGGCAGACTTAAATTGATAATTACAACTTACCGATTAAGGCTGATCAGTTGTTATTTGAGCAGCTTGAAGACGATCCTGGCATCTTCGTCCATGATAAGACCAGCTTTGGCCATATCGTTAGCTACCTCTTCACAATCATCGTTCACCAATTCAAAATATTGGGCAGTTGCTGATTAAGGCAGATAACTTACCAATTTCAGCAGATCACTTATACATTTTGGCAGATATTTTACCAATTTTGGCAGACTTAAATTGATAATTACAACTTACCGATTAAGGCTGATCAGTTGTTATTTGAGCAGCTTGAAGACGATCCTGGCATCTTCGTCCATGATAAGACCAGCTTTGGCCATATCGTTAGCTACCTCTTCACAATCATCGTTCACCAATTCAAAATATTGGGCAGTTGCTGATTAAGGCAGATAACTTACCAATTTCAGCAGATCACTTATACATTTTGGCAGATATTTTACCAATTTTGGCAGACTTAAATTGATAATTACAACTTACCGATTAAGGCTGATCAGTTGTTATTTGAGCAGCTTGAAGACGATCCTGGCATCTTCGTCCATGATAAGACCAGCTTTGGCCATATCGTTAGCTACCTCTTCACAATCATCGTTCACCAATTCAAAATATTGGGCAGTTGCTGATTAAGGCAGATAACTTACCAATTTCGGCAGATCACTTATACATTTTGGCAGATATTTTACCAATTTTGGCAGACCTAAATTGATAATTACATCTTACCGATTAAGGCTGATCAGTTGTTATTTGAGCAGCTTGAAGACGATCCTGGCATCTTACTCCATGATGAGACCAGCTGTGGCCATATCATTAGCAACTTCTTCGCAGTCAGCGTTCACCATTTCGAATACGAATTGAATGGCTATCTTAAAGCCTCACCGGTAACATACAGATTGAGGTAGATAACTTACCGATTAATGCATATTACATACCCATTTATACAGGTAAATTACAGATTGATGCAGATGAATTACAAGTTGATGCAGATAAATTACAGATTAATGCAGACGAATTACAGATTAATGCAGATAAATTACAGATAAATGCAGATGAATTACAGATTGATGCAAATAAATTACCGACTTGGACAGAAAACTTACCGACGACGCGGGGAGACAACCTTCTAATTCGGGCCGTTAACTTACCAATATAGGCAGATAACTAATCGACTATTGCTAAGGACTAACCGATTAAGGCTGATCAGCTGCGATTTGAGCAGCTTGAAGACGATCCTAACATCTACCTCCATGATAAGACCAGGTTTGGCCATATCGTTAACTACCTCACAATCATCGTTTACCAAAATACTTTGCAGTTGCTGATTTAGGGTGATAACTTACCGATTTAGGCAGATCACTTACAATCTTAGGCAGATAACTTACCAATTTAGGCAGATCACTTACAATCTTAGGCAGAAAACTTACCAATTTAGGCAGATCACTTACAATCTTAGGCAGAAAACTTACCAATTTAGGCAGATCACTTACAATCTTAGGCAGATAACTTACCAATTTAGGCAGATCACTTTCAATTTTAGGCAGATAACTTAAAACATTTAGCAAAAAAATCTATATTTAGGCAGAAGAAGCCTTAAATTGATAACTACAACTTACCGATTAAGGCTGATCAGCTGTGATTTGAGCAGCTTGAAGACGATCCTGGCATCTTCCTCCATGATGAGACCAGCTTTGGCCATGTCGTTGGCTACTTCCTCGCAGTCGTCGTTCACCATGTCGAACTCGAACTGGATCGCTTCGTTCTCTTTGTGGGTGTACGATCTAAGTAAAAGAAAAAGAGGCAGAATTAAATTACTTTGAAGAGTATGTAAAATAGTTGATTCTTCAAAACTCGATAATCGTTTTTAGAAGCAAGTTTTATAAATATTTAATGAAATTGTTACTAATTTTATTTAAAGCCGCAAAATAATTTGTACATAAAAATTAAATTGCGCTCTTTAACTTGGGAAAATTTGGAGTGCTCTACGTATAATTTACTATCAAGCCAACAATATAGGTGAATTCAGTATTTAGCTTTCAGAGAATAGTTACAGAAAACTATCTCATTCATAGAAAATCAAATCCGATTTCTTTATCCAAACGATGTCAAGACAACCTCCTAATTAGGACATCCAATCCCGCAATACCGGGATACCGTTATACCAAAATCCCGCGCTATTTTTCGATCCCGCACGGAACGGGATTATATGTACGGCATTTTCTTGTCGATATTAATATAATTTGGAAAGAAAATATGATTCGTATGTTTTCATAATCATAAAATGAAATTCATTTTCGCGAAAGCCAACCTAAATCCAACTACATACACAAAATATGTAATTTAAAACACCGCAACAGGTTAGGTTCGAAGTTATTATTTTTTAGGCTGATTTAGATTTTTTTGAGGATGGGTTAATATTACGCACATACATTCGCGGAATCACGCAAATACCAATATCCCGCGGGATTGTAAAATGTCAATCCCGTAAATACCGAGATCACAAAAGTGCTGCGGGATTGGATGAAATAATCTAATCATACATACATACATACATCACGCCTTTATCCCTTACGGGGTAGACAGAGCGTTTAACGCCTCGTAAAAGACGCTTTCGCCACGTCTGACAAAAATTGAGGGCAATTTTAGATTATAATATGTATTGCTTTAGTGACAGGTTGTCAGCCCATCGCCTAAATTACAATACACTGTAACCCTCGAGTCCCTTTTGCTGACTTCAACAGCATGCCCGGGAGGAAGGGCAGCTGGAACATTCTATGTTTTTCTATCTCTCCCAGTCCAGCATGGAAGAAATCTAATCATCTAATGATTAGTCCCTTATTTACAGTAATAACGTTTGATTACTGACCTCTTCTTAGGGTCGATGATCTTGAGCCGGAACTGTATCTTGGTGATGTCTGATGACGTGACGAGGTCGCGGCCCACGATCTCCAGCCGCAGCCCGATGTCCTCGCCGAAGAACTCGTGGTTCAGCAGGTCTTTCACTTTCGGCCTGGAGAACAGATGTTATAAAATAGTAGTTTATGCAACTGTTGCATAATGAAGGGTATTACAATGCGAGTGTGGTTAGTACAATGGTATCACGAGCATTGTAATACCTAGTTATGTGCAGTTGCATACACTATTTTATCTTCTCTCATACACATCTCATACGCATTTTTGTGCATTTTCCATAGTCTTAATTAATCGCGCAGGAAAACCGTCAGCGCGCATGTGCCGTTACCATAGATTATTATAATTTTACAGATTTTTGGCTTGGAATCGGGATATTTTGGTATTTACGTTTAGTAAACTTTTTGATTTTTTCATCATTTTGTTTAAAAAGTATGCTATTATAAATTCGTTTAGAAGTTTATAATTCGAACATTACTATATGAGAGTAGATAAACGAAATTATGACCTAGTTGATAAGGGAGAAATAATAAATAACATAAATATAATCACGCCTTTATCCCTAATGGGGTAGGCAGAGCGTAAACGACCTAAACAAAAGGTCATTCCGCCACGTCTGACAAAGTTTCGACGGTTATTTATGATATATTTGTAGGTATGCCGCTGTAGTGACAGGTTGTCAGCCCATCGCCTAAATTGCAATATAAACCCTCGGATCCCTTAGCTGGCTTTTACAGCATGCTCGGGAGAAAACGCAGCTAGCACATTCTATGTTTTTCTCTCATTCCCAATCCAGCATGGAAGCATGGAAGATTGATTAGACTTGCGAAACATAAATTATCATTCCTTACATTTTACGTGCAACATTTTGTATCAGTTTTGTGTAAATTTTTTGCCCGACTATCGGGCACTCCACAACATTTTGACACCATTTGATTAATTTACTATGAATAGTGAAGGTACGAGGGGCGGCTGATATAAAATCTACTTTGTTAAAGAAAGTTTTGAAAATCGAACTGGCCATTGCAAAATCATATTCTATATTTATTCCTTTTTCAAAATTATGACGCTTATTTTTTTTCCGCTTGCTTTTGTTTTTTTGGCGCGGCTTTGATTTCACCATGTCGAAAGAAAATTGCAAAATGATGAAATTTGAGCATCGAGCAGTGATTAAATTCCTAAGTAAAGTAGGAAATACGCCTACGCAGATCAGAGAGCGCATGTTAAAGGTGTTTGGTGATTCAAGTCCTTCTGAATTCGTCATAAAGTTTTGGTCGAAGCAATTTAAACATGGCCGTGAGAACCTGGAAGACGACACACGTAGTGGAATGCCAATTACTGCTGTTACCGCAGATAATGTTGAAAAGGTGAAGAACCTGATTCTTGCAGATCGGCGAATCAAGCAGTGGGAGATAGCCAGAGATGTGGGCATTAGCAAGGAATGAGTTCATGAAATTATTCACGAACATTTGGGCATGTCCAAGGTGAGCGCGCGTTGGGTCCCTAGAATGTTGACCCCCTTTGACAAACAAAGGCGAGTAGAATGTTGTCAGGCATTTCTAGACCTGGTCAAAGGTAAAGAAGAAGAGACTATCTCTCGAATTGTGACCTGTGATGAAACTTGGATTCGCCAGTGGGATCCGGAACGCAAACAAGAGTCAATGCAATGGAAATTTAAAGGAGAAAAGCCGCCAAGGAAGTTCAAGGTTCGGCCGTCGGCTGGAAAACTAATGGCCACCGTATTATGGGATGTCGAAGGGATTTTGATGATAGATTATTTGCCTAAAAATACAACAATGAATGCTGAATATTATGCAAACTTGCTTGACCAGCATCGTGAACAAATCAAAGAAAAGCGGAGAGGCAATCTCAACAAAGGTGTTCTGATTTTACAAGACAATGCTGCTGTACACACAGCCTTAACGGCGAGGTCAGCCCTGAGCAAAAACGGCTTCGCAGAAATTAACCATCCACCTTATAGTCCAGATCTGGCTCCCTGTGACTATTTCTTACTCAAAGATTTAAAGAAAAAATTGAGGGGTCGCAGATTTTCGACGGACGAAGAAATGAAAGAGGCTGTGACTGACGATTTTGACGAGCAAAATAAAAATTACTATTATAACGGCATGATGTCACTTATTTGCAAATGTCATAAGTGTATTTCACTTGCAGGAGACTATATAGAAAATAAAAAATAAACTAGCCATTAAAGTATTTTCTTTCATAGTTAGGTAGATTACTTATCAGCCACCCCTCGTAGATATGCGTCAATAGTGAAGTACGCAACCACAAGATAATTAGAAGCCCGCCGCTGTATAGCTAATCTATCTATCTATCTTTATATATATATAAAAATGAATCCCTATTTCCCTTGGTCACGGCATCACGCCTGAACGGCTGGACCGATTTCGCTAATTCTTCTTTTGTTCTGTTCGTTATTATCAGGAGAAGGTTCTTATGAAAGAAAAAAATAAGGAAATTACGTGGAAAATTAGAGAATTTAACTTAATAAAATCAAAAATCTGCTCATTTATGGCGTCTAAGGCGGAACAAAGTTCGCCGGGTCAGCTAGTCGGTGATAATTCTCCCATACTGGACTGAAAAATATAAAACGTGCCTAGCCTATTAGGAATAAAGGCGTGATTATATGTATGTATGTTAATATGTACCTGTCAGCTCTGTTGGGCCTGATGCACTGCTCGATGATATCCTTCACTTCCGGTATGGCGACCTTCTCTAAGCTCTGCGGCTTCACGCCCTACAAAATAAATAAAAACAATTCGAGGTCAACGTCAAGTGTATGAAAAAATAATTAAGTAAAAAAATATGTATTACGTTTTTTGGTATACTTCGGTAAGGAAAACCTGGTACCTTAAACCTTGTTTATGTAGTTATTTGAAGTCAAAGGTCACCAAAGTTCAAGTTCAACTTACCGAGATAACTATATTTTAGCAAATATCTGTGCAGACCCGGACACTATATGAGTTCCCCCGTCGCTATCGCTAACATACACATGTTAATATTTGAAGTCAAAGGTCAAAGTTCAATATCAACTTACCGAAACAACTTTCTTATAGATCTGCGCAGGCTTAAAACACTCGCTATACGGGTATTTCCCCGTTTCCATCTCTAACATGCACATTCTTTTAATCTCAGAGGTAAGATTCTTTTAATCAAAGATCACCAAATTTCAATATCAACTTACCGAAACAACTTTCTTATAGATCTGAGCAGGCCCAGAACACTCGCTATACGGGTATTCCTCCGTCGCCATCTCTAACATGCACATTCTTTTAATCTCTAAAGTCAAAGGTCAACTTACCGACACAACTTTCTTGTAAATCTGAGCAGGCCCGGAACACTCGCTATATAGTCTTCTGTCGCCATTTCTAACATGCACATGCTTTTAATCTCTAAGGTCAAAAGGTCACCATATTTCAATATCAACTTACCGAAACAACTTTCTTATAGATCTGCGCTGGCCCAGAACACTCGCTATACGGGTATTCCCCCGTCGCCATCTCTAACATGCACATCCCGAACGCGTACACGTCCACAGACTCATCGTAGTGCTCTTCGTACATCTCCGGCGCCATGAATTCCGGTGTGCCTGGAGAGGTGACAAATAAAAGTGTTATAAATCCAATAAATATAAACAAGTTCGCCCTTGCACACTATGTTTTTAAATTACATTTCTTTTGTGTTTATGCAATAAAGTATATAATATATAAATCATAAAAATACATCCTTTTCGCGGTACTATACTCGAAAAACTGTAAGATGGTGATGGTAACTGTTACCGATGCCATTCCCATAGAATACAAAAGGAAATGTGTCTAAATTTCATAGAAATTGCTTCTGTCTATATTCTATTCTATTCTGTCACAGCTACGATCATACGGTTTTTTGAATATAGGCGACAGTAGCAAATAAACTCGAGGGAGAAAAAAAATAACAAATCAATCTTAGTCGGCATGTTTCCCATGAGGTTTTCGTTATATTTATAGATATTGTAGAAAAAAATAAATATGTAATGTCATATGTGATACGTTGTCAACCTTTCGCATAAATTGGAATACAACGAAACCCTGGACACCATCTATCAACTACTAATTCACATAATTTTTCAATAAGGGCGCTTATGCTCTTATCTGTATTAGACCAAATATCATCTCACCAATAACAGACTTGGCGAAGCTCCTGTTCTTCAAGGTGGCCAGCCCCAAGTCCCCTATCTTGACGCTGCCCGCGAGTGCAGGAAGTTCAGCCCCTTGAGGATCTGACGGCACCAGACCCTGAGTAACTCACCAATAACAGACTTGGCGAAGCTCCTGTTCTTCAAGGTGGCCACCCGCTGCCCGCGAGTGCAGAAGTTCAGCCCCTTGAGGTTCTGACGGCACTAGGACTTGAGTAACTCACCAATAACAGACTTGGCGAAGCTCCTGTTCTTCAAGGTGGCCAGCCCCAAGTCCCCTATCTTGACGCTGCACGCGAGTGCAGAAGTTCAGCCCCTCGAGGATCTGCCGGCACCAAGACTTGAGTAACTCACCAATAACAGACTTGGCGAAGCTCCTGTTCTTCAAGGTGGCCAGCCCCAAGTCCCCTATCTTGACGCTGCCCGCAACTGCAGGAAGTTCAGCCCCTCGAGGATCTGCCGGCACCAAGACTTGAGTAACTCACCAATAACAGACTTGGCGAAGCTCCTGTTCTTCAAGGTGGCCAGCCCCAAGTCCCCTATCTTGACGCTGCCCGCAACTGCAGGAAGTTCAGCCCCTCGAGGATCTGCCGGCACCAAGACTTGAGTAACTCACCAATAACAGACTTGGCGAAGCTCCTGTTCTTCAAGGTGGCCAGCCCCAAGTCCCCGATCTTGACGCTGCCGGTGGTGCCCGTGATGAAGATGTTGTCGCACTTGAGGTCGCGGTGGATGATGGGCGGCGTGCGCGAGTGCAGGAAGTTCAGACCCTTGAGGATCTGACGGCACCAGGACTTCAGCACCTTGGGGTTGATGCGCTTGAAGCGGCGGAGGTAGCTGGAATGTCGGAAAATATGTTTATGATATCATCATCATCTCCCTAGCCTTATCACGTATCTCACGGGGTCGGCTATCTTATCTAGGGAATTCAACGAGGGTACTGGTTTTTACACAGAGCGACTGCCATCTGACCTCTGCAACCCAGAAGGGAAACCAGACCCAATCCTAGATTAGGTCAGAGTTTTCAAGCCGCCAACGCTTAGCACTGGCCTCTGACATGGCTTAACGACACGTATTAAGCGGTATTAACCGGGACCAACGGCTTAACGTGCCTTCCAAAGCACGGAAGGAGGTCGTGGTTCGAATCCCACCACGTACCAATGTGTTTATCAGTTTTCGAATTTCATATGTACGTTTATTCGGCGCTTTTTCCGTGCTTCTTCGTCTTCTTCTTCTTCTGTCGAGTGGGTATCGAGTCTATGGACTCGATGAACCCTGGTGTCAGAGATTTTAAATTTAATCGGGTCTTTCGACTCGAAACAGAACAAGAACTTACGCTTTCAACGTGCCAGATAACATGAGTTCTGTGATGAGTACGATGTTCTTCTTCTTAGCGACGGTGCCCTCCCAGTAGTTGTAGAACCTCACGATGTTGGGATGTTGCAGTTTCTTCAGCATGTCGGCTTCCTCGCGAAACCGGAGTCGCTCCGTCTTGTTTAGCTTTTTCTCCTGGAATGTGAAGGTCAAGGTCAATGAAGTTCAAATTGCCTCTGTGGTTTAAGGTGACGATACTAACAGGAAGAATAATTGCCCGTTGGTGGCCGTTATTCGCAATTTTTCTTCCTGTTACTACAACGAGCTATGAATCGCTAATTTATAAGGTTCTAAGAGTACTGGTCGAAATTGATTTGAGCCATTACGATCGATACCATAAGAAGAAGAATGTTCTAAATTATCTTAATTACTATAACTTGATTCTGTTGGACCAGTTTTTCGATTCATTGCGTTATTAGTGAATTATGATTTTTGTACTAATGGGGGCGCCACTTGGCTTGTATCGTCACCTTAATGGCCTGAGCTAGGCTCCCGATTGTAGAGATCGTGGATTATATTCCCACAGGAAGAACACAAGGTTCATATTTATCTAAATATTACTTTGTAAGATTTTAATCAGTTTAGTTAAGACACTGCATGTAGGTAAGGGGTTAATTAAATGATAAGGGGTTAATTGAATGAAATGATCTTCAGATTGTATGTAGGAAAAAGAATTACGTGCTTCAGTTACGTTCTTCAACTAACTGCGCTCCACTTTCTTGTCGTATTTGAACTCAAAGGTCAAGGTCATACATTACCTTATTTGACCTTGAACTTTATTAAGAAATAAATAGTTACTTACTAATAACTCGCACCAAGCTACCGCGACCCCGGTCTGCGTGTCCAGTCCGTGGTACACCGTCTTGAACGAACCACGACCCACTTCCTTGTCATATTTAAAGAACCTGGAATGACAGAGTAAGAGGTTATACAATAGGCTACATAAATAACTGAACTCTGCCCGTTATACAAGGTGTAAGGGACAGCTTCCCGCAAACTGATAAAATTCTCTTGAGGGAATGGATTTCTTTTCGCGTCTTCCGTACAATACAACCACGCCGATCGAAGAATTTGTATGAGACAAATAGATTATTTTATTTTTTTGTAATTATTTCATTTCAAAAAAAATCTTTCTAAAAGTTGCTCAATTTCGTTACATTTCTAATGGATTTAGATGTTACTTATGCTTGTTTCTATAAAATTGCCGTAAGGGATAAAGGCGTGATTTTATAATGTATGTATGTATACGAATAGTACTTTTATATAATATAAAAGAAAGAAAATTATAAATTTGTTTCTTGCAGGATTCGAACCGGTATTCATATTTTCATCATCTTTCACACAGTTCATCCATCTTCTCTTTGGTCGTCCTCTCGCAACATATCCGTCCACATTCAAATTCAATACCCTTTTACATATACGACTTTCATCCCTCACAATCATACGACGCAAGCCGATTTCCTCATTTTATCTGTTATGGGCGCAACTGTCAAGCTTCCTCTTATGTACTCATTCCTGGACAGTAATCCTAATCGTGACTGTCCAGGAGTCGTATTTTTGAACCGCTCTTATCTGAATTCGCATACGAAAAAGCAACATTCGCACACGAAATCCCATAATCACTATTTTTGAATACTCATACGTATGCGACTCTGCAACGAGTGGTCCAAACCACTCGTTTTCTTTTCTACTACTCGAAACCTTAGTAGCCTATGATCAAGTCAGTGACACAGACAATAATTTGACAAGTGACACAAACTTTTTTATTTACTTGAATTTACGTTCCGTTTCTCTGCGATACATTTCCGGTTTTTCAAACCAACGATTTTTGTTAGTGGTAGTGGTGGTATAGTAGGTGTATTTCTGCGTGGAACGAAAACAATTTATGGTATTAGACTTGATGGGCAACACAGATTTCTACTGCTTCATAAATACGTAAAATCGTGTGTGATAGAATTTGATTTCGTACACAAATGATAACGAGTGGTTTGGACCACTCGTTGCAAAGTCGCATACGTAAGAGTTTTCAAAAATAAGGATTTTGGGATTCCGGATGCGAAAGCTCCTTTCGTATGCGAATTCGGATACGAGCGGTTCAGAAATACGACTCCAGGTCGTAAGAGGCGACCGAGAGAACTATCCTCCATAACAACAATCCTCAAAAATACTACTTTGATGTTACCTGCCGCAGGGTGAAACTCCGATCGGTTCTTCTTCGTCTTCTTTGTCTTGTTTCTGTTTGTCTTGCTGTTCCTCTAGTTTATCCAACTCTATGTACCCTGAAACGGGAATAACATATCAATAAATACTCTTCCATGCTGGACTGGGAGCTAGAAAACATAGAATGTGCCAGCTGCATTTCCTCCCGGGCATGCTGTAAAAGGCTACGGGATTCCGGGAATTTTGTGTTTTGTAATTTAGGCGATAGGCTGACAAACTGTCACTACAGCAATATACCTACGAATCTATCTTAAATTACCCTCAAAACTTTGTCAGACTTGGCGGAACGACCTTTATTTAAGTCGTTTACGATCTGTTTACCCTAGGGTTACCGGCGTGATTATATGTATGTATGTACAGAAATATTTCATACCATTTTGTTTCTCCTGCGACTGTTCCCCCTCCTCCCCTTCCTCCTCGGGCGGTAGACCGACCTTTTCAGTTGCTGTTGCTATGCCGATGATGTTCTCTTCCTGAAAATAAATGCATTTGATGTTTTAGTTTGATATTTATAATATTGCATCAAGTATACGACTAAGAAATTCATTTCTGGCAGGACTCAAACCTGCGTCTCTAGAATGCCGGTCCATCACTCTACCAACTGAGCTACAGAAACGGTAGCGGGAGTGACGAATTTATCACAGTCTTTCTGTCCTGCCAGAAACGAATTTATTATTTTCTTTCTTTCATATTATATGAAATAAAAATGTCAGTGCGAGTGCCAAAAATCCTCAAATAAGTATATTAACTGTACAAATGCGGGAAATATGCAAAAATTTTCGACCAAATACAATACTTACTTTGCTGGCTCAGCGACCCAAAGTGGATCTTGGCCTCGGACATTAAAGTTCGACCAATAAAATCTCTACTTCTAATTACTAAAAATCTATTGATAGCTTTTGGCATAATAAACACACGGAACAAAAATATTATTGTTGTATTTGGATCACTTTCATGTCAGGGCTTTAAGGGGATCTCAGGTGCACGCCAGCGCCCTCATCAATTAAAAAATCATTACTCACTGAAAACTCAATTAATTGAAAATCCGGTAGATCAGATAGACGTATAGGTACTGACATTTATTTTAAGCATTATAAATTAATGATTCAGTGTTCACTGCAATTATAGATAGCAAAAGTGCTAAAAGTGGCCGTTACTATAACAAACTATAAGTGGCAACTTTATGAGGTTCTAAATGACCTCCATTGCTTTAACCTCAATCTGATCTACCGGATTTTCGATTGACTGTGCTTTCAGTGAATTATGATTTATTGACTGATGAGGGCGCCACTTAGTCCAGGGAAGCCCCTTAACGGAAAAATGAAGATGAAATCAATCAGTATTTTTCGAGTATTGCAAAAACAGAGGAAATGCATGAGTTAAACAAATAATAATAAGAAAAATTCGCAAACAGATCTTTTTTACATACCGGGTGTAAGGGACAGCGTCCCGCAAACTGATAGGGGTTGCTCAATCAACGACACTGAACAACTTCCACCAGAAAATTCTATCAGGAAGTGAAAATAAAATTTGGCTTATCCTCACAAAATGTATACCTCGATCAGATTTTTTTATGGAAAGCAAAGATTATTTTTCTTTTCATGAAAGATTTTTTTAGTGGAAGTTATTCAGTGTCGTTGACTGAGCAACCCCTATCAGTTTGAAGGGCGTTGTCCCTTACACCTGTTATACATAAAACACGCTTAATGCTGATTACAGTATGACCGGGAATAGAAGCAGTTGATAATGATGGATTGCTTTAGTGTGAAGATCACTCAAATCATAAACAATTTATTAAACAGTTCAAACAGCAAGCAAACAAAAACACATCCAGACAAGCATTTGGACGGCACCTCAAGCGAAGTATTCTGAAGCGACAATCTGGGGGTGGGGCACACTTTCACCACTTGGAAGCGGGGGTTCATGTGGCTCTAGCGTGAATAAAACGAAAAATATAATAATTTAAGCCATATCTCTCGATCCCGTGGGATTTTCATAGGATAAGGCGAGTTTTAAAAGGCACAAATTAGTCAGCAAAAGTAAATAATTCTATGAGAAATAAGTAAGCATAATGGGGAGTAAAATATATTGAAAAATAAGCAGTGAATAACTTGACCTTCTAAGCTGACCGCTAGTACAGAGTTACCTCAAAATAACATCTGATCAAGGATCCAACATAGCTCATATACTGTCGTCCAGTCAGTGGTTTAGAACTATACCGGGTGTAAAGGACAACTGATAGGGGTTGCACATTCCACGAAACTGAACTTTTGTCAAACTGTCAAGGTTCTTTTTGGGTTTTCCATACAAATTGTCTGATCGAGATGATCATTATAATATAATTTTTTCCATTTTCTGAAATTCTTTCCTGTTGAAAAGTGTTCAGTATCGTTGACTCAACAACCCTTATCAGTTCGGCACACTGTTCCTTACACCTGGCATGACCTAGATTTT
This sequence comes from Scrobipalpa costella, assembly GCA_949820665.1. Lineage (NCBI taxonomy): Eukaryota > Metazoa > Arthropoda > Insecta > Lepidoptera > Gelechiidae > Scrobipalpa > Scrobipalpa costella. The sequence goes on along the minus strand of OX463320.1, from coordinate 3,084,203 downwards.
CACGATAGGGCGCTCAATCTCCATGGACACGCTCTAGGAGCTACGTGGGGAGGTTGGCGGATCTGTTTAGTTACTTACCAGATCTTGTTCAAACAGAAAAGGGTCGCCTTTCAGTCTAGCCACCAACTTGTTCCCGCTATCATCAACACACCGCCCACTACCCAGAACCACGCCCCTTATACTCAACAATAGCCACGCCCCTAATGTCAACAACTGTTTCTATGACAATGCTAAGCTCCTGAGGTGTCATTGATAGTGTGACCACGATTCCTGTGTATGACCAGTCAGTTTATAAATATTTATATATGTCTCTGGCCCGTTCTATGCAATATTTAATGTCTAGCTATAATATATTTTTAAGCATGTAGACTTATCAGATCTTGTTCAGACAGAATAACATCATTCTCCAGTCTAGCCACCAGCTTATTCCCGCTATCATCCAACTCTGAGTAACACAGTGCCCCCTGTCCAGAAGCCACTCCCCCTATACTCACCAATAGCCACGCCCACAAAATTGACAACTGTTTTTATTACCATTCTTAGGCTCTAACTAACATGTCTTTGATACCATGTGTTTGTAACATGATTCTTGTGTATGACTGTTTAAGGAACCTAATCGCATATTCATTAGTACTCACCAATAGCCACAACCTGCTAAGCTTTCTATGACCATGCTAAGCTCCTAAAGTGTCTTTGATAGTGTGCCCACAATTCTTGTGTATTACCAGTGAGTTTATAACTATGTCAGTAGCCCGTTCTATGTAATATTTATGTCTCTATCTAGCTATAATATCTTTATAATTTTGTAGACTTACCAGATCTTGTTCAGATAGAAAAGGGTCATCGTCCAGTCTAGCCACCAGCTTGTTCCTGCTATCATCCAACTCTGGGTCACACAGTGCCCCCTGTCCAGAACTACGCCCCATATACACACCAATAGCTACGCCCCATATACACACTAATAGCCACGCCGACATTGTCAACAACTGTTTCTATGACCATGCTAAGCTTCTGAGGTGTATTTGATAGTGTGACCACGGTTCTTGTGTATGACCAGTGTGTCTATAGCCCGTTCTATGCAAAGCTGATTAAGAAACTTAATTGCGTATAGCTATAATATCTTTATGAGTATGTAGACTTACCAGATCTTGTTCAGACAGAAAGGGGTCGTCTTCCAGTCTAGCCACCAGCTTGTTCCCGCTATCATCCAACTCTGGGTCACACAGCGCCCCCTGGCCGGAGCTGCGGCGCCTGTAAGCCCCGGCGGCCACGCCCCCGACCCCGCCCACCGGCCCGATGCCCACGCCCACGCCCACGCCTGACTGGTTCGCCTGGAAAGGAAAATAGTAATGAGTAAATTTTAGTATTTATAAATATGTATGTAAGTCTGTAAGGTATATATTCTATGGGCCTCTGTTTATATTATTTAACATCTACTAATGTAAATATTGCCTGAAATAAAATTATTTATTATTATTAGTTCGGAATTTTTCCGGTCACTGTCTGTGATAGTGGTTGTTATACGGCACAAAACATGTCAGAGGCAAAGATATGTTTAAAAGCTTTGACATTGGTTTATTCAACTCCTAAATGTATTGGATAGATTCGAAATGGTTTTTTCGCCTCTCGGTGATAGCAAAAAGTATAAAAAATGATTAAGAACGATTCTTTCATCTTGCGTTTTTAATATATTTTGATGTAGAGCAGCGGTTTAAAAACAATATGGAAATATTGGTCTATTCATTCACTTCGTTCTAATGGAAACGCAGCCTAACTATTACACTTTAAGCTGCGCTCCGCACACGAATTGACCAATCACAAAGGTTCTACTGACATGGAGTGCAGAATTCAATAATTGCGATTGGTCAAATTATACACAGGAGCCGTATTTTTGAACCGAACGAAACGGTAACGTTCGCATGCGATTTCCATACGAATTTGCATGCAAAAGTTGTTCTTTCGCATGCGAATTCCATTCGAGTGATTCAAAAATACGGCTCTTGGTCCCCACAGCTGCGCGTCAAAGGAAATGCAGCCTTACCACGCTGGTGGTAAGCGAGTTGAGCATGTCGAAGGTGTTGCTCTGCTGCGTGTGTATAATGGCGAGCGCATTGTACGGCCGCGGGCCCACCATCTGGGGCTTCAGCACCCCCACTTCGCCGGGGACTACCACCTGGAAATTATTAAAGATTTATGTTTGAATGTTCCAGAATAGCTATGTGCCTTGCAAGTTTTATGGGTAGAATCACACCCTTAAATATGGCTGGCTGTTATTAAACTTACCTTCCATGCTGGACTGGGAGAGATAGAAAAACATAGCATGTTCCAGCTGCCCTTCCTCCCGGGCATGCTGTCGAAGTCAGCAAAAGGGACTCGAGGGTTACAGTGTATTGTAATTTAGGTGATGGGCTGACAACCTGTCACTATAGCAATACACTTTTCAATCTAAAAATGCCCTCAATTTTTGTCAGACGTGGCGAAAGCGCCTTTTACGAGTCGTTTAACGCTCTGCCTACCCCGTAAGGGATAAAGGCGTGATTTTATGTATGTATGTAATTCAACTATATGTATGGGATGCTGTTAAAAGTGTGACTGATATTACCATACATCGACAGAACAGTTACAGATTGACAAAGCATGTAAACTATTTCCAACTCAGATTTAGAATAAGGGTAAAGAAAAATTCATGTATTTTAATCTAAAATCTTGTTTCTAAAATAAGTTTTAGCTATTAGGTATGGCAACATAATGAAATTTTACTAATTTGTCAACAACCATCATTTTTTTTTACTTCCATGCTGGTCTGGGAGCTAGAGAAAAACATAGAATGTGCCAGCTGCATTTCCTCCCGGGCATGCTGTAAAATCCAGCTAAGGGATCCGAGGATTTCAGTATATTGTAATTTAGGCGATGGGCTGACAACCTGTCACTACAGCAGTATACCTAGAATTCTATCTTAAATAACCCTCAAAACTTTGTCAGACGTGGCGGGACACCTTTGTTTAGGTCGTTTACGCTCTGCCTACCCCATTAGGGTTACAGGCGTGAATATATGTATGTATCATTTATTTTTGAAACATGTATATGAATAAACAGACATGCAACTTTGTTGATCTTTATTCTAAATCTGAGTTATAAACAGTATAGTGGATTTATTTTTCATTATAAATAAAGTTATTACTGGTTGGTTACAGGTAGAAATTTTTGGATTTATTCTTGAATCGTTATATGATGATCTGGTGCCCAACAGGTTGCTCACTATCATGACTAAGTAGCACTCAGTAGAAGAGTGCACTTTAGAGATTATAAATAAACATGTGACTTGATACCAATATTAATATTTAAAAACTTTGCACGTATGTTTAACACAAATAAATTAACAACTAATGAATCAATGTATAAAAATAGTTCACCATTTCAAAGCTACATTTTTTTTTTAATATTTCATAGGCAATCATTAGTCCGCCATCTCACGTGATGGTAAGTGATGATGTAGACTATAATGGAGCATGATTGCTTAGAAAATGCCTGTTCACTCTCGCCTTGAAAAGGCCCAGGTTATAACGTTCCGGAAATAGATCCGCAGGCAGGGAGTTCCACACTTTGGCCGTTCGCATTAAAAATGTAGAAGCGTACCGCTTTGTGCGAAATCTTGGAATGTCGACAACATAAGGGTGGAATCCCAACCGGCGTCTCATACCCCGGAGATGGAATGGGGATGGGGGTATCAGGTCATTCACATAGAGTAACAGAATATATTTTACTACAAGAAAATATCTTATTCCCTCAGAGAAATTTGCTAAGCCGTGGGTAAAAAGGGATCCATACATTTACATACATACATACGTACTATCACGCCTGTATCCCTAACGGGGTAGGCAGAGAGTAAAAAACCTAAACAAAGGTCGTCCCGCCACATCTGACAAATATTGATTAAGATAGATCTGTATATTGCTGTAGTGACAGGTTTTCAGCCCATCGCCTAAATTACAATATACTAAATCCCTCAGATTCCTCAGCTGGTTTTTACAGCATGCCCGGGGAGATGCAGCTGGCACATTCTATGTTTTTCTCTTGCTCCCAGTCCAGCATGGAAATCCATATGTTTTATTATTTTAATTACCTTTTTACGACTATGCAGCCATTTCAAAATAAGCTTATACGAATTTTGTCGCAATTCACTATTTGTTTCTGACAGCACATTACTAAGATCTGCCGAAGTGTTCATATTATCATCAACAAAAAACAAATTAACACAACCAAAACACGACAGATGAAGATTTGTTTCAAACATGTCCGAAACATTTGCAAATATTATCTGCCGAAGTGTTCATATTATCATCAACAAAATACAAATTAACACAACCAAAACACAACAGATGAAGATTTGTTTCAAACATGTCCGAAACATTTGCAAATATTCTCACTACTGCAGGAAAGCTAATTGGCTACTAATGTTATCTTTAGATAAAAGATAAGTGTACATCTATCCATAATTATATTTTACGTATAAATGCGAAAGTAACTCTGTCTGTCTGTTTGTTTGTTACTCTTTAACGTCTAAACGGCTGAACGGATTTTGATGAAATTTGGTATAGTGATAAATGGTAACTTAGAGACGGATATAGGCTACTTTTACAGCGGGAAAATATCTTTTTCCCACGTAAATATTTTTACATGGTATTTTATAAGGACGGCTTCTGATATACAGATTGTCTATGACTGGGAATAGCAACAGACTAACTTTTAGATACATACATATAAGCACGCCTTTATCCCTTATGGGATAGGCAGAGCGTAAACGACCGAAACAAAGGTCCTTCCGCCACGTCTGACAAAGTTTTGAGGGTTATTTAAGATAGTTTTGTAGGTATATTGCTGCAGTGACAGGTTGTCAGCCCATCGCCTAAATTGCAATATACTGAAACCCTCGGATACCTTAGCTGGTTTTTGCAGCATGCCCGGGAGGAAATGCAGCTGGCAGATTCTATGTTTTTCTCTCGCTCCCAGGCCAGCATGGAAGAAATTAGCTTTTACTGCGGTAAATTTACCTCATTCCCACGGGAAATCTAATAAAGCCGCGCGTGAAACTGCGGTGCAAAAAGCTTGGAATAAGAAATTAGATCCAGGCTATTGAGATAAGTAAGAAAAGATTGTTTACAATAGTGACTAATTCTATGTTGATACACTAGAATCTTTGCCGGATTTGTCGTGACCGTGTTAAGAAATCGGGTCGCTGAGAACGAATTTACTTATAATTCGTCTTTTTAACGTTGCGTTATCGATACCAACATGTTTTGCGCCCCATAAACAGCATTTAGCACTATGTAGTGCACAAACACAATAACAAGTATGGTTAATTTTTCAATGCTTTCATGCTGGACTGGGAGTGATAGAAAAACATAGAATGTGCCAGCTGCATATCCTCCCGCGCAAGCTGTAAAAATCAGCAAAGGGAGTCGAGGGTTTCAGTATTGTAATTTAGGCGATGGGCTGACAACCTGTCACTATAGCAATATACAGATCCATCTAGAATAACCCTCAAAATTTGTCAGACGTGGCGGAACGACCTATATTTAGGTCGTTTACGCTCTGCCTACCCCATTAGGCATAAAGGCGTGATTATATGTATGTATGTGTTAATTTTTCAGTTCTTTAGACACAAAGAGTTTATCCCTGCGTATTTTTTGCTAACGAGTACTTAAAATTGTAAATTTCAATGTTTTTGTATTATTAAGGAAACTCTAGGTTTGTAAGAAAACATGTTCTTTATTTTTATATTGTTATTAAAAAACTGTTTGTGTAAAAAAAATAATCTTTGCTACTAAGTAGATAATTAAGCTGAACCGCAGACATTAACGTTGTTAGAAACATATGATTTGAATTTACTCTTTTTAAAGTTGTAAAAAAAAAACTGTTTATGGGCTACAAAACTAGTTTGTATCCATAACTCAACGTTAAGTAAACTAACTTTATTAATCTATATCTTTGATCAAAACAATCAGTATAAATCATCATCAATGTCCTAGCCTTTTTCCGTATCTCTTCGGGGCGGCTACCTAATCTGTGATTGAACGAGGGTACTGGTTTTTACACAGAGCGACTGCCGTCTGACCTCTGCAACCCAGAAGGGAATCAGTATAAATAAGAAACAAAATTAAAACAGCGAATGAATAAAAACATTAGATTTTTATTGATTGTGGGCGACAGAAATTAGCAGCGATAAGGGTCTGCCAGAGTAGTAAAATCCCATACAAAGGTAGTTTCGCTTTTATTCTCAAACAGTAAAACCGAACTTAACTAAACTCCGACCAACACATGACCAAATGCATAATATCTATGCTTCTAATTATATATATTTGCTAATAAAGTTATTAATGAATGGAATAAACTGCCAGAAGAAGTAGTCTCTGCGCGAAACGTTAATGCATTTAAAAATAAACTAGATGCACACATGAATGAAACTAAGAAAAAGAAAGCTGACTAAATCAACTGGATACAGGCATTATCAGTTGTATATCGACTGCCTGCCTGCTCAACAATAATAATAATTAGGTTTGGTTCGAAAATATTAGGCATTAACAAAATAAGACAGAAAATACGATTTTGTATGAAAATAGCATAAAATTAAATTTGCTTTCTAGCAATGTAGGTATTTGGTTAATATTTTCAAACCAAACCTAATTAGAAGCACAGATATGATGCATTTGGTCATATGTACGGAGTTTGGTTTAGTATAGTATAGCACCAACATATTATTCAGGATTTAAGGTAAGTAAGTACGTTCTAGATGCCGAGAACAAATCAGAAAACGAAAAAATGTGCCCCCAAGCGGGATCTGGTGCCCATGGCTCTGTATCAGCAGCTGATGATGCCCACATACCTTGAAGGTCTTCTCCTTGCCATGCACGGTCTTCTCCTTGGCCGGGGGGAGCACCGCGGAGTCTAGGTGGTGCCCCCCCTGCGGGATCTGGTGCCCGTGGCTGTGGAGGCCGGACGTCATCTGGAGCAAAACAATTTGAAGATAAGTAACAATACAGATGTCAGATTACGTTATAGATCATATCTAGACAGAGAGTCTTCTTCTGTCGAGTGGGTATCGAGTCTATGGACCCGATGAAACCTGGTGTCAGAATTTTTAAACCGCCTAGTAGCACAACTATCAGGCCTCTGACATGGTTTTGTGTAACGACAACTATCAAAGACAGCGACCGGGACCGACGGCTTAACGTGCCCTCCGAAGCACGAAACTTTTTCTTTTCGGAAAATCAGGTGATTCAGCCTGCAATGTCCTACCCAAACTGGGGAAAAATTCACAAAGTGATAAATTCTCAAATATCAACTTTAGTGTTTTACCCCCCGGGAATCGAACCCAGGACCTCCGGATCGGGAGCCCATGGCACTAGCCACTAGACCACGGAGGCAGTTAAGCAGAGAGTCATACATACATATAATCACGCCTTTATCCCTTTAATGTATTCATCTTCCAAGCTAGATTGGAAGTAATGACAAAAAACTGTAAACACCATTCCGCAAACTAATAATAAACTAATAATACTAATAATATTTACTCAGTCAACGAAACTGATGCCAGCTGCATTTCCTCCCGGGCATGCTGTAAAAACCAGCTAAGGGATCCGAGGGTTTCTATATATTGCAATTTAGGCAATAGGTTGACAACCTGTCACTAAAGCAATATACATACAAATCTACCTTAAATAACCCTCAAAACTTTGTCAGACGTGGCGGAACGACCTTTGTTTAGGTCGTTTACGCTCTGCCTACCCCATTAGGGATAAAGGCGGGATTATATGTATGTATGCATCTTCCATGCTGAACTGGGAGCGAGAAAAAACGTAGAATGTGCCAGCTGCATTTCCTCCCAGGCATGCTGTAAAAACCAGCTAAGGGATAATAGGGTTTCAGTATATTGTCAAACGTTTTTATTTTCTTTATGCTGGTCTGGTAGGAAGAGAGAAAAACATAGAATGTGTCAGCTGAATTTCCTTCCGGGCATGCTTTAAAAACCAGCTAAGGATCCGAAGGTTCCAGTATATTGCAATTTAGGCGATGGGCTGACAACCTGTCACTACAGCAATATACCTAAAAATCTATCTTGTATAACCCTCAAAACTTTGTCAGACGTGGCGGAACGTCCTTTGTTTAGGTCGTTTACGCACTGCCATTAGGAATAAAGGCGTGATTAATATGGATGAATCAAAATGTATCAACTAGCTAAGTTTTACCTCATGTCCTACATCCTATACTAGGCCGGAACTCCACAATCCTATACTAAGACAGCAAGGTATGAATCACGGTTGTATGACGACAAAATTACCTAAAAGGACAGGAAGTTTCCTGCTATAGTGCGACAGAGATTTAAATGAACGCGTGTGGGTTCGCTACACTATAGGTAGAATAAGGGGTTGTAAGTATATATTGCAATTTAGGCGATAGGCTGACAACCTGTCTCTATACCAATATCCATACGAATCTACCTTAAATAACCCTCAAAACTTAGTCCTACGTGGCGGAACGACCTTTGCTTAGGTCGTTTACGCTCTACCTACCCCAGTAGGGATAAAGGCGTGATTAATATGAATAAATGTGTGCATCTTCCTCTTAAAATGTATCACCTAGCTATGTTTTACCTCATGTCCTACATCCTATACTAGGCCGGAACTCCACAAGCCTATACTAAGACAGCAAGGTATGAATCACGGTTGTATGACGACAAAAGTACCTAAAAGGACAGGAAGTTTCCTGCTATATTGCGACAGAGATTTAAATGAACGCGTGTGGGTTCGCTACAGTATAGGGAGAATAAGGGGTGTAAGGGACAGCTTCCCTCAAACTGATAGGGGTTGCTCAGTCAAAGATACTGAACACCTTTCAACGGGAAATTTTTTCAAGATTTATTTTTTATTCTTGTCTTTTAGAGGTGTTGAAAAGAAATAAATAACTTTTGCTGAACAAAAAATTCAGTTGAAAGTTCTTCAGTACAGTACGCTGTCCCTTACACCCGGTATATATGTCAAGATACATACATACATATAATCACGCCTTAATCCCTAATGGGGTAGGCAGAACGTAAACAACCTAAACAAAGGTCATTCCGTCACGTCTGACAAAGTTATGAGGGCCATTTAAGATTTATAGGTACATTGCTGTAGTGACAGGTTGTCAGCCCATCGCCTAAATTGTAATATACTGAAACCCTCGGATCCCTTAACTGGTTTTTACAGCACGCCCGGGAGGAAATGCAGCTGGCACATTCTATGTTTTTCTTTCGCTCGCAGTCCAGCATGGAAGAAAAAATTAAATGTCAAGATGGCGACCTTATTTATTTTTTCCCACCGCATTCATATAAAGCATTGACGTACTATGTGTTAATAGATGACACTCATTAACAGCTTTCAGATAAAATACTTGGGTCCTTACTAATTTGATAGATGCGATTGTTTGCGATAACAACGTGATTTTACGGTGTGTAGTAGTTATATAGTGATTGAAGTTTGTCCCTCTCATTCCTGCAGCATTAGATAGAAACAGCGAGATATTTTGAATTTCAATTTATTTTAATCTTCTTAGCGAGTGGATTCTACAGACAGGAGTAGCACAGCTATTAGGCCTCTGACGTGGTTTAAGTATCGACTACTATCAAACACGGAGACCGGGACCGACGGCTTAAACGTGCCATCCGAAGCACAGAATCCTTTTTCTTGTCAGATGATCAGGTGATTCAGCCTGCAATGTCTTAAACAAACTGGGTAAAACCTCACAAAGTGATAATTTGAGAACAAATATCAAATTTTGTGTTCCCCTCCTGGAAATCGAACCCAAGACCTCTGGATCGTAAGCCCATGGCTCTGACCACTAGACCACGCAGGCAGTTAATACAGAGTAACAATAAAGTATTACAAAATAACCACAACAGTATAAAACTTATATTATTAAGACTTAATAACTGACATAAGCTTGTGTGATTTACTTTAACAGTCATTTTAGACCGAAATCTATAATACCTAGTTGTCTGCTAGTTACACGATCATAAGATATGAGATTAGTTAATTATTTCGCGAAACTGTACATACATACATATAATCACGCCTTTATCCCTAATGGGGTAGGCAGAGCGTCAACGACCCAAACAAAGGTCGTAACGCCAGGTTTGACAAGTATTGAGGGTAATTTTAGATAGATCTGTGAATTGCTGTAGTGACAGGTTGTCAGCCCATCGCCTAAATTACAATATACTGAAACCCTCGGTTCCCTTAGCTGGCTTTTACAGCATGCCCGGGACGAAATACAATTGGCACATTATATGTTTAACTCTCGCTCCCAGGCCAGCATGGAAGAAATTTCATTTAATTGAGTTTCAGACCCGATATTATTGAGTAAAATTGTTTAATTAATAGAAGACGCATATTTTTAACACTCGGTATAGGACATCTATCTATCATGTAGAGCATGTTTATAATCTAGACTAGGAAATGCCAACGATTTTATGTCTATATTTCTTAGGAAGTAATTAATAAGGCTGGAACACCTTATAAGATTAATTACTCTTATAGTTATTTTCCTATAGCAGGATTAAAATAAGGAAGGAATTTATATGTGGCTCGCTAGTAATCACTACATAGTATAAAACAAAGTCGCTTTCTCTGTCTCTATATCCCTATGTATGCATAAACCTTTAAAACTACGCAACGGATTTTGATGCGGTTTCTTTTAACGGATAGAGTGATTCAAGAGGAAGTTTTATATGTATTATACATGCATAATATAGTGGAGAAACACTGATAATTGGGTCGCTAGTAAATACATGAAGGATACAAGGATATTAATTAATTTCATATTGAGCATTTTTATATATCTATCTATCCTAGGTCAATAAAATGTTACTTGAAACTGCTTTGAAAATCATTTAAAATTTTTATACAGGGAAAAATATATATGAATTCATGAAGAATTTTCGATCATTCAATGCTAATCAATAAAAGAGCCGGTCAATTTAGTTTATATCTAAACAAATATATTATAGAGCGTTTTCGTGATTCGGAAAGCATGCTTAACATCATTATGATTCCATAGTAGTTAAAAATCAGGCGCGTTACGTATGTCGGCAACGTCATACACATTTTACTGTTATTTGATTATACTGTGTCTTAATCTCGTAAAACTAGATTTACAATTTTCAATTTTATAGACACGTGGATATCGTTAGCATTGCATATATAAACAAACAAGCACATAAATATAAATCTGGCACCCGACATAATTCACACGTTCAGTCTTTGATTAAATAATCAAAATGTCTAAGAAAACTTAAATAAAATTCAGTAAAATAATGAAAAGAAACGTACATAGTTCCAACCATATCCATAGTAACGCATCCTAAACGGAAAAACGCGCAAAAACTTTAAATAACACTTTTCATTCACAACATCTAATACACAGTACACTGACACTGAATAATACACAATATACACTGCCAATAATATTCGAATCTAAAGTTATATTCATCCAATGCAATAAGGCAAAAAGAGACCGATATATTTTTCGATTTTCCTTTTTTATAGGTTAGTTTTTCTTTTTTCTTCAATGGCGGACTACGTTCCGTTTTACGCGGGAACGCAATCACTACTGGGAGGTGTTTAGGTGATAATGCGTCTAAACTTATATCGTATAACGCATTATAGTCCAGTGAGTTTAAACTATAATTATGCATTGAGATGCAATAATTAGTAAGTATAATTTGGCATTGTCAATTTTTGTTTTTAACAGATGCAATTTTTGATTCTGATAAAATCTAAATTTATCCTTCAGATAGATAATTGGGAAGATATAACTGAAATTAAATGAAACTTTGGAGCGCTGAAGTATGAAAAAAAAAACTGCTTTTGATTCTACATTGGTAAAGTGGGAAAACAAGGTTATTTTTATCAAAGACCTTTGTTCTTAAGGAAACCTACCTACTTTCTTAAAACAATTGAATCTCGCCTATTCTGCAGCAAATTGTATTCGGATCTGAATTAATGCAATCTGCTCCATATATTTTTCTCTAAATTGACTAGACTATTCGTGATGTAATGACATTCCTTTGCGATGATGGAAAAGGTCGACATTGTTTGTGTTTGAAAGATTTAGATCGAAAATCAATATAACAGATTTAACACGTGATTTATAATTAGGAAGTTTGTTTTGATAACAGTGATTAAGAATGATGCCAGTCTTATCAAGTTTTATAAAATTTTTTGTATAAAATCTTAGAAAAAAATAGCCATCCTTCTCTTGTACATACATACATATAATCACGCCTTTATCCCTAATGGGGTAGGCAGAGCGTAAACGACCTAAACAAAGGTCGTTCCGTCACGTCTGACAAAGTTTTGAGGGTTATTTAAGATAGATTTATAGGTATATTGCTATAATCACAGGTTGTCAGCCCATCGCCTAAATTGCGATATACTGAAACCCTCGATTCCCTTAGCTGGTTTATGCAGCATGCCCGGGACGAAATGCAGCTGGCACATTCTATATTTTTCTCTCGCTACCAGTCCAGCATGGAAGTTATGTGTCTTGTATGAGGACAGAAATTATGAAGTTTAGGTAAAATATGAGCATCGAAGAATGAATTATCCTATAATTTAGCAAGAATTGGCACCATAAGGAAAGAACAAAACATTTAAAACATGCAATTATTTAACTTAAATATTTGACTTGCCTAGTGTTAATTACAAGAATTTTAGCGAGCCGTGACAATTCTCAGAATACTTTAATCTGGGATAAGTAATTTATTCTTCAAACATTTATCGTTTTGGAATACAGCGTTTGTGCGCAGTCTTAAATTTGGTTTACACAGTTTGCTAGCTCAGATCAACTTATGTAAAGTCTAAAAAAAACCTGCCATTTTCACATACATACATATTTATTTATTTATTTAACAGTTTATTGTCCACAGAAACATACACAGTACAATTACATAGAAATCAAGACACAACAGGTACTGCTTATTTCTAAAATGAAATGTCTTACAGCAGACCTAAGAAGTGAGATAACATAAAACGTAAAGCGGATAAGACGTACATATATACATATAATCACACCTTTATCCCTAATGGGGTAGGTAGAGCGTCAACGACTTAAACAAAGATCGTTCATTTTACCCTATCATAATTTATTAAGAATTCATCTACTAGTCTATTAACTCCAGACACATACGGACAAACGTATCTGTATTCCATTATTATATTAGGGAGCTTCATTGTAATTTACACACTTCCATGCTGGACTGGGAGAGATAGAAAAACATAGAATGTTCCAGCTGCCCTTCCTCCCGGGCATGCTGTTGAAGTCAGCAAAAGGAACTCGAGGGACTCTTACAATCCAAAATTGCCCTCAATTTTGTCAGACGTGGCGAAATTACGAGGCGTTAAACGCTCTGCCTACCCCGTAAGGGCGTGATTTATGTATGTATGTATGTATTGTAATTTAGGCGATGATTGACCGACAACCTGTCCCTACCGCAATACAAATGTGCCTAAGGATTGAGGAGCCACATCAGATTTTTAAAAGACTTTTGATTCCGTTCTCTGACTTTTGATTCCGTTGAGATCTCAGATGGCTACAGTCAATCATATAAAAGAAAAACATCAGGATTGAGGAGCCAAAGAAAATTCGTTCACCAACAAAAATTACTCTGTTTTTCTATTTTAATTCTATACTGCAAAATAAAACACACCACCTGCTAAACGATCATTAGGTCGAATATTTTAATTGATAGCTCACTTCAATGGAAATTCACCTTTACAGTATAGATTGAGCAGCCATACTAAAAGTATTATATTTTCTGTAATTTCAGCGCTACAGAAGCCAACATTTTGGAAGATACTATACATAACTGCTGCTAAATGATGCAAAATTTTCAAAAATATTCATCTATTACTCAACGAGTTCCAGGTGGCTCCTCAATTAAGATGTTCAGATTGAGGAGCCACTTTTGAATTAATATAACTAGTGATATATTTTGCTGCTTAATCCAGAATTCGTGCCGCAAAATCAGCTACTTTGCTGCTAAATAATGATGAGATCAGCTTTTAAAAATCTGATGTGGCTCCTCAATCCTTACGCACATCAATACAAGAATATAGGAAAAGTTATATGACCCGTTGACGCACTGCTTGCCCCGTGAGAGATGCAGATGTGATATATACATACGTCTATACCTTATTTTATCGATTCCAGTGCAGCAACAAAGACTGCATTTATAATTATCACATCGCGAAAGGCAGATAAGACGATGCATTACCCCGCGCTCGGGTTAAATTTAGCCGCAAAGTCTATGCCATTAATTATTCCATAAACGTACTAGCTGATAACGACATCAGATAACCACGGTCAAGCTTGTATCTCTTACGGGGTGGGTAGAGCGTCACTGATCTCATTATCGCCTCAGCATTTAAAAACGAAAGATAAATGTATCAGTGATAGGTTGTCAGCGCAGGTTAATTAGTCGTTAAGCCATGACAGAGGCCAGTGCTAAGCATTAGCGGCTTGAAAACTGTGACAGCTGGGTTGGTCACTAACCTGGCAAAAGCCTAAGGATTGGGTCTGGTTTCCCTTCTGGGTTGCGAAGGTCAGATGGCAGTCGCTCTGTGTAAAAACTAGTACGCTAGTTCAATCACCTAGATAAGGTAGCCAACCCCGCAAGATACGGGATAAGGCTCGGGGGATGATAGGTTGTCAACCTGTCGTCTAAATCGAAATATACTGAGAAACATAGTCAACTGATTTCTACAGTATGCCCGGCAAAAGAATATGAAGAATATTCTGTTTTTCTATCGCTCCTGTGGTCTAGAGGTCTGAACCATGAGCTCCCGATCCGGAAGTCCTTGATTCGATTCCCAGGGGGGAACACAAAGTTGACATTTGTCAATTTATCACTTTGTTTTTCCCAGTTTGGTTATGACATTGCAGGCTGAATCACCTGATTGCCCGTAAAGAAAAAGGATTCCGTGCTTCAGAGGGCACGTTAAGCCGTCAGTCCCTTGGTATTTGCTTAAACCACGTCAGAGGCCTAACAGCTGTGCTACTAGGCGGTTTCAAAACTCTGACACTAGGGTGCATCGGTTTCATGTTCTCGAAAACCAACTCGCTAAGAAGAAAAAGATCGTTCCTAGATAATTAAATTATCTATGCCTTGAATTATTCCATAAACGTATTCTCTGATAACTATATGAGATACTGCGTGATAAGCCTGACCCTGACCAGGGTCGCGTGTAGAGGAAGGTTCCATGCTATAGTGGTCGAGATTAGTATGGTGATAGAAAAAAAAGTGTCATTGTAGGTTCCACACTTTTCTAAATTACTACTTCTTAAATTAGAAAAATAAAAGGCTGAAAATCAAAATTCTTCCATGCTGGACTGGGAGCAAGAGAAAATCATAGAATGTGCCAGCTGCATTCCCTCCCGGGCAGGCTGTAAAAACTAGCTAAGGTTTCAATAATATACTGAGGGTTTCAGTATATTATTGCAATTTAAGCGATGGGCTGACAACACTACGCTGACACAAATCTATCTTAAATAAACCTCGAAACTTTGTCAGACGTGGCGGAACGACCATTGTTTAAGTCATTTACGCTCAGCCTACCCCATCAGAAATAAAGGTGTGATTATATGTATGTATGTATTTTTTTCCTAATACGCATTATAGTTGGCGGACTATTAAGTGTTAACTATGCGATAAAAAAACCCTTTTCTCAAAACTAGAACGAAAAAACGGAGTAACGTACCCGACATTTTAGTGAAATACCACGGTAGGTAGTGGTCAAGATTTGTACAGTGAATTGGGGATAGAAAAAAGGTGTCAATGTAGGTTCACACATTTCTAAATTACCACTTCTTAAACTAGAAAAAGAAAAGGCAGTAAATCAAATGTCCCTTCCTTATATGATGTCAAAATCTAATTCTGCGTGATCTTGTTTCAATATACGTTTTAAAGTAACGTTAAAGTAACTGCCTCCGTGGCTTAGTGGTCAGAGCCTGGGCCATGGGCTTACGATCCGGAGGTCCTGGGTTCGATTTCCAGGGGGAGAATACATTAGTTGATATTTGTCATTTATCACTTTGTAAGGTTTTCCCCAGTTTGGTTAGGACATTTCAGGCTGAATCACCTGATTGTCTGAAAAGAAAAAGGATTCCGTGGTTCAGACGGCACGTGAAGCCGTCGGTTCAGGTCTTTAGTCTTTGATAGTGGTAGTTACTCAAGCCACGTCAGAGGTCTACTAGCTGAACTACTAGGCGGTTTGAAAACTCCGACATCATGGTTCATCGGTTGACTCGAGAATCCACTCGCTAAGAAGAGGTAACGTTATACTTTGTTTGGCATAAATAAAGGAGTATTCACTATTGTCATATCGTTAACTAGCGACCCGCCCCGGCTTCGCACGGAAATCAACGTGTTTCTCTACAAAATTATGCATGTATTATACATATAAACCTTCCTCTTGAATCACTCTATCCATTAAAAGAAACCGCATCAAAATCCGTTGCGTAGTTTTAAAGATCTAAGCATAAATAGGAATATAGGGACAGAGAAAGCGACTTTGTTTTATACTATGTACATACATAACATACATAAAATCACGCCTTTATCCCTTACGGGGTAGGCAGAGCATAAAACGCCTCGTGAAAGGCGCTTTCGCCACGCCTGACAAAAATTTAGGAAAATTTTAGATTGTAATGTGTATTGCTGTAGTGACAGGTTGTCAGCCCATCGCCTAAATTACAATACACTGTAACCCTCGAATCCCTTTAGCTGACTTAGCATGCCCGGGAGGAAGGGCAGCTGGAACATTCTATGTTGTCCTATCTCTCCCAGTCCAGCATGGAAGAAAATATTATACTATGTAGTGATGATAATTCAATGATCACCTCCTTTGGATACCCTTACCAATGTATCTTGTCCTCTACAAATAGAATTGTAAGACGGAGTCTCTGTAAGTATCTATTTATAGCCGGCTATCCACGGACCTCTAGCGATTATTGTATTGAGCTACGATTGACAGAGCCGTAAATACACAGAGGAGGGCCGGAGGGACATAAAATAGCGTGGCTAAGTCATAAAACACATTTTATGACGACTGTTTCAATGTAGGCTGTCTAAGATTGAATACTCATAAAGTCTAGACATTCAGTTTTCAGCGTGTTTCTCTTCATATAATGAATTATAAAAGGTGTAAGGGATAGCGTCCAGCAAATTGATAGGGGCTGAGTCAACGACACTGAACAACTATCAGGATTTTTTTTCAGGAACAGAAAAAGATAATTTTGCTTTTCCATACAAATTGTCTGATCGAGGTGAACATTTTGAATGGAAAAGCCATTATTTCTGTCATACATATACATACATACAATCACGCCTTTATCCCTAATGGGGTCGGCAGAGCGTAAACGACCCAAACATAGGTCGTCCGCCACGTCTGACAAAGTTTTGTGGGTTTTTTAAGATAGATTTGTATATTGCTGTAGTGACAGGTTGTCAGCCCATCGCCTAAATCGCAATATACAGAAACTCTCGGATCCCTTAGCTGGTTTTTACAGCATGCCCGGGACGAAATGCAGCTGGCATATTCTTTGTTTTTCTCTCGCTCCCAGTCCAGCATGGAAGAAAATATGAGAATATGAGGAAGGATTTACTGGCTTTTGCAAGTATGTCTTTTACAGTATGTCCGAAATACTTAGTACAAACACCTTTAAGTTGGGACGCCTCGGTAAGCGAGTCCAACTCGCACTTGACCGTATATTCAGGTCAGAAACAGGCAGCTAGCCAATAAAAGTCTCGACCAACGTAAGTGGGCACAAATTGGATTCAGCTGCAATGGTGCTAGACTGAGATTGGACAAAAAAGGCTAGAAAATATTTTTCACGGTGTCGAAATCCAGACTTTTGAAGAGTCTCTCTCTTTATATGCCTAGCATTTTTCCGACCTAGGAAATCCAGACTTTTGAAGAGTCTCTCTCTTTATATGCCTAGCATTTTTCCGACCTAGGAAATCCACACTTTTGAAGAGTCTCTCTCTTTATATGCCTAGCATTTTTCCGACCTAGGAAATCCAGACTTTTGAAGAGTCTCTCTCTTTATATGCCTAGCATTTTTCCGACCTAGGAAATCCACACTTTTGAAGAGTCTCTCTCTTTATATGCCTAGCATTTTTCCGACCTACGAAATCCAGACTTTTGAAGAGTCTCTCTCTTTATATGCCTAGCATTTTTCCGACCTAGGAAATCCAGACTTTTGAAGTCTCTCTCTTTATATGCCTAGCATTTTTCCGACCTAGGAAATCCACACTTTTGAAGAGTCTCTCTCTTTATATGCCTAGCATTTTTCCGACCTAGGAAATCCACACTTTTGAAGAGTCTCTCTCTTTATATGCCTAGCATTTTTCCGACCTAGGAAATCCAGACTTTTGAAGAGTCTCTCTCTTTATATGCCTAGCATTTTTCCGACCTAGGAAATCCACACTTTTGAAGAGTCTCTTTTATATGCCTAGCATTTTTCCGACCTAGGAAATCCACACTTTTGAAGAGTCTCTCTCTTTATATGCCTAGCATTTTTCCGACCTAGGAAATCCACACTTTTGAAGAGTCTCTCTCTTTATATGCCTAGCATTTTTCCGACCTAGGAAATCCAGACTTTTGAAGAGTCTCTCTCTTTATATGCCTAGCATTTTTCCGACCTAGGAAATCCAGACTTTTGAAGAGTCTCTCTCTTTATATGCCTAGCATTTTTCCGACCTAGGAAATCCACACTTTTGAAGAGTCTCTCTCTTTATATGCCTAGCATTTTTCCGACCTAGGAAATCCAGACTTTTGAAGAGTCTCTCTCTTTATATGCCTAGCATTTTTCCGACCTAGGAAATCCACACTTTTGAAGAGTCTCTCTCTTTATATGCCTAGCATTTTTCCGACCTAGGAAATCCACACTTTTGAAGAGTCTCTCTCTTTATATGCCTAGCATTTTTCCGACCTAGGAAATCCACACTTATGAAGAGTCTCTCTCTTTATATGCCTAGCATTTTTCCGACCTAGGAAATCCACACTTTTGAAGAGTCTCTCTCTTTATATGCCTAGCATTTTTCCGACCTAGGAAATCCAGACTTTTGAAGAGTCTCTCTCTTCATATGCCTAGCATTTTTCCGACCCAGGAAATCCACACTTTTGAAGAGTCTCTCTCTTTATATGCCTAGCATTTTTCCGACCTAGGAAATCCACACTTTTGAAGAGTCTCTCTCTTTATATGCCTAGCATTTTTCCGACCTAGGAAATCCACACTTTTGAAGAGTCTCTCTCTTTATATGCCTAGCATTTTTCCGACCTAGGAAATCCACACTTTTGAAGAGTCTCTCTCTTTATATGCCTAGCATTTTTCCGACCTAGGAAATCCAGACTTTTGAAGAGTCTCTCTCTTTATATGCCTAGCATTTTTCCGACCTAGGAAATCCACACTTTTGAAGAGTCTCTCTCTTTATATGCCTAGCATTTTTCCGACCTAGGAAATCCAGACTTTTGAAGAGTCTCTCTCTTTATATGCCTAGCATTTTTCCGACCTAGGAAATCCACACTTTTGAAGAGTCTCTCTCTTTATATGCCTAGCATTTTTCCGACCTAGGAAATCCACACTTTTGAAGAGTCTCTCTCTTTATATGCCTAGCATTTTTCCGACCTAGGAAATCCACACTTATGAAGAGTCTCTCTCTTTATATGCCTAGCATTTTTCCGACCTAGGAAATCCACACTTTTGAAGAGTCTCTCTCTTTATATGCCTAGCATTTTTCCGACCTAGGAAATCCAGACTTTTGAAGAGTCTCTCTCTTCATATGCCTAGCATTTTTCCGACCCAGGAAATCCACACTTTTGAAGAGTCTCTCTCTTTATATGCCTAGCATTTTTCCGACCTAGGAAATCCACACTTTTGAAGAGTCTCTCTCTTTATATGCCTAGCATTTTTCCGACCTAGGAAATCCACACTTTTGAAGAGTCTCTCTCTTTATATGCCTAGCATTTTTCCGACCTAGGAAATCCACACTTTTGAAGAGTCTCTCTCTTTATATGCCTAGCATTTTTCCGACCTAGTGCTGTGGTCCGCTTTCCGGCTTTGGCTACTCCTACGTCTTTGCATAAAAAATAAGGGAGTCTGGTATTAAGGGGGGAACATTCACTTTTCAGCGTGTTCCTCTTCATTTATTGAATTGTATATGTGTAAGCTGCCACCAGCTAAGGGATTCGAGGGTTATACGTAGTGTATTGCAATTTTAGGCGATGGGCTGACAACCTGTCACTATAGCAATATACTCGTACATCGTAATCTTCTGTAATAACCAGAGGTCGGAAATTCGGGTGCAAAAAAAGTAAAAACCCACTGTTGGAGCTACTAAGAGTTGCTACAACCACCTTTTTCAAGATTTTTAGGGCCCCAGTTTATTTTTCTTTATTAAATTGTTTTAGTAATGTCAATGTGTTCTTTGCGTCAATATAAGTCGAAACTGTTTGCAATTTTTTTTAATATTTGTTTTAATTTGAAAGATAAAAGTAGAAATGAGTTTTCAATGTACTGAAAAATATTAAAAATATAAAAATATCGTTTGATTGTTTGATATTTTTATTGAATATATATTAAATGCTTTTATTATTATTTATTACACAAAAAATTTAATGGGGCCCTCGGGAGCCCAAAAGCGTTATATTTCTTTAAAAAAAATTGCGGAGAAAATTAAAATTAAAATTCGTATTTGGCAAGGTTAAGACAAGATAAACGCTTTTTACTCTTGTAATTTTTTCTATACGGTTGATAGTTTCAGGATAAATTGATGTTGAAGTTAGCAGGACACAATCGTTCAAAACCAAGCAAAGTAGTGGTTTTTATGGTGAAATCGTCTAGGTTAAGAAGAGATAGGCAAGGCACTTCTCTTTCTTGTTATTTTTTCTCTACGGTTGACAGTTTCACAGTGAATTGATGTTAAAGTTGTTAGGACAATTTTTGGGCCTCTCTCTTTGAGTATGTGCGACAAGGTCAGCATATTGACTGTATCTGCCTAAGTGCTTTTAGGATGTATTGTCTTAATTTTTGGTTTGTAAAATATGGCAAGTACACAAAATCAAAAGTGTATTACATGTAACCTAGTATCAAGTATTTTCTCTGATATACTTATTGGAAACCGGCTAACCCAGGGAGGGTTTCAGTATTGTATTTTAAACGATGGGCTGACAACCTGTCACTATAGCAATATACAAATCCACCTGGAATGACCCTCAAAATTTGTCAGACGTGGCGGAACGACCTTTGTTTAAGTCGTTTACGCTCTGCGTACCCCATTAGAGATAAAGACGTGATTATATGTATGTATGTACTTATTTATAAAATATAAAATAAAGACGAA
Source organism: Scrobipalpa costella (assembly GCA_949820665.1). Lineage (NCBI taxonomy): Eukaryota > Metazoa > Arthropoda > Insecta > Lepidoptera > Gelechiidae > Scrobipalpa > Scrobipalpa costella. Next base: position 3,062,764 of record OX463320.1, on the reverse strand, counting down.
TCCGGTAAAATTCTTTTTATATATATATGCGAGTGCTTGACTGGTCTTATTTTAAGGATTTAGGTGCTTACAATGAACCTTAATAGTTTCACAACGAAAGAAAAAAGTATAGTAATGTTTAAGCAGTAAAACGCTTTGGGGCCTTCAGGCCCAAAAAATGTGTCCAGGGAATTTGAACATCAATTCACTGTGAAACTGTCAACCGTAGAGAAAAAAATCTTTCTTGAAAGAGAAGTGCCTATCTCTTCTTAACCTAGCTGATTTCACCATAAAAACAACTACTTGGCTTGGTCTTGAACAATTGTGTCCTACTAACTTCAACATCAATTTACCCTGAAACTATCAATCGTAGAGAAAAAATGACATAAGTAAAAAGCGTTTATCTTGTCTTAACCTTGCCAATTACGAATTTAAATTTTAATTTACTCCGCAATTTTTTTTAAAGAAATAAAACGCTTTTGGGCCCCCGAGAGCCCCATTAAAATTTTTGTGTAAAAGTAATAAAATCATCGTAGAAATCATTTCTAAATGGTATTCAATAAAAATATCAAACAATCAAATTATATTTTTAGATTTTTAATATTTTTCAGTACATTGAAAACACATTTCTACTTATATCTTTCAAATTAAAACAAATATAAAAAAAAATGCCAAACACTTTCGACTTATATTGACGCAAAGAACACATTGGCATTACTAAAACAATTTAATAAAGAAAAATAAACTGGGGCCCTAAACATCGTGAAAAAGGTGATTGTAGCAACTCTCAGTAGCTCCAACAGTGGGTTTTTACTTTTTTTGCACCCGAATTTCCGACCTCTGGTAATAACCCTCAAAACTTGTCAGACGTGGCGGTCGTTTTTGCTCTGTCTACCCCATTAGGGATAAAGGGGTGACTTTATGTATGTTTGTATGTATAAGGTACACGCATACCAAATTTCATCCTTGCTTCCGGATGGGACCATACCGCCATACTCAATCGGACTAAGGAATCTCACCACGACATAGTATCTGAGAATATGAGGAAGGATTTACTGGCTTTTGCAAGTATGTCTTTTACAGTATGTCCGACATACTTAGTACAAACACCTTCAAGTTGGGACGCCTCGGTAAGCGAGTCCTACTCGCACTTGACCGTATATTCAGGTCAGAAACAGGCAGCTAGCCAATAAAAGTCTCGACCAACGTAAGTGGGCACAAATTGGATTCAGCTGCAATGGTGCTAGACTGAGATTGGACAAAAAAGGCTAGAAAATATTTTTCACAATGTCGAAATCCAGACTTTTGAAGAGTCTCTTCGTATGCCTAGCATTTTCTCGACCTATTGCTATGGTCCGCTTTCCGGCTTTGTCTACTCCTTACGTCTTTGCATAAAAAATAAGGGAGTCTCGGATCAAAGGGGGGACGGAGGGAAACATCTACTTTTCAGCGTGTTCCTCTTCATTTATTGAATTATATATGTATAAGCTGCCACCAGCTGAGGGATTCGAGGGTTATACGTAGTAAATTGCAATTTTAGGCGATTGGCTGACAACCTGTCACATACATACATATAATCACGCCTTTATCCCTAATGGGGTAGGCAGAGCGCAAACGACCCAAACAAAGGTCGTCACGCCACGTCTGACAAAGTTTTGATTGTTATTTAAGATAGAATTCTAGGTATATTGCTGTAGTGACAGGTTGTCAGCCCATCGCCTAAATTACAATATACTGAAACCCTCGGATCCCTTAGCTGGATTTTACAGCATGCCCGGGAGGAAATGCAGCTGGCACATTCTATGTTTTTCTCTCGCTCCCAGTCCAGCATGGAAGTAAACCTGTCACAATAGCAATATACATAATCTTCTGTAATAAACCCTCAAAACTTATCAGACGTGGCGGAACGACCTTTGTTTAGGTCGTTCTCACACATCAGGTTTTTTTTTTCAGGAAGTGCAAAAGAATATTTTGTTTTTCCGTACTAATTGTCTGATCTAGGTGGCCATTTTGTATGAGAAGGTCAAATTTTATATTCATTTTCTGAATGAATTTTCTGGCGTAAGTTGTTCAGTTTCGTTGACCCAACCTCTATCAGATTGCGGGACGCTGTCCCTTACACCCGGTATAGAATCTTTTCTAATAGGGAGATGATGCCCTTCAGATATGAAAGATTAAGTGTAGATATCGAAAACGCATAAAACAACTGTATTAGTAATTTGAACGCAATTGTAATTTATTGTAAATGCCACCTGAAGGGATTGGAGGGTTTCAGTATATTGTAATTTAGGGGATGGGCTGACAACCTGTCACTACAGCAATATACCTACAAATCTTTCTAAAATAACCCTCAAATCTTTGTCAGACGTGTCGGAACGACCTTTGTTTGGGTCGATTACGCTCTGCCTACCCCATTAGGAATCATCATCATCATCATTCGCTTGCCCTTATCCCATTTACTTGGGGTCGGCGCAGTACGTTTTCTTCTTCCATTCATCCCTGTCAGCCGTCAATTCAACACTCACACCTGTTTTAGACCCATTAGGAATAAAGGCGTGATTATATGTATGTATGTATGCCGAATCGAATTCGCATACGAAAGTGTAACATTCGCATACCAGATTGTATGAAAATCACATGCAAAAGTTACTCTATCGTATACGCATTAGCTTTCGACCGGTTCAAAAAATACGGATATGAAATGAAAGCAAAAATGTAGATATCAAAAACGCATGAAACAACTGTACAAGCAATTTGACCGCAACAGTACCCTATATATATAGTAACCAGGACCCAATCATGATCATTGTCGGTGATCGTTAGAGTTCAGAGCGGCACCTTAACAGCCAATTAGACTGACCTCTGACCAGACGAGGTCGCGAATATTACGTAAGGTACAGCACTGGGAAATCGTTCCAGGTTTTGTATGAATCGACGGGTCGTCTTGTACTACATATGTCGCTACAGTCCACTTTTGGACACATGCTGTATGGGCCCGCCAATTATATTAGGAAAATTCAGTAACTACCTCCGTGGTCTAGTGGCTAGTGCCATGGACTCCCGATCCGGAGGTCCTGGGTTCGATTCCCAGGGGGGAAACACAAAGTTGATATTTGAGAATTTATCACTTTGTGAATTTTTCCCCAGATTGGTTAGGACATCGCAGGCTAAATCACCTGATTGTCCGAAAAGAAAAAAACGATTTCGTGCTTCGGAGGGCACGTTGAGCCGTCGGTCCCGGTCGCTGTCTTTGATAGTGGTCGTTACTCAAACCATGTCAGAGGCCTGTTAGTTGTGCTACTAGGCGGTTTAAAAAACTCTGACACCAGGGTTCATCGGGTCGATAGACTCGATACCCACTCGACAGAATGGACACATCTTAGAAAATGGGGAGGACGGGCACTATCTACGTCTAAAGAAATGGAATAAAGGCAGAGAGGCCTTTGACCAGTAATAATATCACCCATGCATGTAAAGTTGAACAAAAAAATACTTCCATGCTGGCCTGGTCATTTTTTCTCGGACATGCTGTAAAAACCAGCTCAGGATCCGAGGGTTTCAGTATATCGTAATTTAGGCGATGGGCTGACAACCTTTCGCTACAGCAATATCTACAAATCTATCTTGAATAACCCTCAAAACTTTGTTAGACGAGGCGGAACGACCTTTGTTTAGGTCGTGTACGCTCTGCCTACCCTATTAGGGATAAAGGCGTGATTATATGCGTGCATGCATGTATGTATAAAAAAAATTCATAGATTAATTGATAAGACCAGTTCACCTCATAAACCTTATGGAAAACCACAGGACATGACAAAGGGCGTAAGGGCGACACGTGTGTATGTAGTTTTTAGCCCACGTGTGTATGTAGCTATGGGCTAAATGCGCAAAATCCAAAGTATAGAATAACTGACTGCATAGTCTAGTGGTCTGAGCCTTGAGCTCCCGATCCGGAGGACCTGAGTTCGATTCCGTCAGGGACACAGAAACTTGAAGTTTGTAATTTTTGGCTGATTCACTGGATGGTCTGTCGAGAATTTCGATAAAAAGGATTCCGCGATTCAGAGGGCACGTTAAGCTATCTGTTTTAATTTGTATTTGATAGTGGTCACTACACAAACTATTGCAGACGCCTATAAAAGCCAATAATTAGGCCAATTTAAATAATCTGTCACTAGGGTTAACTGCCTCCGTGGTCTAGTGGCTAGTGCCATGGACTCCTGATCCGGTGGTCCTGGGTTCGATTCCCAGGGGGGAAACACAAATTGATATTTGAGAATTTATCACTTTGTGAATTTTTCCCCAGTTTGGTTAAGACATTGCAGGCTGAATCACCTGATTGACCGAAAAGAAAAAGATTCCGTGCTTTGGAGACCACGTTAAGCCGTCGGTCCCGGTCGCTGTCTTTGATAGTGGTCGTTACTCAAACCATGTCACAGGCCTGATAGTTGTGCTACTAGGCGTTTTAAAAACTCTGACACCAGGTCGATAGACTCAATGCTCACTCGACAGAAGAAGAAGACTAGGGTTATAATTTGCAAGAAATTTTCTCATTATTTAATAAATTCATAGGTTAGGTCACCGCCTCCAAGAAGACAATACAATGTAATGGATCAGTGACGTATCTACATTTTACTGCAACATTTTGCGCATCAGTTTTTCTACACGTGTTTAACAGGCCCATCATCCATCGCGTCCTGCGAACCATTAGGGTCAGTGCACATAGACATAATGATGATCCTAGCGACCGATTTCGACTCCTAGTCGGGACAGAACATCTTCACACAAATAACAACTTGCTTTGCTTCTTTGCTGCACTGGGAGTGATAAAAAAACGTAGAATGTGCCAGCTGCATTTCTTCCCGGGCATGCTGTGAAAAAAATAATAAAAAATATGGCTTTTACTTGGGCAATTTGAATGGGATAGTACATAATTTTCTGTCATGCTGGACTGGGAGCGAGAGAAAAACGTAGAGTGTGCCACCTGCATTTCCTCCCGGGCATGCTGTAAAGATCCGAGGGTTACAGTACATTGCAATTTAGGCGATGGGCTGACATACTTATCACTACAGCAATATACATAAAAATCTATCTTAAATAACCCTCAAAACTTTTTAAGAAGTGGCGTAACGACCTTGATTTAAGTCGTTTACGCTCTGCCTACCCCATAAGGGATAAAGGCTTGATTATATGTATGAATGTAGTACATAATTTATACTTATTTATTATTTATTTACTGTTTGTTGTACACAAGTAACATGAGAATGACAATACACAAGGAGTAACGACACAACAGGGTACAGCTTATTTCTACTAAGAAATTTCCTCCAGCTGACCTACGGAAGTGAGACTTAAATTGAGAGGCAAATTAATTATTATACTTCATTTCCTGGAAAGGTTTCTTCTAGAAACTGTCTCCCTTACATCTTGTATGAAAAGAGTAAACATTATGTAGCAAACAGACAGTTTTACGACTCAACTAGATAGATTAAATGTAGACAACAATAATACCTTTCTCCAACAAATCCTGGTTACGGCACCGTTTCGTACAAAAATTGGAATACTGCCAAAATACCTCCCAGAACTAACTACTTTCCGAAACTATGTTCCTATAAAATAAGCCTTCATGAAAAATCGTTGTCGAGTGTAGAGCAATGAGATATTTTAAAACGTGCCTTCAGATTTCTTCCGTGCTGGACTGGGAGCGAAAGATAAACATCGAATGTGCCAGCTACATTTCCTCCCGGGCATGCTGTAAAAACCAGCTAATGGATCCGAGGGTTTCAGTATATTGCTATTTAGGCGATGATCTGACAACCTGTCACTACAGCAATATAACTACAAATCTATCTTAAACAACCCGACGTGGCGGAACGACCTTTGTTTAGATAGTTAACGCTCTGCCTACCCCATTAGGGATAAAGGCGTGATTATATGTATGTGTGTATGTAATTCATGACATAACAGAAAAGGAACGGCAATAATTTTAGTTATAGTTAAGTAGAGTTCTTATCGAATTGCCCTTGTTGTAGTATCACACTGGAAATCATCCCAAATTTGATATTTTCACCTTTCCCCGTGAGAATCGAACTTATTACTTCAGCACCGGGAGCCCAAAGCTCAGATCACTAGGCCATAGAATAGAGGCTTTATTGTACTTTTAAAGAATAATTTCATAATTCTAGCCATCAATCTCCGAATTTTCCAGACGCTACCGCAAACGGAGTTACTAAAATAAAGTCTAGATTTTATCTTGACTGATTATAGGTAGCCCGTGGAAATACTAAAGCACTAAACAGCCATACAAAGTACAAGGCCTAAGTTCACAAGGTTTGTCGTAAAGGTCGTTAGCCTGATACGTCATAAAAACGTGTTATAAATATCTAGCAATTGACCGCGACTATAAACGCATATTTTTGGAAAATCTAGTGTATTTGTATCACTAGAAAGCTAGAGTTATAATTTTTTATACATGTATAGGCATTTTTCTAAATATCTTATCTCTACAGATAAACCTATAATATAAAAGTTAGTCACATAAAAAAGACCAATAATTAATTATTTTAAATTTTCTAGTTAGTCTAATCTTTACGTAATTACGTTATGATTTGTTTTTAGGCCCCGTTTCGTTCACACGGCTAAATAAACAAAGAGAAAGAACAAGGCAGTTGACGAACTTAATCGACCTCTCTTTTCATCAAGTAAGATTACATCCTTTGCCGGGTAATGTCTCTATCTCAAAACGTCCCTTTCGCATAATGTTTAGCAAATTTCTCTTACGCAAAATCTCACTTTTAGATTGATTTTGAGATTTTTTGCAAAAGGGACATTTTGCGACAATGACGATAACATTAGCTCTAGACAGAGGCATAGATTAAATAAAGTCTGTCAATTGAATTAGTCATTTAATAATCAAGTGCAACTCACCTGTCCATATCGAGACGAAGCTAAATGCACGTTCCTGCTCTTGAGAGAGAAGTCCGGTCTCTTCCCGAGGCCGTAGCCACTCTTGTTCTGAGATAAGAACTTCTTCGGTCTATCCAGTCTCTCCGTAGACCCATCACTCTCTTCTTCACGTTTCGAAGTAGACGGTATACCCCTATATGCACCTCTAGTTCCACGTATAGTCTTCTCCGGACTCTTATCCTGTTTTCTGGTGATAAGATTGTCTTTCCGCTGTTTGCTATTCCGTATTGTCGCCGTATTGGACGACATATTGTCCATTTTGGTGCATCAACTAGATAGGGGCCTCTTGATACAAATATAATAAATATCCATTGTAATTAAAAATAAAGATTCGATATCATTTTCTGTATAAACTCAATATCATCTATAGAATACATGGGTTTGCTAAAAAATATAACGATTATGTATTTTAAAGCTAAATAATTAAATATTTTGTTTAAATAAATAGCTAGCTTAGTTCCGTCTTCTGATTCTCTCTCTGATTGGCATTCTACTAACACCGTCCGGCGCGCATTTCTAAGCTATGAAAAAATATTTATAATCTAAAAGTAACAGTCTTGAGGAAGATTTTGGAAAGTTCTTGCAGAGTTGGATTTTTGCTGATGTTATCTGGAACAATGGAAAACAAATATTATTAAAAAACATTCCAATAGGTTTTCATCATAAGTATGCCAAAATGCATATTTCAAATAAGTAAGACAATATGATATGCCTTGTCGCTAGGTACAATTTACGTCCCCAAAAACATGGCTGTTATTTTTATTTGCAAGCCAGCTAGCATCTATTTTAGACCTAAAATAATAGAAATAGCCACAAGAGTGGACTGTTTAGATACGTTGATAATCTGGATTCAGTTTAAGATCCTCAATGCATAATTCAGAATAGGCATGCGAAGAGTGGAGGGTGCCGTGCGATACGCGAGGACTGACCAGGACTGAGGGAATGTTGGAATCCATGGCAACTATATTTTAAGAAAACATTTTCATACATACTTACAAATAATCCCTAATGTAATGCATAGCGTAAACAACCTAAACAAGGGTCGTTACGCCACGTCTGACAAAGTTTTGAGGGTTATTTAAGATAGATTTGTAGGTGTATTGCTGTAGTGACGGGTTGTCAGCCCATCGCCTAAATTACAGTATACTGAAACCCTCGGATCCCTTAGCTGGTCTTTACAGCATGCCCAGGAGGAAAAGCAGCTGGCACATTCTATGTTTTACTCTCGCTCCCAGGCCAGCATGGAAGTAAAAAACTGAGAAAAATAATGCTCCAAATCTCTACTGGTCACAACCAGTATGAGCCAATCAATCAAAATCAGATTTAAAAGTTAATACTATCTTTACAAAACAGACAATGATAAATTTTATCAAAATGAGTTCATTGTATGGTGGATGATTTCTTTAAAAAGTGGATGTTTGGACCTAATCATAAGATCATAAAAAAAACGTCATTTTCATGAGAAATAAATTAAATAAATATTTTTTAAGTCTTCTTACAACATTGAAAAAGGTTTGAGGTAATATTGATTGATCACTTAATGTTTTAAAAATTGTATTAAAGTAATTGATCATTTATTATATTAATAATGTCTATTAAGTCTTTCAATAATTGATAACAATTACAGTAACATAGTAAGTTAATACATACATACATATAATCACGCCTTAATAACTTATTTAAAAACTTGGAATTGTTTTAAAGGTCTGACGGAGTATTAAAATCTCATACAAACATATTTAGTTTAGTTAAACAGTAAAACTAAAAGTAACCAAACTTCGTAAACATGACCATCACCTCCCTAGCATTATCCCGTATCTTACGGGGTTGGCTTCCTAATCTAGGGGATTGAACGAGGGTACTGGTTTTTACACAGAGCGACTGCCATCTGAGTATGGTGAGGTCCGAGGCTTTCAGTATATTGTAATTTAGGCGATGGTCTGACAACCTGTTGCTATAGCAATATACATACAAATCTATCTTAAATAACCCTCAAAACTTTGTCAGATGTGGTGGAATGTTTGGGTTGTTTAAGCTCTGCCTACCCCGTTAAGGATAACATACATACATACAATCACGCCTTTATCCCTAATGGGGTAGGCAGAGCGTAAATGACCTAAGTAAAGGTCGTTTCGCCACATCTGACAAAGTTTTGAGGGTTATTTAACATAAGATTTGTACGGATATTGCTGTAGTGACAGGTTGTCAGCCCATCGCCTAAATTGCAATATACTGAAACCCTCGGAACCCTTAGCTGGTTTTTACAGCATGTTCAGGAGGAAATGCAGCTGGCACATTCTATGTTTTTCTTTCGCTCCCAGTCCAGCATGGAAGAAAAGGATAAAGGCGTGATTATATGTATGCATGTTTAACGCATTATCATAATTCATCAGTACACTTATCAAGCGTAGCCATCTAAATGATAGCTGTCAGAGAAATCAATGTCAGGCCAGATTATCTTGTACGAGTTATATGCAACAGCTGTATGTAAAATGTTGCACTACTTTCAGTTGGCTCCATGGTCTAGTGGTCAGAGCTATGGGCATGCGCTCTGGAGGTCCTGGGTTCGATTCCCAGGAGGGAACATAATAGTTGACATTTGGAAGTTTATTACTTTGTGAGATTTTTTCCAGTTTGGTTAGGACAATGCAGGCTGAATCACATAATTGTCTGAAAAGATAAAAGATTCCCTGCTTCTGAGGGCACGTTAAGCAGTCTGTCCCTGTCTCTGTCTATGATAGCGGTTGTTATTCAAACCACATCAGAGGCCTTATAGCTGTGTTACTTAGAGGTTTGAAAACTCTGACACCAGGTTTCATTGCTTGTTGTTCGACTTGAGAATCCACTTGCTAAGAAGAATTATAATGTAATTTAGGCAATGGGCTGACAACCTGTCACTACAGCACTATACCCACAAATATATCTTAAATAACTCTCATAACTTTGTCAGAAGTGGCGAAACTTTTGCTCTGCCTACCCCATTAAATAACATAATATTGGATAAAGGCGTGATTATATGTATGTATGTACTTTTAAACTTATCAAACAGTCACTTAGATTTTAATGATAGAACTTTAGTTTGTCAGTTTCTTAAATATTCTAATATGAAGATGCATTCTATGAGTAGTGGTTGTATAAATAGTAAATAGGGTTTTTCATTACTATATTTTCTTATGTAAATTTATGAGAAAATCATGCAATACCATGTAACTATTGAAATAATACTAGTTTAATTGGTTAATTGGCGAGTGTGAGTGGGAATGTTGGAAGGGGAAGACCACGACGAACGTACCACAATCAAATCGGAGACTTTCTAGGGAAAGGTCAGTTCAGGAATACCCTAAACCGACGAGCGTGCATGAAAAGATTGATGAATGTAGATGAAGCGAAAGAAGTTTGCAAGGATCGTAGCAAATGGAAGGATGTGATCTCTGCCTACCCCTCCGGGAAAGAGGTGTGACGTTATGTATGTATGTATGTAATTGGCTAATTTAAATAGATTTAAGGCATGAGTCATAATTATTATTGGAAAAAAGTTTTTATTTTATAACTGTTTTCTATTTACACAACACAAAGTGATGAATCAAAACAAATCAGTTCTAAGATAAGTTATAAATACTTGGGAATTTTGGCTGCTAACTTTTCAAAGAAATTTGAAACAAATAAAGATTTTGTGGTAAAATCAAAGTTATTCATAATCATACGTGAAAGAACAGTAGTAATATAGTTGTTGGCAGATAACTGCAACACTGCAGACTCATGTAATGAGAGTATCAATGCATTATTCAAGTCCAAGGACTGTTTACATGATGCAAACTGTCATATTACAAAAACACCTACCTACCCACAGCACTCTGACACTGATTGATAGAAGATGATCCAAGATTGCAGCACATGACCAACGAATGGGGTCCACTAATATCTTTATTTACAAACTAAGGCCTCAATATACATGTTGCATTGTTTATAGCCGCGACGAAGTTCCGATATGCGATATTACGCTAATGATGACACGTACAACTGTCAAAACGCTGCAGGCAACCGAAAATTGCGAGGTCAGCAGTCCATAACCCCGCACTGGGCCGCGCAACGAGATCTACACGACACAATTAACGATCTTCAGCCGGCACGGGAGACCAATGTCACAAGATTACCACGAGAAACTGTAAGGAGAACACACGGTGCACCCCGCGCCCCTACGGCACGTCAGGCCTCCCCCGGGCACCGCACTCACGCTATTTACTGTTTTATTTAGAGACGTGCTAAAATCTGCAGACATCTACCGTTCTAATGCAGCCCGAATGGCGCATAGCTGAACAAAGCTGAATAAATAGAGTAAAAAACTGAAATGACAGATCGACTAGCTCACCGAGTGATAATTGAGGCGAGGAATGCGTTTTGTAACTCCGCATCAGCATCGTCGGCTGCGTCAACTATTTTATCTACATACAACGAGTACTTTAGCTAAATTGATATTGGATTCTATAAATACTTACAAATAAAAATCTGGAAATCACACCATTGTTTTTTTCTTCTGCACAATCGGAAAATCGGTGTTGCTGTTCTAGAAAAAAAAATGCTGCAGAGAAAAAGTAGGTCATCAATCGATCACTTGGCCTGGCTTTCTTCTCTAACTTTCACTTTTCTTTCACAAATAGCAATTTCAGATGTGATGATTTGATTTGCTTAAATTACTTATGTCGAGGAACACAAACTAAAAGTATATGAGACACAAAGTGAAGGTGTTCAATAGGATTTCAATAATTAAAATAAGAAAATGGAAAAAGATATTCTGATCCATTTATGAACTTACCTTAACTTACAGAATCATTCTTTTAGCTCTCCTTTTTACATTTATGAAATATTTATCATAAAAATATTCCTATACAACATACTTGGAAAATTAGAGAAATACGTAAGATTTTTCATATACTGGCAATACCATATACTACGTTCCGTTCTACGTTCGAAATATTTTCACGACGTCACGAGAAAAGCAAAAATGCCATTTGACCTTACCATTAATAAACAAACCTTCATTAGTAATTGCAGTCGTAAGCTATTAAAATAGGTTATCTTTTGCGGAGAGCTTTTATGGCCACTAAATATATTGAAAAATACATGCCTTTCAACTTTCAAAAAATAAACTGTGTAAAAAGGAGTCATGTCGTAGTTTTCGTTCATAAATATCATGTGTCAATTTTTGACAGTCATAAAATATTAAAACAATATTTTTTTTCTGGGTTTTTTGATTTACTGATTTAATTTGACAAGCAAAAAATGCAATTCAATAATCATTTTCTTTATATTTATACTAAGTGATCAAGCAATCATAAAATAAAAATTTTCCTTTAATTTTCTTTTTCAGTTTTAATTTCCAATTTCTAAACGAAAAGTTGTGATGTCGATTGTGTACATGGCATATTTCTAATTTTTATGATTTTTACGTTAATTATGGATTGAATAATTAAATAAACAATTTATTATAACACCATGGCGTTCGTGAGTGCTGTTACCGGCGATGACTCCACGAAGAAATTCATGGAAGTCCTACAAAACGACTTCAGGACACTGAGTTTGGAAACCAAGAAGAAATATCCTCAGATAAGAGAGGTTTTTATCTTTTTATTTCTAATATCTGTTCAATGTACAGTTAACACACCTATCTATCCACTAGATAATACTTCGAGACGATTGCACTTAGATAAAAGCTCAAAAAATAGATTAGCAATCCACCCCAATTTGCCTGCCTACTTAACTAAATAAACAATTAAAACTGGTATTTATTGATCCTGTTTACGTATATACAGCCTGAAATGTTTAAATAAGCTAGGTTTACTAGCGTTTTACCACATCTGTCTTAAATAGTAATACCAGAAAAGTTAAATAGGGATTAACATATAAATCCAATAAGAAATGTATGGGTCAACCACTGTATTCTAGTATCATACAGATTTAAAATACAGAATCAGTTCAAATTCAAACTAACGCCATTCATTTATAATTATTTCCCCAAAATATTCAACCCCACCATAAAGTTGCACTTTTATTCCTAAGTCAAGCAGCTTTATAAAGATGAAGTATTTTCCTATGCTCTTTTTAGTATTAGTGCTAAACAAACAATGCAATAGGTGTCACTATCATGTAGATAATTTCGTCCAGGAGGCTTATTGCATAGCTAGTTCTATAATTTAAAATCTGTTTTGCAATAATACATACATATTATCACGCCTCCTAATGGGGTAGGCATAGCGTAAACAACCTAAACAAAGGTCGTACCGCCTCATCTGACAAAGTTTTGAGGATTATTTAAGATAGATTTGTAGGTATACTGCTGATGTGACTGGTTGTCAGCCCATCGTCTAAATTGCAAAATACTGGATCCCTTAGCTGGTTTTTACAGGAAATGCAGCTGGCACATTCTATGTTTTTCTCTCGCTCCCAGTCCAGCATGGAAGAAAATAATTTTCAAGTGCATCTTCAAAGGCTTCTGACAAAAATAAATTTTTGTTCCAGGCATGTGATGAAGCAATCGAGAAGTTGCAACTGGCCTCAAACAACCCCCAAGCCTCGCTGTACGGAGTGGTCAATCAGATATTGTACCCATTAGTGCAGGGATGTGAGTCTAAGGACTTGAAAATTATAAAGGTAGGTTATAAATAAAAAATTATAATGGGCACTCACTTTGGAATTTGGAGTCCCTTCATCGGGTTGAGTGCTTATGTCCCGAATCATGTTGTGAAGTACGCGTTCCTAAGTAAGTGCCCATTATTAAATTTTATTAAGAATGTCTCACTTCAGTTTAAATAGTTTGAAGGCTGGTAATTTTTTTTATAGTATACCAAAACACATTGCCGTTAGTGACCGTTTATTCTAATTTTTTCTTCCTGTTACTACAACGAACTATGAATCGTTAATTTATAAGGTTCTAAATTATCTTAATTACTATAAATTGATTCTATTTAACAGGTTTTTCGATTTTCTGTGTTTTTAGTGATTTTTTATTTTTAATAATGTGGGCGCGCCACTTTGCTAGTATTGTCACCATAAGAAATCCTATTTAAAAATAATGGATGCTTCTTCATTATTGTTCATTTATATCCAAAGGAAAGGCCTTTATATTTTTCCAGTCCAGTTGTATAATTGTATATATAATTCATATCTAGAAACTGAGCCTTGAAAGTTGTAAATACAGTTAGTAGTAGCCTTGAAGAATTCACAACAATCCAATTAACATTGTACTGTTATATTACATATCTGTTCTGTTACATTGTATTGCATTTAGAATAGCAAGTATTGGATGATATAATAACTCTTGATTTCTAATTATAATCTAAACCAACGACCCGCCCCGGCTTCGCACGGAAATCATCAGTGTTTCTCTACTATATTATGCATGTATTATACATATAAACCTTTCTCTTGAATCACTCTATCCATTAAAAGAAACCGCATCAAAATCCGTTGCGTAGTTTTGAAGATCTAAGCATACATAGGGATATAGGGACAGAAAAAAACGACTTTGTTTTATACTATGTAGTGATAATAGCTTTTGTCCACATTATATATTTTTGATCCCCAAAGGTATAAACCTCCTCCATCATTTTCCACTCTTCCTCTTCATTTCCCATGGGAATACTATATATTCTCTCAGTTAAAACTAACAGCTATATTACTATTGCTACAAGCTAACATAACTTTCGAATGCGGAAAGAAAGATTGGTTTAAATATTAGTCCAGATTTTGTGACACTGTTATAAATATAGGAAGCTTTTTTTCTTTACTGTAGATTCAAGTAAAAGCTAGGGCACGAAAACTCACCATAGCGAAAAATAATGATTTCCCGCGGCAAAGTGCGATTAACTGCCGCGGCGACCATGTGGGATATTTTTTTCACAACAGCTTTCCTATTTTCCAGTTCTGCCTTGGCACAATCCAAAGATTGATAGCACAGCAAGGCATCGACGCTAAAGGTGCTCGGCACGTGGTGGACTGTCTTTACAACCTTGGGCAAGCTGGTTTTCTGGAGCTGAAGCTGCTGCAGACTGCCGCTTTACTGATGACCACGTCTGACCTCGTGCATGGAGACACCTTGGCCAGGGTAAGATAAGACGAAAGATGAATGAGTTAGTGTGTTACGCGAGTGAAGCAAGCGTGTCAATGCACTAAATATGAATGAATCAATACGTTATGCGAGCGAAACAAGCGTTTCAATGCACGAAATATTGATAAATCAATACATGTTAATGCAAGAAATATGGATGAACCAATACATTATGCGAGCGAAGCGAGCGTATCATATCACAAACTATGAATGAATCAATGTGTTATGTGAGTAAAGCAAGAGTGTAAATGTACGAATTACGAATGAATCAATACTTTATGCGAGCGAAGCGAGCGTGCCAATGCTCGAAATATGAATGAATCAATATGTTATGCGAGCAAAGCGAGCGCATCAACACAAGAAATATGAAGGAATCAATACGTTATGCGAGCGAAAAACGCAAATCTGTAAACTGAAGGCGTGTAATGTGTATTCTTCCAGACGATGGTGATGTGTATGAGGATGGTGACGGGCAGTGAGGCGCGCGACGTGAGCACCAGCCACGCGGCCGCCGCCACCGTGCGCCAGCTGGTGGCGCTGGTGCTGGAGAGGGCCACGCATGAAGCTGAAGGTATGACATCAATATAGCGGGCAGTGAGGCGCGCGACGTGAGCACCAGCCACGCGGCCGCCGCCACCGTGCGCCAGCTGGTGGCGCTGGTGCTGGAGAGGGCCACGCATGAAGCTGAAGGTATGACATCAATATAGCGGGCAGTGAGGCGCGCGACGTGAGCACCAGCCACGCGGCCGCCGCCACCGTGCGGCAGCTGGTGGCGCTGGTGCTGGAGAGGGCCACGCATGAAGCTGAAGGTATGACATCAATATAGCGGGCAGTGAGGCGCGCGACGTGAGCACCAGCCACGCGGCCGCCGCCACCGTGCGCCAGCTGGTGGCGCTGGTGCTGGAGAGGGCCACGTATGAAGCTGAAGGTATGACATCAATATAGCGGGCAGTGAGGCGCGCGACGTGAGCACCAGCCACGCGGCCGCCGCCACCGTGCGCCAGCTGGTGGCGCTGGTGCTGGAGAGGGCCACGCATGAAGCTGAAGGTATGACATCAATATAGCGGGCAGTGAGGCGCGCGACGTGAGCACCAGCCACGCGGCCGCCGCCACCGTGCGCCAGCTGGTGGCGCTGGTGCTGGAGAGGGCCACGCATGAAGCTGAAGGTATGACATCAATATAGCGGGCAGTGAGGCGCGCGACGTGAGCACCAGCCACGCGGCCGCCGCCACCGTGCGCCAGCTGGTGGCGCTGGTGCTGGAGAGGGCCACGCATGAGGCTGAAGGTATGACATCAATATAGCGGGCAGTGAGGCGCGCGACGTGAGCACCAGCCACGCGGCCGCCGCCACCGTGCGCCAGCTGGTGGCGCTGGTGCTGGAGAGGGCCACGCATGAGGCTGAAGGTATGACATCAATATAGCGGGCAGTGAGGCGCGCGACGTGAGCACCAGCCACGCGGCCGCCGCCACCGTGCGCCAGCTGGTGGCGCTGGTGCTGGAGAGGGCCACGCATGAAGCTGAAGGTATGACATCAATATAGCGGGCAGTGAGGCGCGCGACGTGAGCACCAGCCACGCGGCCGCCGCCACCGTGCGGCAGCTGGTGGCGCTGGTGCTGGAGAGGGCCACGCATGAAGCTGAAGGTATGACATCAATATAGCGGGCAGTGAGGCGCGCGACGTGAGCACCAGCCACGCGGCCGCCGCCACCGTGCGCCAGCTGGTGGCGCTGGTGCTGGAGAGGGCCACGCATGAGGCTGAAGGTATGACATCAATATAGCGGGCAGTGAGGCGCGCGACGTGAGCACCAGCCACGCGGCCGCCGCCACCGTGCGCCAGCTGGTGGCGCTGGTGCTGGAGAGGGCCACGCATGAAGCTGAAGGTATGACATCAATATAGCGGGCAGTGAGGCGCGCGACGTGAGCACCAGCCACGCGGCCGCCGCCACCGTGCGGCAGCTGGTGGCGCTGGTGCTGGAGAGGGCCACGCATGAAGCTGAAGGTATGACATCAATATAGCGGGCAGTGAGGCGCGCGACGTGAGCACCAGCCACGCGGCCGCCGCCACCGTGCGCCAGCTGGTGGCGCTGGTGCTGGAGAGGGCCACGCATGAAGCTGAAGGTATGACATCAATATAGCGGGCAGTGAGGCGCGCGACGTGAGCACCAGCCACGCGGCCGCCGCCACCGTGCGCCAGCTGGTGGCGCTGGTGCTGGAGAGGGCCACGCATGAAGCTGAAGGTATGACATCAATATAGCGGGCAGTGAGGCGCGCGACGTGAGCACCAGCCACGCGGCCGCCGCCACCGTGCGCCAGCTGGTGGCGCTGGTGCTGGAGAGGGCCACGCATGAAGCTGAAGGTATGACATCAATATAGCGGGCAGTGAGGCGCGCGACGTGAGCACCAGCCACGCGGCCGCCGCCACCGTGCGGCAGCTGGTGGCGCTGGTGCTGGAGAGGGCCACGCATGAAGCTGAAGGTATGACATCAATATAGCGGGCAGTGAGGCGCGCGACGTGAGCACCAGCCACGCGGCCGCCGCCACCGTGCGGCAGCTGGTGGCGCTGGTGCTGGAGAGGGCCACGCATGAAGCTGAAGGTATGACATCAATATAGCGGGCAGTGAGGCGCGCGACGTGAGCACCAGCCACGCGGCCGCCGCCACCGTGCGGCAGCTGGTGGCGCTGGTGCTGGAGAGGGCCACGCATGAAGCTGAAGGTATGACATCAATATAGCGGGCAGTGAGGCGCGCGACGTGAGCACCAGCCACGCGGCCGCCGCCACCGTGCGCCAGCTGGTGGCGCTGGTGCTGGAGAGGGCCACGCATGAAGCTGAAGGTATGACATCAATATAGCGGGCAGTGAGGCGCGCGACGTGAGCACCAGCCACGCGGCCGCCGCCACCGTGCACCAGCTGGTGGCGCTGGTGCTGGAGAGGGCCACGCATGAAGCTGAAGGTATGACATCAATATAGCGGGCAGTGAGGCGCGCGACGTGAGCACCAGCCACGCGGCCGCCGCCACCGTGCGGCAGCTGGTGGCGCTGGTGCTGGAGAGGGCCACGCATGAAGCTGAAGGTATGACATCAATATAGCGGGCAGTGAGGCGCGCGACGTGAGCACCAGCCACGCGGCCGCCGCCACCGTGCGGCAGCTGGTGGCGCTGGTGCTGGAGAGGGCCACGCATGAAGCTGAAGGTATGACATCAATATAGCGGGCAGTGAGGCGCGCGACGTGAGCACCAGCCACGCGGCCGCCGCCACCGTGCGCCAGCTGGTGGCGCTGGTGCTGGAGAGGGCCACGCATGAAGCTGAAGGTATGACATCAATATAGCGGGCAGTGAGGCGCGCGACGTGAGCACCAGCCACGCGGCCGCCGCCACCGTGCACCAGCTGGTGGCGCTGGTGCTGGAGAGGGCCACGCATGAAGCTGAAGGTATGACATCAATATAGCGGGCAGTGAGGCGCGCGACGTGAGCACCAGCCACGCGGCCGCCGCCACCGTGCGGCAGCTGGTGGCGCTGGTGCTGGAGAGGGCCACGCATGAAGCTGAAGGTATGACATCAATATAGCGGGCAGTGAGGCGCGCGACGTGAGCACCAGCCACGCGGCCGCCGCCACCGTGCGGCAGCTGGTGGCGCTGGTGCTGGAGAGGGCCACGCATGAAGCTGAAGGTATGACATCAATATAGCGGGCAGTGAGGCGCGCGACGTGAGCACCAGCCACGCGGCCGCCGCCACCGTGCGCCAGCTGGTGGCGCTGGTGCTGGAGAGGGCCACGCATGAAGCTGAAGGTATGACATCAATATAGCGGGCAGTGAGGCGCGCGACGTGAGCACCAGCCACGCGGCCGCCGCCACCGTGCACCAGCTGGTGGCGCTGGTGCTGGAGAGGGCCACGCATGAAGCTGAAGGTATGACATCAATATAGCGGGCAGTGAGGCGCGCGACGTGAGCACCAGCCACGCGGCCGCCGCCACCGTGCGGCAGCTGGTGGCGCTGGTGCTGGAGAGGGCCACGCATGAAGCTGAAGGTATGACATCAATATAGCGGGCAGTGAGGCGCGCGACGTGAGCACCAGCCACGCGGCCGCCGCCACCGTGCGGCAGCTGGTGGCGCTGGTGCTGGAGAGGGCCACGCATGAAGCTGAAGGTATGACATCAATATAGCGGGCAGTGAGGCGCGCGACGTGAGCACCAGCCACGCGGCCGCCGCCACCGTGCGCCAGCTGGTGGCGCTGGTGCTGGAGAGGGCCACGCATGAAGCTGAAGGTATGACATCAATATAGCGGGCAGTGAGGCGCGCGACGTGAGCACCAGCCACGCGGCCGCCGCCACCGTGCACCAGCTGGTGGCGCTGGTGCTGGAGAGGGCCACGCATGAAGCTGAAGGTATGACATCAATATAGCGGGCAGTGAGGCGCGCGACGTGAGCACCAGCCACGCGGCCGCCGCCACCGTGCACCAGCTGGTGGCGCTGGTGCTGGAGAGGGCCACGCATGAAGCTGAAGGCATGTACTGGATCTGGAGATATGAAGAACATCAACTAAAACATCTACATGACCGGTGTCTTGACTCTTGTTTCGTGACACCTTTATTAGTTTTTTTTCAAGGCTAGTGAATGAGTGACGACAGTGCTGTATTAACAATGTTTGGGAATCGCAAACTATTTTACAGCAATGCAATAGAAAAAAAAATGAGCCAGTTAATGCTAATACACACTTCCTATCGTGAAATATTGACTCACTCTTTCTCTCTCACACACCCTAACACTCATCCTACGCGTACACACAATGATATATACATTAATAGGCCTCCCGCCGATTTTCGGTGATAGCGGCCAATCTCCCAGAGATCGGCCAACTGCGTAGGACTAGTTTTTAGTGCCCAAGTGTTTGCGCTACACACAGGTGCACTCTCTATTCCTTCAATCTCTTATTTTGACGGGACAGATTAACTGACACGACCAGAGATAAATCAGGCGCAGGACCGACTATTTACATGCCCATCCGATAGCATGAATCATTTTACTTTTCGGACAATCAGGTGATCAGCCTGCAATGTCCTATCCAAACTAGATTTTCATTGTCCCCCGCCGGGAATCGAACCCGGGACGTCCGGGTCGAGAGCCCATGGCTCACACCGCTAGACCGCAGTCACAATGATATACACATTCGTGCATGCAAGCACAAATAACAAACCTAAGAGTTTAGTGGTTTTTTTTTTCAGGCACATTAAAAGTAAATCCAGCAGATATCCGACCACAGAACAACACCAAAGCGCCCAAAGATCTCAAACCGTGTGCCGTCGACGCCTTCCTTATTATGCAAGTAAGTCAAATATCTTTTCACCTTTAGGCTAGACTGGGAGTGATATAAATACATAGAATAAGAATAGTTTATTAGGTCAAAATTATGATTTACATGTCATATCTAGTTGCAATATTTAGAACTAAACTTAAAATATAGCGTTACATTTGTTTTCATAATTACAACCAATGATCATACTATTCACTACTACATACTACATTCTTCCATGCTGGACTGGGAGTGAAAGAAAAACATAGAATGTGCCAGCTGCATCACCTCCAGAGCATGCTGTAAAAACCAGCTAATGGATTCGAGGGTTATAGTATATTACAATTTTAGGCGATGGGCTGACAACCTGTCACTATAGCAATATACGTCATGATCATCTGTAATAACCCTCAAAACTTGTCAGACGTGGCGGAACGACCTTTGCTTAGGTCGTTTACGCTCTGCCTACCCCATTAGGGATAAAGGCGTGATTATATGTATGTATGTATGATCATACTAAGCATTCAATCGAAGCCTGTGTTATGACCACTGGATGTTTACAAATCATAAATGTACCAGCTGCTTCTCTTACAGAGCCTACTGCTGTATTATATTACAAGTTCAACTGAAAATCACATACATACATACATACTATCACGCCTGTATCCCTAATGGGGTAGGCAGAGCGCCAACGACCCAGAAAAAGGTCGTTTCGCCACGTCCGACAAGTTTTGAGGGTTGCTTAAGATAGATCTGTATTGTATATTGCTGTAGTGACAGGTTGTCAGCCCATCGCCTAAAATTACAATATACTGAAACCCTCGAATCCCTTAGCTGGTTTTTACAGCATGCCCGGGAGGAGATGCAGCTGGAACATTCTATGATTTTCTGTCGCTCCCAGTCCAGCATGGAAGAAACAGAAAATCACCCATCATTATTTTTGAAATGCACTCACAAGTGGCTTAATCTTAGATCAACAGATTCTTTGGTTTGTTTTTTTCAGACAACATTATTATTGCTTTATAAAATTTACTTATCACTACTATTTGTGCCTGTCATATACATATAATCACGCCTTTATCCCTAATGGGGTAGGCAGAGCGTAAACGACCTAAACAAAGGTTGTTCCGCCACGTCTGACAAAGTTTTGAGGGTTATTTAAGATAGATTTGAAGATGTATTGTTATAGTGACAGGTTGTCAGCCCATCGCCTACATTACAATATACTTCTTCTTCTGTCGAGTGGGTATCGAGTCTATGGACCCGATGAACCCTGGTGTCAGAGTTTTTAAACCGCCTAGTAGCACAACTATCAGGCCTCTGACATGGTTTTATGTAACGACCACTATCAAAGACAGCGACCGGGACCGACGGCTTAACGTGCCCTCCGAAGCACGAAATCTTTTACACTATACTGAAACCCTATTATATTCTTTATTGCATTAAAATACAAGAAATTAAGTTTACAGAAAGGTATGCAAGGGCGAACTTATCTCTATGAAGAGATCTCTTCCAGCTAACCCACTGGCAGTTGAGAGAAAAGAGAACCCTCGGATCCCTTAGCTGACTTTTACAGCATGTCCGGAAGGACTGCAGCTGGCACATTCTAAGTTTTTCGCTCGCTCCCAGTCCAGCATGGAAGAAAACAAGGGCGTGTTCCGTAAGTAAATTCAGCCCTGATTGTATAAGTACCTTACTTCGTTCCAGGATATAATCCAGCTGATAAACGGCGACTCTCCTCACTGGTTGGTGGGTATCGCGGATGTTCCTAAAACATTCGGACTTGAGTTATTGGACACCGTGTTGACTGATTTCTCGTCTATATTTTTCAAGGTAAGTTTTACATACATTCATATAATCACGTCTTTATTCCTAATGGGGTAGGCAAAGCGTAAACGACCAAAACAAAGCTCGTTCCGCTACGACTGACAAATTTTCGAGGATTATTTAAGATAGTTTTGTAGGTATATTTCTGTAGTGACAGATTGTCAGCCCATCGCCTAAATCACAATATACCGAAACCCACGGATCCCTTAGCTGGTTTTACAGCATGCTCGGCCTCCTATCGGCTACATTGTGATATACAGAAACCCTCGAATCCCTTAGCTTAGCTAAGTTTTACATATTAGGTTAAAACGTCCTATTATAGGCCACCTTTAGTCAATGGCCACTTCATGTAACTGTAACTGTTTTATCAATTTTCAACAGATCCTTTCAGCTGTTTTAACGAAAAGGAAAAGAAACTTACTTACGCATTTAAAAAAGTAATAATATGGGGTAAGGGGTTCCAACAAAAGTTATAAAGCGTTCTAATCTAAGAAACATAAGTCGTAATAAGAATAATGTTCAAACGACTCGAAAACCACACCACAGAAGTAAAAAATATCATAGTTTAGTTTCGGTGACTAGCAAAAGCAATGTTAGAAATTGATTTGTCTATTTTATATTTATTTTTCTCTATTCGTTTTGTTTCAGATATCTGAATTCAGATTCCTACTGAAGGAGCATGTTTGTGCCTTGATTATTAGACTCTTCTCTCCAAATGTCAAGTACAGGTATGAAACATATTTAACAAAAAGTTCAATACATTTCAATTATTTATAAATTAGATAGATAGATAAAAGGTTTATTGCATAAAAACATCACACATAAAACAAAAGGTAAATACAAAGAAAGAAGAGATGAAAATAAATAAAGACACGACAAAAATAAGACGAACTTCTCGTAGTGCCTACATTCTGTTAAATATGTGCTGAAGTGATGCAGAGGGTCAAAGCTCAGTGTATTATAACTCATAAACAGCAACACTGATTTTGAGCTCTGACCTAAATGGAAGGACGTGGGTCCCTGCTTAAAAGTAGATAGGTCAAGAATCAAATACATGTTTTATAAACTTAAAAAATAAAATCATTTATCTAATTACACATTCAAGTACACACTCTTAACAGGTTTGCACCCAATTAACTATGTTTAACAATAAAATAAATTAACTAAGTACATAATTTCATTTTACAGTAAATATTAACTGTTGTTATACAACGTTTTTGCATTTTTTTGATTAATTCCTTTTATTCTTATGCCATCTATATCATGAAGATTTTAAATCTGATTAGTAGGCAACTACTGAATTTTTACACATTTGATTTATTATTGCTGTTAAAATTACATACATACATATAATCACGCCTATATCCCTAATGGGGTAGGCAGAGCGTAAACGACCTAAACAAAGGTCATCCCGCCACGTCTGACAAAATTTTTGAGGGTTATTTAAGATAAGATTTTTAGGTATATTGCTGTAGTGAGGTTATCAGCCCATCGCCTAAATTGCAATATACTGAAACCCTCGGATACCTTAGCTGGTTTTTACAGAATGCTAAAATATATACATATTTGTATTAAACTTGGTTTTATTTCAAATACTAGGGCGGCATTCACGTCCCTCCACATACCAGGGGCTCAGCCTCATACAGCAGGCGGGCCTGCCAGCCCCGCAGCCGACAGACCTCATTTCCCAGTCACTATGAGGCTACTGAGACTTGTTTCTGTCATCGTGCATAAATACCACCCGCTACTGGTAAGAAAACTAAGAATTGTATTTAGTACATACATACATATTATCACGCCTCTATCCCTAATGGGGTAGGCAGAGCGTACACGACCTAAGCAAAGGTCGTTCCGCCACGTCTGACAAAGTTTTGAGGGTTATTTTAGATGGCTTTGTAGGTATGAGTATATTGCTCTAGTGACAGGTTGTCAGCCCATCGCCTAAATTGCAATATACTGAAACCCTCGGATCCCTTAGCTGGTTTTTACAGCATGCCCAAGACGAAATGCAGATGGCACATTCTATGTTCTTCTCTCGCTCCCAGTCCAGCATGGAAGACTTTTACCATGGTATTACTTAGGTTTCCGCTACTAAATGATTTCTCGAGTCGAAAGGAGTTCTTTTCCGGCGGTAATAAGCAGCTTATGTCTGTTTCTAAGCTAGCATCTATCGTCCTGCCAAATTCTATCATAATCCGTACAGTCGTTTAGGCATAAAACGGACACTTTCAAATGCATTTGCACGTAATGTACATTTTGCACTTTATCTAATTAAAGTAAATGGAGTATTAAGTACCAAAAATTACATACCAAAGAAACCAAAAATTGTAAACCAGCTCATCTTTACACGTTTATTTCGTCCACAGGTAACAGAATGCGAAATATTCCTGTCTCTAACGATCAAATTCCTGGATCCTGACAAACCTCTATGGCAGAGAGCTTTAGCATTAGAAGTTCTACACAAAATGACTATACAACCACGTAAGTCGCTATCTTTATATTTCCTTCAATCTTATTTAGATAGCCTTAAAGTCAGCTATTGTATTTTGCATTATTTTATTTAAGTAAGTGACACATACATACATACATATAATCACGCCTTTATCCCTAATGGGGTAGGCAGAGCGTAAACGACCTAAACAAAGGTCGTTCCGCCACGTCTGACAAAGTTTTGAGGGTTATTCAAGATGGATTTGTACGTATATTGTTGTAGTGACAGGTTGTCTGCTGTAAAAACCAGCTAAGGGATCCGAGGGTTTCAGTATATTGCAATTTAGGCGATGGGCTGACAACCTGTCACTACAGCAATATGCCTACAAATTTAAATATCCCTCAAAACTTTGTCAGATGTGGCGGAACGACCTTTGTTTAGGTCCTTTACACTCTGCCTACCCCATTAGGGCTAAAGGCGTGATTATATGTATGTATGTCGTGCCGCTCCGTTGCTGCTTTAGTGCCGCTTCAGTGCGGTTTATCTGGTACAATCAAACAAAGAATCATTTGTCTTCTTGAACCGTTACTTTACAGTAGATCTTTCCGCCTCCGTGGTCTAGTGGCTAGTGCCATGGACTCCCGATCAGGAGGTCCTGGGTTCGATTCCCAGGGGGGAAACACAAAGTTGATATTTGAGAATTTACCACTTTGTGATTTTTCCCCAGTTTGGTTAGGACATTACAGGCTGAATCACCTGATTGTCCGAAAAGAAAAAGATTTCGTGCTTCGGAGGGCACGTTAAGCCGTCGGTCTCAGTCGCAGTCGTTACTCAAACCATGTCAGAGGCCTGATGGCTGTGCTACTAGGCGGTTTAAAAACTCTGACACCAGGTTTCATGGGGTCGATAGACTCGATACCTACTCGACAGAAGGAGTAGATCTTTAAGAACGTGTGTTTTGTTGTGTGTAGATCTCCTGAAGGCATTCTGCTCGTGCTACGACATGAAGCCGCACGCCACCAAGATCTTCCAGGACACCGTGAACGCGCTCGGCGCCTACGTGCAGAGCCTGTTCGTCGCCGCGCAGCCCAACACGCCCGCCGGTCAGTCGCTACGTTACATACATACATAAAATCACGCCTTTATCCCTTACGGGGTAGGCAGAGCGTGAAACGCCTCCTAAAAGGCGCTTTCGCCACGTCTGACACAAATTGAGGGCAATTTTAGATTGTAATTTGTATTGCTGTAGTGATAGGTTGTCAGCCCATCGCCTAAATTACAATACACTGTAACCCTCGAATCCCTTTTGCTGACTTCTACAGCATGCCCGGGAGGAAGGGCAACTGGAACATTCTATGTTTTTCTTTCTCTCCCGGTCCAGTATAGAAGATGTACGTTACGTTACATACCTTAACAATAATGATAAGGAAACTTTACCATACATTACACAGGCCTACTTCCATGCTGGACTGGGAGCGAGTGAAAAACATAGAATGCCAGATGCATTTCCTCCCGGGCATGCTGTAAAAACCAGCTAAGGGATCCGAGGGTTTCAGTATATTGTAATTTAGGCGATGGGCTGACAACCTGTCACTACAGCAATATACCTAAAATTGATCTTAAATAACCCTCAAAACTTTGTCAGACGTGGCGGAACGACCTTTGTTTGGGTCGTTTACGCTCTGCCTACCCCAGTAGGGATAAAGGCGTGATTATATGTATATTATCAGTATGAAAAATATACTACGGAAGGAATTACAACATACCTTACCGTAATGAAACTATACAATGTTAGTAAGAGAAATACTACGGAAGCTATTCCATACTCCTTGATCAATAACGTAAAATCTTACGCTAACTACTGTCGCCATACCTTTACCTAGATCAATAACTTCGAAATCTCACGCTCGCTACGCTCGCCATGTAAATTAATATACCAAGGTCAATAACCTCAAAACCTCCCGCTCGCTACTCTCGCCATGTAAGCTAATATACTTCAACCAATAACCTCATATCCTCATGCTAGCTACGCTCGCCTATAGAAATTAATATACATACATACATACATATAATCACGACTTTATCCCTAATGGGGTAGGCAGAGCGTAAACGACCTAAACAAAGGTCGTTTTGCCACGTCTGACAAAGCTTTGAGGGTTATTTAAGATAGAGTTGAAGGTATATTGCTTAGTGACAGGTTGTCAGCCCATCGCCTAAATTACAATATACTGAAACACTCGGATCCCTTAGCTAGTTTTTACAGCATGCCCGGGAGGAAATGCAGCTGGCACATTCTGTGTGTTTCTTACGGTCCCAGACCAGCGTGGAAGAAGCGTGTAACAAAACTATACATATTAATAAGAGAAATCTACGGAAGCTAGTCCATACTCCTTGATAGATAACGTAAAATCTTACACTAACTACTGTCGCATACTTATATCTAGGAAAGAAAGAAAGAAAGAAATAACCTATAACCTCAAATCCTCCCGCTCGCTGCGCTTGCCATGTAAGTTAATATACCTCGATCAATAACCTCAAAACCGCACGCTCGCTAAGCTCGCCATATACCTAAGTTTATAGCTCACCTCGATCAGTAATATGAAATGTCGCTAATACGGGTACCAGGCATCGAAATAAAAACCTTTTGAATTCGCATTTATCTCAATCGACTTCTATTTTCTTCTAGAAATCTAAGACACTTATTCAAAATTAGGATAAAAAAAAAAAAATCACGATCACACTCATAGCCCCCACTACGATTCCCTGTATCGGGGTGCCATGGACATACACAGAAACAATCACAAAGAACACCCACACCCAGAAACAGACATTTAAACTCATCATTCAAATATCTGCCCTGGCCGAGAATCGAACCCGGGACCCTCTGCGTAGCAGGCAGGTACACTGCCAACTAGGCTGCACGGGTCGTCAAATCATCCCAAACTTCAGACTGCACGACGACTTGTGCAGTTACACGTAGTCGTAGTACTGGCGCGCTAGCGGACGATTGCAGTCAGCCATATCGTGTCATTGTCAACGGCTGATCCGGCCTGCATCATCTTGACCAAACTAGTAACAGTATCAACTTTTGCCCGAATAACAGCAACTCTTGGGAGTAATTTGCTTACTCAAGCTGCATTGTCCTGACCAAGCTAGGAACAGTCTCAACTTTTTGGGAGCAGCTACCATTGTCCTAATCACACTAAGTATAATCTCGCCGTGGATTTTCGCTAGTAAAACCATATTTTAAGTTGTTAGCGCTTAGGCAGGCTTTCTCAAATATATCTATCCCAGGTCAGGAGCTCTTCAATGATGTAGATTTATTTATAATTTCGATAATACTTTATTTAAAAGAAATATGAAAGTTTTACAAAAGTGTATGCGCTCGCGCGTATTGACAGTCGTAGAATGGCGGTGTCGCGAACATTCGTATACCGATCCCCCCCGCGTCTTCCTTACCCCGCGGTGGCCCTAGCCGTCGTCCATGGATGCGTAGACATAAGTATTTCGAGTTCATCTCTTTCTGATTTTATTTCTTTAACTAAAAATAATCTATTCAAAATTACGATAAAAATCGTCCCAAACTTCTGACTGCACGCGGAAGTCATCAATATCGGGCGGCACTAGATCAGCCGCGCCCGCGACTGGTGTATAATCGTCGTACGATAACGACTGGTGCCGCTCCGCGTAGTCGAGGTACTGGCGCGCTAGCGGCCGGTTGTCGTTCTCGCTTGAAGTCTTCGATAGCGGCGGGAGGTCTGTCATATCCTTGATGTCGTCTGGAAGTAAGCACAGACAAATGTAAAGCTGCTCACACACATAGGTATTTAAGAATAAGAATAACTTTATTTTCCTCAACAAACAGCATATTACAATAAATGGTACATATAACCTTACATACATACATACATAAATCACGCCTTTATCCCTTACGGGGTAGGCAGAGCGTTTAACGCCTCGTAAAAGGCGCTTTCGCCACGTCTGACAAAAATTGAGGACAATTTTAGTTTGTAATATGTATTGCTTTAGTGACAGGTTGTCAGCCCATCGCCTAAATTACAATACACTGTAACACTCGAGTCCCTTTTGCTGACTTCAACAGCATGCCCGGGAGGAAGGGCAGCTGGAACATTCTATGTTTTTCTATCTTTCCCAGTCCAGCATGGAAGAACATATAACCTTTGTGGACAAAAACGCGTTTGGAGAGGCTGGCTACTCAACTGAATCCCTCCAAAGCGGCGCGGCAGTCCATACTCCCTTTTGTTGACATCTTTATCGAACTTTTCCATATCGAGCACCTTGCTATACACATTGCTTAGAGCCATGCACATTCTGTTGCAGCGGTTGTAGTTGTGGAAACGACTTTAAGGAGGCATAAGACTAATTGATATGATAACTTACTCAACTGAATCCCTCCAAAGCGGCGCGGCAGTCCAAACTTCCTTTTGTTGACATCTTTATCGAACTTCTCCAAATCGAGCACCTTGCTATACACATTGCTTAGAGCCATGCACATTCTGTTGCAGCGGTTGTAGTTGTGGAAACGGCTCTAAATACTCATTTCTTATGTCCTATGTAGCCGTTATGTGTCCCACTGCTGGGCAAAGGCCTCTCTCCTCTCCCTCCATGACTCCTTATCTTGCGCCTCTTCCGGCCATAACTTGCTGAAGGCTTCCAGCTCGTCTCGCCATTGTCTACTCGGTCTGCCGCGTTGCCTTCTGTCCGTTGGTGGCTTCCACTGTGTAGTGGTTTTCGCCCACAATTCATCCGGCATGCGGAATACTCATGTCACTGATTTATAACTTACTCAATTGAATCCCTCCAAAGCGGCGCGGCAGTCCAAACTCCCTTTTGTTGACGTCTTTATCGAACTTCTCCATATCGAGCACCTTGCTATACACATTGCTTAGCGCCATGCACATTCTGTTGCAGCGATTGTAGTTCTGAAAACTACTATAAATACCCATAAGACTGATTAATAACTTACTCAACTGAATCCCTCCAAAGCGGCGCGGCAGTCCAAACTCCCTTTTGTTGACGTCTTTATCGAACTTCTCAATATCGAGCACCTTGCTATACACATTGCTTAGAGCCATGCACATTCTGTTGCAGCGGTTGTAGTTGTGGGAACGACTTTAAGGAGGCATAAGACTAATTGATATGATAACTTACTCAATTGAATCCCTCCAAAGCGCCGCGGCAGTCCAAACTCCCTTTTGTTGACATCTTTATCGAACTTCTCCATATCGAGCACCTTGCTATACACATTGCTTAGCGCCATGCACATTCTGTTGCAGCGGTTGTAGTTGTGGAAACGGTTCGCGCGCTCCACCTGGTGGCAGCCTAGGCGCTCTCTGTGAAAAAGTAAAAGCACGCTCAGCCCTCGGATCATTCATATTTTCTATTTGCAATGGGTTTGCTATTGATTCTTGGCTAGATAAATGGTATCCAAGATACTTGACATCTTTTCCGCACACCCACTGACACAGTAAGCTCTATGACGCAAGGCTCCAACCAGTTGATTTCTCCCCTAATCATCATGGGTTGCCGCCCTCAAATAAAAATATTGGAAAAGAGGTCAGCAAGTCCAAATCAAAGCGGTCTTTAGCCGCTGCTCTCGGCTGATAAAAGTGACGTCGTGCCGGTCGGTTCTGAGTTATCCGTTGAAGATTGAGCTGTCTGTACAGGACAATGCAAGTGCAAAGCCTGTACATTGAGGAACCATGTGGAAGGGTTGTAGAGTTGAGTCAGATTTATTAGATGAAAGAATGTTATTTTATATTGATCTTATAAAATGCACACAATGATAGAAATATTTATGTATCACGTGTGGAAATAGCAAGCTTAGCATATAGCTTGCTATTTCCACACGTAATACATAAATATTCTCACTCGCAGTATTGAGAATAACATGTACTAGGAAGTAAATCGGCGACAAAGTCACCTGCGCGACAATCTGAGTAAGATGATTCACTTTCCGAGGTGGACCGCTAAGAAGTAAGTTCCAAACTACCCTTACGACACCTCTTTAAAATACACTGACCAATAGGTACTCAAATATGTACGCACGTGCAGTTCTGTTGGTCGAAAACATAGGTCCACACGCTTACAACAGGCGCGAGACATATCCCGGGCGTGAATCGACGTGAGCAGCGAATTATGACCTCTAGCGGCTGCTGGATCATCTTCTGTTCATAGCCTGGAACAAATAGGATAAAGCTAGTCGCATCCAGTGAAACGTAAAGTTGCCAATGTCATCAACTCATCAGTCTTTTAACTACCGCCGTAGTCTAGTTGTCTGAGCCATGGGATGGGCTCACGGTCCTGGGTTTGATTCCCAGGAGGGGAACACAAATTTGATGTTTGTCAAATTATCACTTTGTGAGCTGAATTACTGACGATTGTCCGATGAGAAAAAGGATTCCGTGCTTTGGACGGCACGTTAAGCCGTCGGGCCCGGTCGCTGTCTTTGATAGTGGTTGTTACAAAAACCATGTGGCCTATAGCTGTGCTATTAGGCGGTTTAAAAACTCTGACACCAGGTTCCATCGACTCGATACCCCCACGACAGAAGAAAAAGACAAACTTGCTTATCATAATGCTGGTTGTAGCACTCTTCTCTATTGCGTCATTCTTAAAGGCGCTGTGCCAGAAGCTGAATGTTATCCAGGCAATGCCATTGAACCACAATTTACCGCTCTAGACCAGTTGTTACATCTCAAAAGCCCTCTCCTTCTGCTTGTAAACGGCAGGGAATGTAACGGATTGTCACTAGGTGTTTTTAGACTAATTACACCCTGCTGAATACGATTCTGCCCGGTGACATACCCATTCCCCCCCCCCCCCTTTTCATTGTAAATAGGTCTGTCGCCACGATATTATCCGTTAAAAACAAATACTATAACATATAGAAGAAATCTGTTGATGACAAAAATTATCTACATTAAATTTTCTATCGCACAGTGCTTATATCATGATTACAGGTTTTATAGTTTTCGAGTGACACCTTCCTAAACTATATAGGAGGAGCCCGATGGTGTAGTGGATAGGGCCGCTGCCTCCTAAGCAGGGAGGTCGTGGTTCAAATCTCACCCCGTACCAATGTGTTTTTCGGTTTTCGAATTTCATATGTACGTTTATTCGGCGCTTTTTCTGTGCTTCGGAAGGCACGTTAAGCCGTTGGTCCCGGTTAATATCGTTTAATACCGTAGATATTAGACGTTAAGCTATATCAGAGGCCAGTGCTAAGCATTGGCGGCTTGAAAACTCTGACCTAATCTAGGATTGGGTCTGATTTCCCTTCTGGGTTGCGGAGGTCAGATGACAGTCGCTCTGTGTAAAAACCAGTACCCTCGTTCAATCCTCTAGATTAGGTAGCCGACCCCGTGACATACGGGATAAGGCTAGGGAGATGATGATGACCTTCCTAAACTATATAGACTTTTAAAAATTTCATGTTATCTTATTTATGCTATATTATCAAAGTGAGTGAATTTCAACAAAATTATTTATGGACTAATTATATGTCACTGTGAGAAACGCCTTTTTCTACTTGAATAGTGTCAGATACGATTTTAGTGGGATTAGATTAAAAGTTATTTTATAAATTGTCAATTGTATTAGTTGTTACAGAATGTAACAGTTTTTAACCGGGTTTTTTTTTTGACTAATACGACCCTGCTGAACTTGATTCTGGCCGGTGACAAATCAATTTCTTCCCCCTTCCCCTCAAAACATGTCCATCACTACCGTATTTCCCCTTTTAAACTAAAAATATTAGATTAAGAAATAAACTGTCAAAGGCAAAATGACTACATTAAATTTCCTACCATTCAATACTTATTTACTTTCATAGGTCTAATAGTTTTTTAACAATGCCTTTCCAAACTTTTTTCTTAAAATTGTAATATCACCGGGCAGAATCATGGTCATACATACATACATACATAATATCACGCCTTTATCCCTAACGGGGTAGGCAGAGCGTAAAAGACCTAATCATGGTCAGCAGGGTCAATTTAGTCTATAAACACCCGGTGACAATCCGACATCCGTCCATGCTGTTTGAAATCAAATCAGTATTTGCTTCTGATCTACTCCTCTTGTTGGCCACTACTTTTAGACTGCCTTAAATTAATAAATATTTGCCACTATTTTTATCATGTCAAAATCCCTAAAGTCAAACTTTCTATGTACCTCAAATAAAACAAAAAGTGTTACTTATGGTGTCATCTTCGGTGGTCTGCTCATCAGGGTTTTCCTCATCCTCTTCTTCGCTGTCTTCCATGTAGAGATCGTCGTTATCTCCTTCTTCGCCTTCTCCTTTCTCTTTCTCTTCTTCCTCTGTTTTCTCTTTTTTCTCGTCCGTTGGACCTAAAAGTTTACATGGTCAAATTACATTCGTTTTAAAGCTTCGGCTCCATAAGACTTATTAAAGCCCTGTCAGGAATTAAAAATACCCCTCCCACCGATTTTCGGTGATGGCGGCCAATCTCCCGGAGATGGGCCAACTGCGCAGGACTTGTTTTTAGTGCCCAAAAGTTTGCGCTACATACGGGTGCACTCTCTTTTCCTTCAATCTCTTATTCTGATGGGACAGTTTGACTGACACGCCCAGATAGAAATCAAGCGCAGGACCGACTATTTATATGCCCATCCGACAGCATGGATCATCTTACTTTTCGGACAATCAGGTGATCAGCCTGCAATGTCCTAACCAAACTAGAAACAACAACACAAAGCCATTGTCCCCCGCCGGGAATCGAACCCGGGACCTCCGGGTCGAGAGCCCATGGCTCAGACCGCTAGACCACGGAGGAAGTTAAATATTACAGCATAGTTTATTACTATGAGTATCATTCGTCACATCTTTCTCGTGCGTCAAGCCACCCTCTTCTTACAATACAATACAATACAATCAATATACTTTATTGCACAAAGAAACACAAATACATACATCAGAAAAGTAAGGAACAAAACAGTACAATATAGGCGGCCTTATTGCTAAAGCAGCAATTTCTACCAGGCAACCTTTGGGTAGTAGGATACTACATAGCAGATAGCGGGATAGTGCATACTAAGTTAATCTTAATACTTGAACAATATAAATACTACTAAATAAATACATAAATAAAATAAACTAATATATATTTATAATAAACTAATACATATTATGCTAATGGGAGATAGGATAAATAACTAATTATTATTCTCTAAGAAGAACTTTCCATCTTCCATCTCATGATCTTCAATATTCTCTGGGATTTCTTCTTTCATAGCAGAATTTTCTGTCTTATCTTCTACTTCACTACCCCTAATATAACACACAGTTAAAACTAGTATAATAATAATTTTATGCATTTTTATTTAAATTTCGTTACTATATTGAGTGATGTTGCTAGTCAATTTTGACTGTGGTTACCTACTGGATTTTAAAGTTTTTAAATTAATAACATTCTAATAATATTAACGTCATGAGACCTAGGCTGAACTAAGAGCTATTTTTTAAACAAGTATTTAAAAAAATATATATTCAAACTACCCGACTGTAGTACCTATAAAAACATGTTTTAATGCATTAGTTGTTCTAAAATTAGCAGTTAACATATGAATTTTATATATTTTTGTAATTACCTTTATATTGAAACCCCAGTCGATAGGTTCAGTAAAAAATAATTGTAAATTTACATTTTAGCGCCTAAAATCCGCCATTATGAATTTTAAAAAGCACACCTATCTAAGAACACTTGCGTGCTTAAATCCAATCGAACAATACCCTAATTGTCGAATTTTATACAGCTGTTTCGGAGATACGAGGTAATAAAGAAATATTTGTACATAACAAACATATATACATACAACATACGCGCGAAATACATAACCTTTCCTTGACAGTCGGGTAAAAAAAGTTTTAACTTTAACAAGTGTTTTTATTGAGTCTATGTGTAAAGCATCCTATTATTGACCAACTCCAGTTATTGGCGTACTTGCATAGGAACTCTTGTTTTGAACAATTCATTGAAATAGTAACTAGTTACTGGAAGTGGCCAATAATAGGACCCTATAAACATTAAAATATATATTTAAAACATACATGCAAACAAACACAGATGGCGAGTGTGAACGGGAATGTTGGAAGGGGAAGACCTTGAAGAACGTACCGCGATCAAATCGGGGACGTTCTAGAGAAAGGTCAGGTCAGGAGTACCCTAGACCGACGAGCGTGCATGAAAGATT
Source organism: Scrobipalpa costella (assembly GCA_949820665.1). Taxonomy (NCBI): domain Eukaryota; kingdom Metazoa; phylum Arthropoda; class Insecta; order Lepidoptera; family Gelechiidae; genus Scrobipalpa; species Scrobipalpa costella. Next base: position 3,027,937 of record OX463320.1, on the reverse strand, counting down.
AATGAATGTAGATGAAGCGAAAGAAGTTTGCAAGGATCGTAGCAAGTGGAGGGATGTGATCTCCGCCTACCCCTCCGGGAAAAAGGCGTGACATTATGTATGTATAAAAATATAAGTTACATTTGTGTGGGATTTGAACCCACGGTCTTGCGTACCGTGTCGACGCTCTAACTGAGCCACCAAGTGATTCAACCCAACCAGTGAAACTTGTACATAGCCTGTTTGAAACGTCAATGTGTGACGTCACGTTTAAATTATGTTTTTCCAGGTGCATCCGGTATACCACAACACTCAGGGTTCTACTGGAAGGGGGTGTGGCTGCCGCTGTGCGTCATTTTCGAACCGGGCACGGCTAAATCTGTGTAGTAAGTAAATCCATTCTTTTTTCCAGTTAAAATCTCAACTAATTATAAAATTACCTACACTGTTCACGATAATATGCTTATCCCTCGTCGTTTAAATATTATTTCCTACTGAAACTTGTTACAAACAAATACATACATACATACATATAATCACGCCTTTATCCCTAATGGTGTAGGCAGAGCGTAAACGACCTAAACAAAGGTCGTTCCGCCACGTCTGACAAAGTTTTTACAAACAAATGATGTGATTTTTTCCTATCCATTTCTTGAAGAAGATATTTTAGTACCACCGCATTTATTTTCATATGCTGTCGAAGGAATTATTTCTTACTCTCCAATCAAATCTTAATTCAGGATTCGATCTCATTCTTTGGGGTTCCTATTCTAGCTTCTAGTCTGGTAGGAGATGCCTGAAAAAACAAAAAATATCTATTTTTATTTATTTAACAGTTTATTGTACACATGAACACACACAGAACAATTACATGAGGAATTCAGACACAACAGGCACTGCTTATTTCTACAAAGAAATTTCTTATAAGTGTGTGATAGCATACAACGTAATGTAATGCAGATAAGACTTGCACAATTCAAATATTTTAACGTCAGTTCACTATTAATTTTGTTTTGTGTTTAGTTTAGAGATGCTGGACCGAACAGAAGCGCCGACTATCCAAGATGGCTACGGAATCTCAGTGGCGTACGCGTGCCTTATGGAGATCATACGATCTATTGCTATCACTGTTGAAGGACAGGAATATTTCCGGTGAGTTGATAATAGTCCTCATCCGATTTTCGGTGATTTAATTTTAATTTAATTTCTTTATTGAGAACCCAACAGCAATTATTTCACTATTACAAACGGTAATCTTAAAAACTTATATAGCCAATAACAGAGTTCATCATATTAAATTTACAAAATAGGGTAGTAAACAATAAACATAAGGTAGGCTAAGTTTGCGTGTAAGTGTGAATGTATGTGTACTGTGTAGTGTATGAGCTTCATGGCTTCATTGTAATGTAAGGGCATATTCATAGAGTAGTATAGTGATAGCGGCCTACTACACAGAACTAGTTTTTATGTGCCCAAGTGTTTGCGAAACACACAGGTGTATTCTCTATTCCTTCAATATCTTATTCTGATGGGACATATTGACTGACACGTACATACATACATACATAAAATCACGCCTTCATCCCTTACGGGGTAGGCAGAGCGTAAAACGCCTCCTAAAAGGCGCTTTCGCCACGTCTGACATAAATTGAGGGCAATTTTAGATTGTAATGTGTATTGCTGTAGTGACAGGTTGTCAGCCCATCGCCTACATTACAATACACTGTAACCCTCGAAACCCTTTTGCTGACTTCTACAGCATGCCCGGGAGGAAGGGCAACTGGAACATTCTATGTTTTTCTTTCTCTCCCAGTCCAGTATGGAAGTTACTGACTGACACGACCAGAGAGAAATCAGGCGCAGGACCGACTATTTACATGCCCAACCGACAGCATGGATCATCTTACTTTCCGGACAATCAGGTGATCAGCCTGGAATGTCATCCTAGATTTTACAGAGTATAGTCACGTGGTAGATGGAAGAGTTCTATGCGGACAAAGCTTTAATCTACGTTCTTGGGGTGGTTTTGCATTGCTCCGTATTCGGTTCGTTTGCGATTCGTATCAGTGAAAATGCCATAATAAACAGATATGGATGGGTGCACAAACTGACATGCATATACTAGGAAGGCCAATTCGTTAGATACGAACCAAATACGTCCTTAGAAAACCCTGCCAACACTATCAACTTTCTACTATTTAATTGACTTGAAAATACCTTGTATTTTACAGTTGTTTATTCACTGACGTCTTTGTATTTATTTCAGGCTTCAAGAACTATACGAAGAGGGATTGAATGAAAGAGAAGAAAAAGAAGTCAATTCTAACAAGAATGGAACTCAAAAAGGTAAGCCAGAATGTTTGCTATCTTATTCTAACCAAAGCCATGTTGGGATTTTTTTAGTATTCCGGGTGTAAGAGACAGCGTCCCGCAAACTGATAGGGTTGAGTCAACGAAACTGAACAACTTTCACCGAGAAATTCTTTCAGGAGATGAAATAAAAAATTTACTCACCCATACAAAATGTCCACCTCAGACAATTTATATGGAAAACTATTTTTTTTTTCACTTCCTGAGACAAATTCCTTGTGATAGTTGTTCAGTTTACCCCTATCAGTTTGCGGGACGCGGTTTTCACCCCGTATTAAATATATATTATAGCAATTTCGTAACATTCAAGTTTCGGTTGTGGTTAATAGAAGTTTATATATTTCAGAATCAGATACAAAGACTGAGGGCAAAGAGATAACTAACAACGGTCACAACGGCGAAGCTGATCAGAACTCTAACGTTGTTGAGAAGATCGACAATGATGAGGAGGAGAAAGAAAGACTGCTTAGATTACAGGTTAATTGTTTAGCTAAGCTATTTAACCAATGTGACCTGCTAACGGATTTGAAATTAGTTACTGGCCAAGCTTTACGCGTAACGAGCAAAGCGAGCGCAACAATATAAAGCATTTTAAATTCAGTAAAAAATAAATTGTCGATACGTTTTTATTGTCATTAACAGTACTAAACGCTACATAGTATAAAACGAAGTCGCTTCCCGAGTCTGAATATCCGCCTGTCCCTATGAATGTATATTTAAAACTACGCAACGGATTTTGATTCGGTTTCTTTTTATGAATAGAGTGATTCAAGAGAATGGTTTTTATTTATAATACTTGCATAATATACTAGAGAAACACTGATAATTTCCGTGCAGAGCCGGGGTGGGTCGGTAGTATTTATATATTTAACCTATGTCATAAAACTTAGTGCTCGCTTCGCTCGTGGAATAGAACTAGTTTCTATTCTATAGCATTAAATCTCGCGCTCGTTCTGCTTGCGTTTGTGTTTATGATGTTAATGTTACAATTTTGTTTCTATATCTGCAGTTGCTCAAATCGTCGTGGTGTGGTCTAGTGTGGGGACTGTCAGTGCTGGCTGAAGCTAGTATCGGGGAGCTAGAGAACATTCTGCGCGCCATACAGACCCTCGCCAGGGTCAGCGGGAAGGTAAGAGCGTCGGTTTCAGGATTTTGTAGCCAATACACGTTAGTATACTTCCATGCTGGAGCGAGAGAAAAACATACAATGTGTCAGCTGCATTTCCTCCGGGCATGCTGTAAAATCCAGCTACGGGATCCGAGGGTTTCTGTATATTGTAAATTAGGCGATGGGCTGCCAATCTGTCACTACAGCAATATGCCTACAAAACTGTGTTAAATACATACATACATACATATAATCACGCCTTTATCCCTAATGGGGTAGGCAGAGCGTAAACTACCTAAACAAAGGTCGTTCCGCCACGTCTGACAAAGTTTTGAGGGTTATTGAAGATAGATTTGTAGGTATATTGCTGTAGTGACAGGTTGTCAGCCCATCGCCTAAATTACAATATACTGAAACCCTCGGATCCCTTAGCTGGTTCTTACAGCATGCCCGGGAGGATATGCAGCTGGCACATTCTATGTTTTTCTCTCGCTCCCAGACCAGCATGAAAGTGCTGTGTTAAAAGACTATCAACATTTTGACAGACGTAGTGGAACGACCTTTGTGTAGATCGTTTACGCTATGCCTACCCCATTGGGGATAAAGGCGTGATCATATCTATGTATGTAAAGCACGTTAATATAAATATTTTATTAATTTCGGTTGAATTAAAGACGAAAAGAAAGAATTTTAGAGCAATGTAGATTTTGTGTATAACAAGTCATTAGGGAATGATGTCACCGTGGTCCGTGATCTAAAGGTCTAAGCCATGGGCTCCTGATCCTGAAGTCCGGGGTTCGATTCCCAGGGGGGAAACACAAAGTTGATATATCTTCAATAGCCACTTTGTGAGATTTTCCCTTAGTTTATTTGGGACATTGCTGGCTGAATCACCTGATTGTCTGAAAAGAAAAAGACTCCGTGCTTCGGAGGACACGTTACGCTGTCAGTCGCGGTCGCTCTATTTGATTGTGGTCGGTACACCGTGGCACCAGGGTTCTTTTGGGTCGATGGACTCGAAACCCACACGACTGAAGAAGAATCTTCTTCTTAGCGTTTCGACAGCAGACACTACACTGTCGCAGCCCAGAATTTGGCCACGTTAACAGCATTATCAGCCGCTGTTATATCTATCTTAAATAACCCTCAAAACTTTGTCAGACGTGGCGGAACGACTTTCGTTTAGGTCGTTTACGGTCTGCCTACACCATTAGAGATAAAGGCGTGATTATATGTATGTATGTCACGAGGTCTTCCTGCGTGCAGGTGTAGGTGTAGAAAAAGAAGGAAGACGGAATGTTGAGTGTATTTATTTATATAAGGTCATTTTAAATCAACTGCAAATATTTAAATCGATGGTCTAATAAATTCCAAGAAACTATTCAGTGAGTTTAAAAAAAAGATAAACACTTGTTTTCGAGATAACATAGATTCTTAAATTAAGAACTGAACAAAAACCGGATATACCGTATATCAAAACAAAACACGCACACTAACATGCTCCTTTGATGTCAAAAATTTACGCGCGAAAATCAATCAAAACAACAACACAAAGAAACTCGCCACTCGCGACAAAGCTAATCGCCGATAGCTAGGCGCGGGCTAAGATCGAACGTTGTGTGCGTGTAGTGTAATTACGTAAGGCCTGTGTTCACAAAAAAATATTATTTTTGTTAGGAAAATTTAAAATAAGAACAACTGCACATTTTAAATTTAAAATGCGTGAATTATATTTCTTCCACATAAATATACATACCCGTAAAATAATTGCAGTTGATTTAAAATGACCTTATATTTCTTTATCTATAAGATAAGATAATTTATTTATTTAATAATAAAAAAAAATAAAATAATAATAAAATCGTTTATTCACATAAGACAGCATGTTTATATTTGTACAACAAATTCCGCCAAACTGTACAACAGTTTGTTGGCAGAAATAGACTCCCCTGTATTAAACATTTACATTACTGCTTGAATGCTGCATTATTTGCTTGAACACAGTAATACATAGGTGGTTTTACAATTTAGTCCTTGTATCCAACCTGCAGGCAGGTGTGCAAAATATTAATTAATCACAAATTACAAATAAAATAAAATTAATTATAAATTACAAAAATGTCAGGTAGGTATAGTATTATAAAATGGTGTCCCAAAATATTAATATAATTCTTAACAATTCTTATAATGTCAACTATCTTTAAAATTCTTGAACGCTATAAAAACATTTATCAAGTAACTATTTTTTTAAATAAGTCTGAAAACATTTATTATTTTGGGATTTAATTATGTCAGGAACCTTATAATACAACTCAATTGGCATATTAAAAACATTTTTTCTATACATGCAGGTATTTGCAGGAGGTTGATACAATGTGTGTTTCTCAGGTGGGGCACACAGTAGGGCGGGACGCGTGCATCAGCGCCCTCTGCCGCGCCGCCCTGCCCGCGCAGTACTGCGTGCCGGCGCTGGGGGCTCTGCCCTGCCCGTGGAGACGCGAGGCGCCGCCGCCGGAGCCCGACTGCAGGCACCAGGTCGTGTGGGTGGGCACGCCGCTGCCCACCGCCTCGCCCCCGCAAGGTCATTTAATTTCACATATATATAAGTCCATATACCTCGATCAATAGGATGTAATCTGGCGCTCGCTTCGCTCGCCATTTAAGTTAATCTCCTCGGTAGTTAACGTAAAATTTTACGCTCGATGCGCTCGCGATCGCCATCGCGATATGAGTAATACCTCTATAACTAACAAGAATTCTTGCGCTTGCTACGCTTGCGATATAAGTTAATACCTCGTCAGTAAGCTCGAATATTTATCGTATTTTTTTTACACAGACCAACTGCAATCGTTCGTTCTTCTTCTTCTGTCGAGTGGGTATCGAGTCTATCGACCCGATGAACCCTGGTGTCAGAGTTTTTAAACCGCCTAGTAGCACAACTATCAGGCCTCTGCCATGGTTTTGTGTAACGACCACTATCAAAGATAGCGACCGGGACCGACGGCTTAACGTGCCCTCCGAAGCACGAAATCTTTTTCTTTTTCGGACAATCAGGTGATTCAGCCTGCAATGTCCTAACCAAACTGGGGAAAAATTCACAAAGTGATAAATTCTCAAATATTAACTTTGTGTTTCCCCCCTGGGAATCGAACCCAGGACCTCCGGATCGGGAGCCCATGGCACTAGCCACTAGACCACGGAGGCAGTTCGTTCGTTGATATCATATACCTCAATAAAAAAAATGAAATCTCGTACTCGCTTCGCTCGCCGTATAACTTAATATTCTTCACCAATAACGTGCAATTTCACACTCGCCACGCTCTGAATATGAGTACACCTCTGTAATTAACGTCAAATCTCGAGCTTGGTACGCTCACTTTTAAGTTAATGATAATAAACTAATATAAAACGTAAATCCTCTCGCTTGCTTCGCTCTCGCTTCAATTAATATACCATCACAGTGGTCACGAAATTTCTATATATATACATCAATTTGTCTCCTACAGGCCAACAGCAATCATTCGTGATGGTGACGTCACGCCACGTGACCGCGATGAAGGCACTGTTGTGCGCGGCGCAGCGAGACGGCGACACCATACAACAGGCGTGGTTGCCCGTGCTTACTACACTACAACATTTAGTAAGTTATTTATTTAATGAAGACTAACTTTTATTTAATTATTATTATTATTACTAGCATGTTGTGTCTCACTGCTGGGCAAAGGCGTCCCCCCCAACTTTATTTAATATCATAAAAAAATACAATTATAATGACAAAAACATAACAAAAATTAATATAAATACTAAGCTTAATGCCTACTGGTGCCTAACCCAAATGTGCCCATGATGCTGTTTCCTCCATGTTGGCCTGGAAGCGAGAGAAAAACATAGAATGTGCCGGCTGCATTTCCCCCTAACATGCTGTAGAAACTAGCTAAGAGATCAGAGGGATTCTGTATATTGCAATTTAGGCGATGGGCTGACAAACTGTCTCCACAGCAATATACCTATTAATCTATCTTAAATAACCCTCAAAACTTTGTCAGACGTGGCGGAGCAACCTTTGTTTAGGTCGTTTACGCTCAGCCTACCCTATTAGGGATAAAGGCGTGATTATATGTTTATGTATGTTTTTTTATTTGTTATGACTTTGCTTTTGGGCTTAGGCCGAAGGTGACCAGCTGACTTAGCGCCGAACTTATAAATGTTAAACTTGTACGCTTTTACGGGGTGTAAGGACATCCCACAAACTAAAAGGGATTGCTTAGTCAACAACACTGAACAACTTACACCAGGATTTTTGATTAAGGAAGTGAAAATAAATATTCTTCCGTGCTGGCCTGGGAGCGAGAGAAAAACATAGAATGTGCCAGCTGCATTTCCTCCCGGGCATGCTGTAAAAGCCAGCTAAGGGAACCGAGGGTTTCAGTATATTGTAATTTAGGCGATGGGCTGACAACCTGTCACTACAGCAATGTACAAATCTACCTTAAATAACCCTCAAAACTTTGTCACACGTGGCGGAACGACCTTTGTTTAGGCGGTTTACGCTCTACCTACCCCGTTACATTAGGGATAAAGGCGTGATTATATGTATGTATGTATGAAAATAAATATTGGCTATTCCATACAAAATGCCCACCTCGATCTGAAAAGCCAAAAAAGAAAATATCACTATCTGAAAGAATTTCCTACTGAAAGTTGTTCAGTCTTTGATTGGAGCATTATGCTGAGTAGGAAATCTTTTCGGTATTGTGTGTAACTGTTGGGCTATTTCGTTTTTAAGTTGTCTAATTGTTACTACTGATACTCAATATATTTATTATCTATCTTTAGTTTCATTGACTGAGCAACACCTATCAGTTTATGGAATGCTGTCCCTTACACCCAGTATGTGAAATATCACTACATAGTATAAAGCAAAGTCGCTTTCTCTGTCCCTTTATACCTATGTATGCATAAATATTTAAAACTACGCAACGGATTTTGATGCGGTTCGTTTAATGGATAGAGTGATTCAAGAGGAAGGTTTATATGTATAATACATGCATAATATAGTAGAGAAACATTGCTTTCTTCCATGCTGGCCTGGGAGCGAGAGAAAAACATAGAATGTGCCAGCCGCATTTCCTCCCGGGTATGCTGTAAAAACCAGCTAAGGGCTCCGAGGGTTTCATTATATTGTAATTTAGGCGATGGGCTGACAACCTGTCACTACAGCAATATACTTACAAATCTATCTTAAATAACCCTCATAACTTTGTCAGACGTGGCGGAACGGCGTGATTATATGTATGTATGTATGTAGAAACACTGATGATTTCCGTGCGAAGCCGGGGCGGGTAGCTAGTCTTCTATAAATGTTACGTGTTTCTCGCAGGTATGGATCCTAGGTCTGAAGCCCTCGACAGGCGGCAGTATGAAGGCGTCGCGAGCGAGCGCGGACGCCAACGCTGTTATGAGCACTTCTGCGGTCATGGCAGATCTACCTGGTGAGATATTTAGATTGATTGCAGTGCTGTGCGTTGTGGTTTTTTTATTTTATTAGTATTGGTGTTGTTCCATTCTGGTTAAGATATTCTTCTTCTTAGCGAGTGGATTCTCGAGTCGAACGACCCGGTGAACCCTGGTGTCAGACTTTTCAAACCGCCTAGTAGCACAGCTATTAGGCCTCTGACATGGTTTCAGTAACGACCGCTATCAAAGACAGCGACCGGGACCGACGGCTTAACGTGCCCTCCGAAGCACGGAATCCTTTTTTTCTTTTTCGGACAATCAGGTGATTCAGTCTGCAATGTCCTAACCAAACTGGGGAATCGACCCCAGTACCTCTGACCTAGTTGTCTAGTGTCTACCACGGAGGTACTTAATACATTAATAAACAATTTCTAAATTCTATACTAATAATAATAGATAGATTTGTTATTTGTATATGTATGTTTGTAACGAATAAATTTAAAAACTACTGGACCGATTTCAAAATATCTTTCGCCATTGGAAAGCTACGTTCACCCCGAGTAACATAGGCTACTTGTTACCGCGGGAAAGTACGTCATTCCCACGGGAAAACTTATTTAGCAGCGGGTGACACCGCTGACAGAAAGTTAAGAATTGTGTTGACAAACTTAGCCAGAATAAGCACATTCGATTTCTTGTCTTTCATCTAAGTAGAAATATTTTCCTGCTTTCTTTCAGACAAACTCATAGTTTCAAATACTGTGCATATCAAATTATTGCAAACTGTTTTGTAGAAATATCGTAGAAGTACGTTTTGTTTCACCGTTCTAATTATTTATTATTTCATCTTTCAGTACTGTTCCGTAAATATAACTTCTAGTAATTTTCCTATTCATGATTTTAATTACATCATTTACACCGTGACTTATGAAAATATTGAAACAACTAAAACTGTCATATAATATGAAAGAAAGAAAATAATAAAATCGTGTCTGGCAGGATTCAAACCTGCATCTCTGGAATGCCGTAGTTGGTAGAGTGATGGACCGCCATCCCAGAGACGCAAGTTCGAGTCCTGTCATAAACGAATTTATTAGATTAGATTTATTACATACATACATACATAAATCACGCCTTTATCCCTTACGGGGTAGGCAGAGCGTTTAACGCCTCGTAAAAGGCGCTTTCGCCACGTCTGACAAAAATGGAGAGCTATTTTAGATTGTAATATGTATTGCTTTAGTGACAGGTTGTCAGCCCATCACCTAAATTACAATACACTGTAACCCTCGAGTCCCTTTTGCTGACTTCAACAGCATGCCCGGGAGGAAGGGCAGCTGGAACATTCTATGTTTTTCTATCTCTCCCAGTCCAGCATGGAAGAAAGATTAGATTTATTTATTTCATATTATCAATTTCATAATTACTTTGTAAAAATAATAAAAATGACCACGGATAATATGATTGTCAAAAATATGAGTTATATAATAAAAGTAATTTAAACATGTCAAACAAAGTAATAAAATAAACCAAAATGTAGCAAAAGCTTATGTCAAAATAATACACAATAAAGCACATTGTCAAAACTAATCAATTATTTTCTTTCTTTCATATTATATGAAATAAAAATAGCATGATGACTGCTAAAAATCTTTTACTCTTCATATAGCGACCTATAACTTTGTCCACAGTAGGTAAACATAGTGTTGACCATTACTTGCAGGTCAGCAAGTTCCTGTCGCAGAGTCGCTCGGAGTCATGAGTGGTAGTAAACAAATATACAGAGCTTTGTATGCATTTGGAACGCAAATCAAAACATTTTACGATTGATTGGGACCGATATAGGGTATAAAGCCGGTATTGACCAGTGGTCATTTATTGGCCAATGTTAGTAAATAGTTACAATAAGTGTGCCACCGAATAGATTCGTTGGAGCCCTTGTTTCGCGCAATAGAGTATATGCATATAAAATATTTTTGGTATCTGAACATTTTTACAAAAAAATTCCAAAACGGAATTTAAATTGATCAACAAGTCACCGAGATATACCATTATAAAGCTAGTCTATCTATCTCTCTCTTTGAAACAACATGGAAGTAGTATGGCGCTCCTGTCATCTGACGTTATATGCTAGTTCGGACCTCTCTTTTTAACTAACCACTTTAAAGCATCATAATCCGAAAACTAATTAGTATTATGCGAAAATTCTTTGTCATTTGATTATTGATGGTAACATTAATTCTTATTATTAATATTTTTTTAAAGTCATGCATATTCCTTATTGAAGAAAATTGGAACCAATTACTGGAAGTGGCTTATAATTTGGGGTTACCAATAATAGGAACTTTTACCTATTACATCTGACTGCACCTTATAATTCCTCGCTGGTCTCATGAAAACAGATTCAATCGAAGGGTATCGTATAGTCATCCTTTCTTGCTGGACTAGCAGTGATAACAACGTGTAATACCTGATATAGTGTAATAAATAGATATTCAAGATTTCAGACGTAACAGAAACCGGATTTATTGCACCGTTGGTTCTCTGTTGAGCCGTGACTTCTGCTCTCAAACAAAACACGAAACATCCCCCCGCGGGGTAGAGAGGGGAAGGGAAATGTTTGAGAAACCATTCCCCTCTGCCCCGCGGGGGGATGTTTCGTACTTTGTTTATGCGCTGGAGAGTCGGCTTTAGGGATATGCGCGTGTTATTGTTTTTAAAAAATAATTAAAAAGATTAGTTCCAAATGGATGCAAAGCAGACAGCAATGGAAGCTATCGCACTGGGGTGGAGCTTGCTGGCCAGTTTTTACTTTCTGTTTGTCTGTCGCACTGTTTTGTTGTTATATTTCAGCGCAGCGTAGGGGAGCCCACGATGCTAAATGGGGATTTACTCGAGCGTCATAGAGACGTATTAGGTTGCAAAGCTTAGATGATAAAAAGAAAAAAATGTTATATAATATATACCTTTTCATCGGTGGGGAAAGCGGCTATAGATTTATAAATATGTAAAAAAATACTGTTGCATGGACATACTCGAGCGCGTCAGATATTGATAGCATCAATGTCCTACGTATTTTTAATAATGTACGTATGTTAATCTGATCATTTGCATAATGCGGGTGGTTGTACGTAAGGGTTAAAAATGAAAAAAAAAAAAAAATTATCGAGCGCGTCAGGTTTTCTAAGGGGGTGTTAAGTGCACCAAAAAAAAGCTCTCATTCAATAATCTGACGATTTCGATCTGACGCAAACTCGCGGCCATTATTATAATGTGCAAAAAAACCCACGCCACCCTCGCCATTTTGAAATACTCAAGCGCGTCAGATTAAGATATATGTTGTTCATCTTTGCGTTCTAGACGTGCTGTCTCATAATCTGACGATTATCTTAAGGGATTCGCCTAATCTGATGAAAAAACAATTTTTTTTTCAATTTTTTAAATCATTGAACTTAATTAATTGAGAAGCTCAGGAAATAGCATGCAAATAAATAAGTGTATGTTTTTTAATTGAATACTTGTATTTATAAGAAAATAATTTTTAAAAAAATGCCCAAAAAAAATTATTTTTTTATAATTAATTGATTAATTAATCATCATCTTCATCTTCACCAGTAGAATTATCTTCCTCTTCTGGGTCGAATTCATCTTCAGATTGCGTATCTGTAACAAAAAGTCATGAAAATATTTAACAATAATTTTTTTTATGAATAACGTGTTTTTTTAATTATTGAAGAAAAGAAATACCTGATTCTGGAGTATCCTCAAGAATATCAGGTGTTATGACTACATCTTCGTACGCAGTATTGATCCTTGCAACATTTATGATAAGGAATTTTGGAATCATCAGAGAAAGAACTAAGTTTTTCCAACATTTCTATATCATTTTGCTCCGTGGCCGCGTTTTTCAAACTCTCAATAGTTTTTAATCTGTTGACAGCTAAGCGAACTTCACGACCATGATGCCGTTTACGTTGTTTTTCGCAAATGAAGCAGACTTGTGATGCTGAATCGTTATGAGCGACAGGCTCATCTGTGCTAAATGAATTATTGGAATCCTCAAAGCCTTCTTGAACGTTACTAGATCCTCCCGCTCTGAAAATTTTATAATAATAATATAAGTATAATATATAATTAAAATATTGGTAAAAAAAAATAGATTATTTCATATCGTATCTTATAACGGATTAATAGTTTTGTCGATGCAAGAAATAATTAATGTTGTTTTCGTAAAATAATAATTTTCTTTGTCTAAAAGTTTAACTAAACAATTTAATCAATGAAAAAAAAAAATTTATATATACTTATGAGACTAAGTTAACAGACACTTGACAATTGTTTGGTTTTTTTTTTAAATAAACTAGACATAGAAAATCATTTATAAAAGTCACATTTATAATTTTTCAGAGCTTCTAAAGATGAAGTTTTTAAATTAAATTTTCTTGCTATAATTTGTTTGTTAAAAAAATTCTAAAAATTATCAAATGTCTCTCAATTTCAGTATCATAAATATTTACTATATGAAGTCATATTAGCACTTACTCATCTATCGATGTACCAGCAACCTCAGTAGACAAGGAATCAACAGTACCACGTGATTCAGAGCACTCTCCAGAAACAGCATGTATTTCGGAGCTATTTCCGGAAACTTCCGATGCATTGTCACGTTCCACTACACTTTGCTCTTTTAAATAGTGAACCTCTGGCGGTATTTTAATTGCTGTAAATAATTTATAGCACTGTGCGTGATAAGCTTTATTTAATGAAGATTCTATCGACAATTCGAGATTATCGTACGTTGATCGAGATTTTCGAAGAACCGGTTTGCTCCGACGATATTCTAAAATATTTACACATTTTTTAATGTTTCTAATGTAAATTTAATTGTTTTTTGTAAAGTTGTTTCACCACAAAATACGCACTTTAAACTAATATCACTCATATTAAATGTTTATAAACTTTAAGTCACATTACTAATATTAAATTAACAAAATAAATCGAAACGTTGGAAACACGTTGATAAATATCACGCCACGAACGAGTCTCTGTGATCAGCTGTGATGGCGTCGTGGCAATAAAATCCAGAGTGGGGACGGAGTGAGAGAGTAAGAGATAGAGAAAAAGTGAGAGAGAAGTAGAAATGCGGAGAGGGAAATATAGGTATCACCCAGCTGCACGAATTAAACTTTATCGACGATTTTTTATTATTTCGGCTTGCGGAAATCGTCAGATTATATATTTTTCGTTATCCTTGAATTATTTCCTTCAAAATAAAAAAAAAATTGGCTACGCTCGAGAATGTCGAGATGACGTTTTTTTTTTACAACTTTGCTGCCCTCCCCTTTCTTTACGTCACTCTCAAATTGTCAGATTAGTGGAATATACACTTTTTAGCATATAATTAACTCACCCTACCTTAATCTGACGCGCTCGAGAATTTCTAATGATATTTTTTTTTTACTAATCTGATCCTTTATCCTTCACGGGCGGCCTTATATATGGGGCTCATATTTGGTGGAGGTACTAAACCGGATACAAGGTATCGCCCTGTATATTAATCTGCCGCGCTTTAGTAAATCCCGAAATCCCCGCTTGGGCTCCCCTACTATAGTATCACTACAATTGTGTAGACACCTTTATAGTATTTTTTTAGGGCACCAGCTTCTATATAATATGTTTAAGTATATGATATTTGCCTGTGATGTCTGTTTGAAGTTTATATAAGACTTAAATGCAAAAAAAAAATTGTCTCAATTTTGGTTACCTTTTTCTAAAGTAAAAATGGTAGTCTAAAGTATATCAGGCAGTGTAACGAAACCGGTCGCTTTAATAAATAATATATAGTGGAACTAGTGTAAAAAGTGTTTTTTTTTAATAGTAAACTATGAAGTTCCATCAAGAAATAACAACACAAAGTGTAACATACCTAAATTTAGCTTTAGGTTTGCATCCAGAATATACCCCATAATATATATTATGCAACATAAATTCTACACAGACAAATGAAACCAGTAAAATTAAACGCATTGTATTATAAAAAAGTTTCAATGAATAAGAAAACGATTATACACTAGCCTGAAAAGCTTTGCCTACATACTAGCGTAACTACCTATTTATGTATCGCAATATATCTCACTATACGCCATTTTATAAGCATGGCCAATCGAACATAAAACATAAAATATTCTAACTAAATCATTATTATTTCTACAGCCCTCTCCGCAATGTTATCGCGAGTATTCGAGTCTTCTAAAAACCTGGACGACGTCGCTTTACACCATCTGATAGACGCCCTTTGTAAACTGTCCAATGAGGCTATGGAACTGGCTTATTCTAACAGGGTAAGTAAAAAAAACAACAACCATGAATTAAATTGAAGCACCGACGGACACTCTTTTATTAGATTTTTTATTTTATTTAGATTTTACAGTGGTAAAAAAAAATGTTTTTTTTTACCATTTCGATAGTAATTTGTATTTTATGTTGTTTGTTTGTCCTAATTTTTTCAGGAGCCATCTCTGTTTGCTGTTGCCAAATTACTAGAGACTGGTTTAGCAAATATGCACCGGATAGAAGTCATGTGGAGACCCATTACCAACCATCTTCTAGAGGTATGATTTATTAATATATGAATTATTATTACTATTTTAATTAGATTGTTTTCTGAAACTTTTTATCTAGGTTCATTCTCTCTTCTCATCCTCTCATACCTTCCTCGAACTAATAGTGAGCTGGACGTTATAAAGAGTTCCTTTTATTTTAGTTCCTCTACCCAAAGGTTGACTGAAAGACATCGCACTATATTTGTAATGTTTTTTTAATAGATATTTTTTGTGTGTAACAAAGTGTTAGTTACGCGGTTCTCACACTTATAGCAGAATCAAATTGTGTAAGCTCCCGATGGAGTTAAACAATGGAACCATAGACAACATCTGCTCGCTCTGGCAGATCTAATTCAAGCGTGAGAGTGGCCTTACTAGTAAGTAACATAAAAATAAAAACATTCGATATTATTCCAGGTGTGCCAACACCCTCATATTAGGATGAGAGAATGGGGTGTGGAAGCTATCACGTATTTAGTGCAATCAGCGTTCCAGTACCATCACAATAATCCTATACACGTCACTGAGGTAACATTTGTTTCTCTTCATCAACAAATAAAAATTTTGGTAACTTGCTTTATCTTCTAACTATTCGATTTCAAAATTACAACTATTAAAACAGATACAAATATTTGCTTTTTAAACTTTCTAACTTTTTATCCTGGTCACGGCACCAAACTGTCAGTCTTCAGATAAAACTTTTTTTTTATCTCGTCTGATTTTTATTCGTTTGCTCAATGCTAATCATAGCTTATTTTTTTAGGCACGAGAACGATTATTACTAGAACCCCTAGCAGAACTATGCTCTGTACGTCATTGCGATGTGCGAGCGAGACAGTTAGAGTGTGCTGCGCGACTGCTACATTCTAGAGGAGACCAGCTCGGCGCCGCTTGGCCGCTCATGATGGAAATTATCTCTGCCATATCTTCACATCATAGGTATATTTTTTTTTACTATAACACTATTACATTGATGTTGTTTTTAGCTAACATATTCAAATTAATTTTAGGTTATCATCATCTTCCTAGCCTTATCCTGTATCTCAAGGGGTCGGTTATCTAATTTAGGGGATTGAACGACGGAAGTTGTTTTGACACAGAGCGACTGCCATCTGACCTCCGTAACCCAGTTATACCTGTCACTTATTTAATTTCGATTATTCTTCTTCTGGACCCCTGGATGACTAACACTATGAGATATATCTTCTTTTGCTCACTGAACATCTAATTCAATCCACTTTTTTCTTCCCAAGTGAACAACTGATCCGCTCAGCGTTCCAATGCGCGCAAGTGGTAGCGGGGGACTTGCTGGGTTGCGCCGGACCGAGGTGTTTAAGGAGGGTTCTTACTACGGCCGCCGCATTCGCGCAGCAAACCAAAGAGCTAAATATCAGTCTCACTGCTGTCGGGCTTATGGTAAGTTTTTTATTCAGTTGAAGCTTTAAATAATTATGCCATTAACCATACTTCACTACATAGTATAAAACAAAGTCGCTTTCTCTGTCCCTATATCCCTATGTATGCATAAATCTTTAAAACTACGCAACGGATTTTGATGCGGTTTCTTTAAATGGATATAGTGATTCAAGAGGAAGGTTTATATGTATAATACATGCAGAATATAGTAGGGAAACACTGATGATTTCCGTGCGGAGCCGGGGCGGGTCGCTAGTTTGTAATAAAGGGGTCAATTTTACGCTCGATTCGCTCGCGTCGTATACAGACTGTAAAAATAGTACTGTGTTCCTTTAAGCCACGTCATGTGTTAGTGATATACAACACAATACACACATCAGGCTGTTATCACGATCAAGTTTTCATATAATATTCGAAATATCGCGCTCACTACGCTCGGGAAAAGGGACTCGAGGGTTACAGTGTATCATAATTTAGGCGATGGGGTGACAACCTGTCACTATAGCAATACACTTTTCAATCTAAAATTGCCCTCAATTTTTGTCAGACGTGGCGAAACCACCTTTTACGAGGCGTTTATCGCTCTGCCTACCCCGTAAGGGATAAAGGCGTGATTTTATGTATGTATGTATGTACTACGCTCACGATATAAATAATATGCCTCGGCCATTGGTTCACTCGTCTTATAAGTTGATTTACCTCGATAAATTTCGTGAGATGTCGCACTTGCACTAGCGTAATTTAATATACCTCAATTAGTAACCTGAAATCTTGTGCTCGCTTCGCTCGCGGTATAAATATTCTGTTTGTCCCGGATCCTATAATACCAGTACCTGCTCATACAAAACATATTAGCTGTATCCTTTATTTTTAATACAATGTAGTGTATAAAATTAGTAAAATAATCCTTCATTTCGAAGTAACCATGTTTGTCGTAAAACCTGGCCACAACTTATCATAACATGTTTCTTATTTCCAGTGGAACATCTCAGACTATCTCTTTCACAATCGAGACAAACTCGTGATGGCATTGGCCAATGATACTGCAGTGTGCCCCGAAGTGCCCAACCACGCCGAATTGCCGCCTCTAGACAAACTGTGGATGTGTCTTTATATAAGGCTTAGTAAGTAACTTAACAGTAGTACCTACATCTCAGACTATCTCTTCCATAATCTAGACAAACTCGTGGTGGCATTAGCCAATGATACTGCATTAAGCCCCGAATCACGCCGAATTGCCGCCTCTAGACAAACTGTGGATGTGTCTTTATATAAGGCTTAGTAAGTAACTTAACAGTAGTACCTACATCTCAGACTATCTCTTCCATAATCTAGACAAACTCGTGGTGGCATTAGCCAATGATACTGCATTAAGCCCCGAATCACGCCGAATTGCCGCCTGTAGACAAACTGTGGATGTGTCTTTATATAAGGCTTAGTAAGTAACTTAACAGTAGTACCTACATCTCAGACTATCTCTGCCATAATCTAGACAAACTCGTGGTGGCATTAGCCAATGATACTGCATTGTGCCCCGAAGTGCTCAACCACGTCGAATTGCCGCCTCTAGACAAACTGTGGATATGTCTTTATATAAGACTTAGTAAGTACTGTTAGAGTAAGATTACCTAGCGCCATCTATTACAAAACAACGGTAACATGACAAACAATTAGTACCCCAAAGTGTCACAATGTGGCGCCAGTTTGCACTATTCCTATAGTCAAAATGGCGGGTGTGACGTCAGCCTCGTTAGCCAATCACCGCCGGCCGGCGTGTAGTTACGTCATATCATGTCATCTGACAGTTTTTGACAGTTGTCTTGAGAGAAAACGATAATATGATTATATGAAATTGATAGTATTGCTTATCTATATCGCATGAACTATCAAGAGAGCCCGATGGTGTAGTGGATAGGGCCGCTGCCTCCTGAGCGGGAGGTCGTGGTTCGAATCCCACCACGTACCAATGTGTTTTTCGGTTTTCGAATTTCATATGTACGTTTATTCGGTGCTTTTTTCCGTGCTTCGGAAGGCACGTTAAGCCGTTGGTAGGCGCGACAATGAAAAATATTTTGTTAAATGGATTTTTGGATAAATTTCTGGTCCATAAAAAAAAGTACATAAAATACTATAAGCACTGTTTTAATTCAAACTACTTTAAAACCCCTACTTTAGGTTGAGGGTGTTTTTCACTTTTGGGATTCGTGGATATAACTAGACAACGAAACAATAGGGAATACTCATGATTTTTTTTTAAACTATTAGTAAGAATTATTGTCACCATACATGTACGGATGAGAAGGAATTTTCGCAAAATATTCATTAGTTTAAGAGTTATAATGCCTTAAAGTGGTTAGTTAAAAAGAGAGGTTAGAACTGTCATGTGACGTCATAAGACAGGAGCGCCATACCAATTCCATATAAATTGTCGTTTCGAAGAGAGAGATAGATAGTCTATCTTTATAATGGTATATCTCGGTGATTTTATGATCAATTTTATTTCTGTTTTCACTGTTCTTTTCATAATTTAAGATGTTTTTAGACAATAGGTTTAGGAACTGGAAATATGTTATATGCACGTTCTCTATTACAAGTCGAATTTTAAATGCCAGAGTTCGTTTAAAAATGATGGCTCTTACGTATCCTATCCGCTGCGTCAATTTTTTACAAGGACTATCTGTTGAAACCTTACAGCTACATACAGACAGCAAAGGAGAAATCTGAGCAGGCCTGCTTGAAACGGATGAGATTATTTCAGGAAACAATTTATGGATTTTCATGAAATTTTATGAATAATATATACATACATACAATCACGCCTTTATCCCTAATGGGGTAGGCAGAGCGTAAACGACCTAAACAAAGGTCGTTCCGCCACGTCTGATAAAGTTTTGAGGGTTATTTTAAGATCGATTTGTAGGTATATTGCTGTAGTGACAGGTTGTCAGCCCATCGCCTAAATTACAATATACTGAAACCCTCAGATCCCTTAGCTGTTTTTTACAGCATGCCCGGGAGGAAATGCAGCTGGCACATTCTATGTTTTTGTCTCGCTCCCAGCATGGAAGAAATAATAAGAAATAATTTAATTTTATGAATAAATTATAATATTAATAAATTTTATGTTCATGACTAAATTCCTAGAATAATCTCATTCGTTTCG
Source organism: Scrobipalpa costella (assembly GCA_949820665.1). Lineage (NCBI taxonomy): Eukaryota > Metazoa > Arthropoda > Insecta > Lepidoptera > Gelechiidae > Scrobipalpa > Scrobipalpa costella. The sequence goes on along the minus strand of OX463320.1, from coordinate 3,007,842 downwards.
AGCAGCCCTGCCTAGCAATCGCCTTTTCTTACTGCACATAGAGTTTTTGATGGCTGATTATTGTTTTTTGACTTCCATGCTGGCCTGGGAGCGAGAGAAAAACATAGAATATGCCAGCTGCTTTCTTATATATTCTCTTCTATTACATCATATTTTTTTGTAGAATTTATGATTTTTGAAAGAAGTTTCCCCTTTGGACTTCTGGTTCGTATCCTATCAGCTGTAGCAAGTTTTAGAACCATATTAATGTTTTAAAAGGCCTTTAATTCCGTCCCACCTATCATTTACGTTATTGTTTGCTTCCATGCTGGACTTTGAGCGAGAGAAAAACATAGAACGTGCCAGCTGGTTTTCTTCTCCGTCATGCTGTAAAAACCGGTTTAAGTGTGTTGTAATTTAGGAGATGGGCTGACAATCTGTCACTACAGCAATATACAGATGTATCTTGAAAAACCCTCGAAACTTGTCAGACGTAGCGGAACGACCTTTGTTTGGGTCGTTGACGCTCTGCCCCATTACGAATACAGGCGTGACAGTATGTATGTATGTAGGTTTTTTCCCCTTTTCGGTCTTATATGTTCTCTTCTCTTACATCATTTGTTTTTTGTAGATATTATGATTTTTGAAAGAAGTTTCCTATCAGCTGTAGCAAGTTTTAAAACCATATTAATGTTTAACAAGGCCTTTAATTCCGTCTCACGTAACATTACGTTTTTCTTATTGGCTTATAATAGGGAATACTCATATTTTTTTTAAAACTATTAGTAAGAATTATTGTCACCGTAGATGAAAAATATTCATTAGTTTAAGAGTTATAATGCCTTAAAGTGGTTAGTTAAAAAGAGAGGTCCGAACTGTCATGTGACGTCATAAGACAGGAGCGCCATACTAATTCCATATAAATTGTCGTTTCGAAGAGAGAGATAGATAGTCTATCTTTATAATAGTATATCTCGGTGTCTTTTTGATCAATTTTATTTCTGTTTTCACTGATCTTTTCATAATTTAGGTTCAATAGGACAATAGGTTCAGGAACTGAAAATATGTTATACGCACGTTCTCTATTGTTGTGCAGGTGAGCTGTGCACGGAAGCCCGCGCGCCGGTGCGCCGGGCCGCCAGCCAGACGTTGTTCAGTTGCATCGGCGCGCACGGCACCTTGCTCAGCAAGCCGGCGTGGCGAGCCTTGCTGGCTGTGCTGTTCCCTATGTTGGACCAGGTATGTACCAATTGAAGATGCCATTTTTCGAGGCATAAGCTGAGTGGGTCCTTTTATTGTGACGTCGCGACACGTTACTTCCATGCTGGTCTGGGAGCGAGAGAAAAACATAGAATGTGCCAGCTGCATATCCTCCCGGGCATGCTGTAAAATCCAGCTAAGGGATCCGAGGGTTTTAGTATATTGTAATTTAGGCGATGGGCTGACAACCTGTCACTACAGCAATATACCTAGAATTCTATCTTAAACAACCCTCAAAACTTTGTCAGACGTGGCGGGACGACCTTTGTTTAGGTCGTTTACGCTCTGCCTACCGCATTAGGGATACAGGCGTGAATATATGTATGTATGTCGCGACACGCACATTCCGGTAGCATTAACTGTTTATTTTTAGGTACCTTTATATCATTATTTTGTTTCACTTTCGATTGTTCCGTTTTTGTTTAAAAATGTATTTAGTGTGTTGTGTTAGTGACGTCATAAATAATAAATGTTTTCTATTCTATTAAATTTTCATACAAAAAGCGATGATGGTTGTGACCCCGGAAACAGCCCGATTCCAACCGGGTGTGAGGGACAGCGTCCCGCAAACTAATAGGGGTTGCTCAGTGAACGACACTGAACAACTTCCACCAGGAAATTCTTTCAGAAAGTGAAAAAAATGTATTGCTTTTCCATACAAATTGATTGATCCGGGTGGAAAATTTGTATGGAAAAGCCAATTTTTATTTTCACTTCCCGAAAGATTTTTTAGGTGGAAGTTGTTCAGTATCGTTTACAGTACCTAATGTTTGCGGTCCCTTACACCCGTTATATTTTTTATGTAAATATATTTAAAAACTAGGTTCGTACGTTTATATTTTTAAGAAATATAGCTTATTTGCATTGCGGATTTCTTGAGCCAATGAATTTTATTGTAAGAAAGAGAGAGAACAAGAAACGGTAATAGTTTTAGTCGAGATTTAGTTACGCAGTGTTTTTACCGAATAGCAGTTAATAACAGCTTTCTGCTTGTACAATTTCTATACCCAAAGGTTGCCTGGTAGAAATTGCTGCTTTAGCAATAAGGCCGCCTATATTGTACTGTCACGTTTGTTCCTTTTTATTTCTGTTGTATGTGTTTCTTTGTGCAATAAAGAATTTTGTATTGTATTGTAACAGTTATATCTCTTAAATATCATGTTGATGATGCCATCCCTTCGGCCGCCTACGAAACCGGAGCTACGTAACTAGTTACTAACTAAACATAATTCGTCCTTGTACGATACCCGTTATGTAGGCCATACCCTTAGTATTCAAAATTCAGGTTATAGCGAACCAGAGGCTCCCTCTAAGGGCGAGTAGGGGTAATGTCCCTGCCCGCTACAGAACATAGGTGGCAGGTAGCTGTACTAATGTTATTGATCGGTACGCGCATCAATCATTGATGGCGCTTACCCGGAAGTCCTTATTTGTTTTACTAATTATAATTAAGGGAACTGGCTTGAACCCTTCTTGCATGTGTGTGTTTCCGGTGAGCCATAGAAGGGCTAAGACATCTTGTTTAATTTTCGGGCGATAAAATTGTTAATCGTGTTACATCTTGTGAAACTATGTGTAGTTCTGACTAAATCTTAGTGAACACGAATAAATATCGTATATTGAACCTACGGACTTGTTAATTTAACACGGATCACCCTAGTGACTCTAAATCGGCTGAGGATAGCCACTAAAAGTTGTAAAATTGAAAATTATATTTCTAACATGTAAAATGCAATGTGTACGACAATATTTCTTTTCTCCGCAGGTCCAAAAGCAATCCAACATAGCTAGTTCAGAGAAAGTGGACACAGGGGAGCATATACTAATACATCACACGAGAAACACCGCTCAGAAGCAGTGGGCCGAAACACAGGTAACATACTAAAAATAAAGAAAATGTCGAAATTTTGTAAACTATTTTCATTGATTTATGGAATACTAAGGGCCGTATTTGCAATCAGCTGTCATGAGTATCACAAAAGAGTACAAACTGTCCTGTCAAATCCATACTTAATATTGCTCTCAAGTTTGAGTTAGCTTCCTAAATACGAACCTTAGTCATCTAGTCCCAGACTAAATTATGACAATTTTATCGTTATTTAATTGTATTTATTTATTTATTTAACATACACACATAAACATACATATTTATTAATTAATATCCATACCATTATTTCCATGCTGGACTGGGAGTGAGAGATCAACATAGAGTGTGCCAGCTGCATTTCCTCCCGAGCATGCTGTGGAAACCAGTTAAGGGATCCGAGGGTTTCAGTATATTGCAATTTAGGCGACGGGCTGACAACCTGTCACTACAGCAATATACCTACAAATCTTTCAAAACTTTGTCAGACGTGGCGGAACGACCTTTGTTTAGGTCGTTTGCGCTCTGCCTACCTCATTTGGGATAAAGGCTTGATTATATGTATGTATGTATGCAATTTAGGCGATGGGCTGACAACCTGCCATTACAGCAATATACCTATAAATAACCCTCAAAACTTTGTCAGACGTAGCGGAATCACCTTTTCTTAGGCAGTTTGCGCTCTGCCTACCCCATTAAGGATAAAGGCGTGATTATATGTACATAAGACTTAAATCGTAATTAAGTTGTATGCTTAATAAAATGGATGTCATTTCTTTCCAGGTCCTCACCTTGTCAGGTGTATCTCGCGTGTTCCACTCGCGCTTCCAGCTGCTGACGACGGTCGCTGACTTCAGCCGCTCGTGGGCCGCGCTGCTCGACTACATCACTGACTTCGCGCTCAGGAGGAGTCATGAGGTACTCACTACGCATAAGTATTCTAATACTATCACCTATTTTCTGTCTAAAATGCCGTGCTCGCTCCGCTTGCAAACTAATTCCTATCATCTATTTTCTGTATAAAAAAAATATCTTCTGTCCAGAATATCATACTCGCTCCGATTTCTAATACTGTCATCTATCTTCGTCTTAATATATTTCGCTCGCTTCGCTCACATACTAATACTGTCATCTATCTTTAGTCTGAATATCATGCTCGCTCCGCTCACATACTAATACTGTCATCTATATGCAGCTTGATATATCGCGGTCGCTTCGCTCACATACTAATACTGTCATCTATATTTAGTCTGAATATCATGCTCTCATCTATCTTCATCTTAATATATCGCGCTCGCTTCGCTCACATACTAATACTGTCATCTATCTTTAGTCTGAATATCATGCTCGCTCCTCTCACATACTAATACTGTCATCTATCTTCATCTTAATATATCGCGCTCGCTTCACTCACATACTAATACTATCATCTATATTTAGTCTAAATATCATGCTCGCTCCGCTCACATACTAAACTGTCATCTATCTTCAGTCTGATATATCGCGCTCGCTTCGCTCACATACTAATATTTTCTCCCATAAAATGTGCTCGCTTTGCTCATGTCATGTCGTTTATCTATTGCATGTCATCTAATTTTCAGTAACACAGTTATTGAATGGCTTTACTACATTAATATCTGAGTCTTCACATGTTGCAGGTGTCAGTAGCGGCGCTGAAGTCGTTCCAAGAGGTGGTGTCGGCGGCGGGGCGCGCGGCCACGGCGGACGGGGCGGAGTGCGGGGGGGTGCTGCAGCGCCGCGTGTGGGGCGCCGCGTGGGCCGCCTGGGGGCACATCGCCATAGCGCTCGCCAACCACAGCACAGGTACTCACAGCGGGGTGCTGGGGGGGGGGGGCTGCAGCGCCGCGTGTGGGGCGCCGCGTGGGCCGCCTGGGGGCACATCGCCATAGCGCTCGCCAACCACAGCACAGGTACTCACAGCGGGGTGCGGGGGGGGCTGCAGCGCCGCGTGTGGGGCGCCGCGTGGGCCGCCTGGGGGCACATCGCCATAGCGCTCGCCAACCACAGCACAGGTACTCACAGCGGGGTGCGGGGGGGGCTGCAGCGCCGCGTGTGGGGCGCCGCGTGGGCCGCCTGGGGGCACATCGCCATAGCGCTCGCCAACCACAGCACAGGTACTCACAGCGGGGTGCGGGGGGGGCTGCAGCGCCGCGTGTGGGGCGCCGCGTGGGCCGCCTGGGGGCACATCGCCATAGCGCTCGCCAACCACAGCACAGGT